>JARHVA010002961.1:0-565000 GCA_037957365.1 Torreya grandis
CTGAAGGGTATTTCCTTTGAAAAAGTGGACAGTTGCAAATCTTTTGAAGGGTCACTTGTAGTTTTCTTGAAGGGCACTTTCATTTTTGCGGAGGGCATTTAGCAAAAAATCCAAAAGAATTATTTTATACAAATTATCTGAGACAACTTTTTTGAAAGGCACTTCAACTTTTTTGAAAGGCAGGTGACAACTTTTTCAAATGGTATTTCAACTTTCCCAAAGGGATGTTTTCAAAAGTCTAAAAGATTGTCTCACAGAAGGGTGGACTATTTCAAAAAATCTGAAGGGTATCTTTTCCTTTTGGAAGATCATTTCAAACAATCCAAGGACCTTTCAACTCTTTTGAAATGTCATTTGTAAGAAGCCAAAGGGTATGTTTCCTTTCAAAAAGGGTCTCCTTAATTTTTTGAAGGGTCATTTCAAAGAATCAAAAATGGCCAAATAGAAAGTCTGAAGGAATTCTTTTGGATAAATTATTTGAAGAATTATTTTGAAAAACTTGAAAAGGTGCCAAAGTCAATTTACTTTGGACATTTTGTCTACAAAAATTGTTTAAGGAAAATTTAAAAAGAGACAAAATACCTGAACAAATTTTTTCAATAATGTGGCAAGATAAAAATTCTGAAGAAATAAAAGTCTGAAGAAAATACCCAAAGGAGTGATAGCCCACAAAACATCAATTTTGGACTACAAAAACTAGCCATTGGAGTTTAAAAGAAAGGATTAGTAGGAACTTGAAGGCAATAATAAAAGGTAACAAGTGGAAATTGTAACTAAGGCTTTGATTCAATTTTAACTCATTGTAACTAATCCATTTGGTGACATGGCATAACTCACCCACTTCTCTCCCATGCAAATGTAACTAATTCTTTTAAGATGACACATGTCCAAGTGACCCTTAGATTTCCTTTGATTTCTCCACCTCTCAAAGGCTATATACATTCATTATCTTGGATCATTTTACAACCTCCACTGGTTATAGTGAAACTCTAGCTAGATTTGTACTTGCAAAACTCTTTAAGAAATAATACAAGTTTTTGACACTCGCATGTTGTACTATTGTGTATCGGTTCAAATCATGTTGTTTTTATTTAATGAGAATTTATCTTTCCTAACTTGTTATCCTTGATTACCTACCAAATGTATAGAAAGAGTATTATTATAGGTCCTTATTAGTATTCCTTCTTAAGTGTATAGACATTTTAGAAGTGGTTTAAGGCTATATTCCTTCTTGGAATTGTCTATTTCTCGCCTGTATGTCGAGTGCCTTCTTAAATCTAACATGTGAAACATGTATGTGACAATGCACAAAGAGTTGTGAGTTTTTTGTGAAAGAAGCTTTGTTGGTCTTTAATTAGTGTATTTTTGTTCAAATTAGGAGGACATTATTCATTGGTACATCATTGTTTTGTTTTTATTAGTTATTTTCCTTTACCCTTGTCATACACAGTTGATAGATTAGAGAGAGATTTAAAGGTGCATCAAGGGGAGCTATCCCATAATATATATATATTCATCTTAATGAAATTTTCACCCAAAATAAGAGAGATAATTCCATTTTACCACTTGGATGAGAAGAGCTGAAGCATCTCCTCAAAGGTGCAAGTCCTAGCATCAACAGTTTTTGGCACACCTAGTGGGACCATTTGTCCAAGGAGTTGAAGAATTATTAGTGTGTTCTTCAATCAATCAGTCTTTTGAAGGCATTTCAATTAGCACTAATGGTGACTCTGAGTTGAATCATTTGGTCAATCAGCCCTAGTGCATCAATCAATCATATTTGGTATGTATAATCCCATTATTGAATAGTATGGATCTTGTGTTATTTCATACAGTTTTGATCAAGATTATTTTGTTCATGGAATCACCTCAAGTAGACCTCCTAATTGTCCTTCTCCTAGTGAATCCAAGAGTACTAGGGAGATAATTTTGGAGTTTGAGAAGTAAATTTTAGAAATAGATAGGTTAAATGAGTGAAATAGATATCAACAAGAGCTTATGTGCAAGGAGTAATGCTTGTTTAAGCAAGCTCAAGACATGAAATTCATGGAGGAGAAACTAGTAATGTGGAGAATTCAATCCAATCAAGGTAGTTAGCCTTACACCCCTTCTTCCATCCCAAAACAACCTCCTCTTCTACAAAATAAACCCTTCCCCTGTACACCAAATCTTTTTTATTAAATAACACTTACTCACCAAAATAAAATTATCCAACCTTCCAACCTATCTAATGCATTAAATAATCTCGTTGTTAATCTTTTACACCTAGCAATCCAACACCAAAGGACATTAGAACAGCCTTCTATGGAAACTAACTATTTTAATTTCTTAGATTGTGAGTCCTCCTCTTAAAAAAGTCATCCTATTTCCTTTGGAAAACAATACATCCATCCTCAAGCAATTCTTCTAAGGCATGTGCAAACTTTTCCTAGTCTCCCTCAACCTCCTCAAGTCCTTCAACATAATGTCAAGATCCCAAGTTGGAGAAATGTCTATCATGAACTAGCTCAAGACCTTGAGAAAGATGAATTTGTTGCCTATTCTCAAGAAGAGAGTTTCAATCCTAAGACCATGAGTTTGAATGAAATATTGGAATCATGAGGTAAGAAAGAAGAGAAGAATATTATTCAAGAGTGTGAAGTGGAAAATGAAGCTAGTCCTCCTCAAGTCCCTCCCACCCTTCCTCAATAAACCTCTTCTTTTCCATGTCAAACCTCTCATACTCCTCCTCATCATGATGATACATATTATCTCCAAGAAAGACTCTTCCAAGAGAATATAGCCAAGTAGATTGAAGAATTAGAGTCAAGAATGAGGTTTGCTTAGTCAAGGTGTAATGGAAGGTTTAGACCCAATAGAAGATCCCATGTCTAAACACACCCTGTCTACACCCCTTTAAGAGAGTTATCAAGCTACATATGATGTGGATGAAGTGCTGGTCAAGTGGAAGGAAGAGAATCAATTGATTTTGTCCCAAGGTTTACTTCTTCTTCCTCATGAGCTTCTCAAAGAAAACCCCACTTCTCATTCCCAATCAGATTTTGAGCTCACAAGTGCTTGCCTTTATTCAAGGTCCATTCCTAAGTCCTCTCCTTCATCCCATACTCCATTTTCACTTCCTTCACCTTCCATTACCCTCCATACTCCAACTCTTACATTTTAGATTAATGAACCTATCCATTCACCCTTCATTTCATTCCATCCTAAAGAGGAACCTATTTTAAGGGAGGCAAGTGAGCAAGAGAAAATGCAATTCTTGGTTGATCAAGAGAATATCATGAGTGAGAATGAAAATGAGATCATCATAAGTACTTCATATGAACATCATCATGGTGATTACCATATTGATCATGAAGTGGAACTCATTATCAAAGATGAATAACATGGTCAAATCATATCTCAAGAGGTGGTCGTACTAGGATGTTTTCATGAAAATAAGGTTTAATAAGTGGCTCTTGAAGGTGACATGATTCAAGGAGAAGATATAGGTCACACATACATGTAAATGTTATAGAAATATAAAGATGAGATTGACAAACTTCATTCATCAATGTTGGATGGAGAATGTAAGCATGGTGAGCTCTCTTTACCTTTGTTTGATGAACCTTCTTGTTTCTTTGATGAAGATAATGATCGAGCCATGGGACCTAAGTTGAATGAGGTTTAAGAACATGTTGTTGAGCAAGTAGAGACCCTTATTTTTGAGTAGCTAGAGACTTTTATTTTTGAGCAAGAAGGAGAGAGGTCTGATTGTTTTGATAGGTGCTTTGAAGGAGTTCTTGAGCGAGAAAATTATGATTTATGGAATGAGCTAGAAAATTTTTATCTTAACTAAAAAATCACACCAACCACCCTTCTTCAAGAGATCTAGTTCTTGACAAGATTCTCAAAGAGATAGAAAATAATGAGTTGGTCCATGATGCATACTAAGAGGGCCATGATCCAAATGAACTCTATGATGATGAGATAGCATGCATTTATCCATTGATGGACTACACTATCATGAAGGACTAGCATGAGACATGTTTCAAAGAGCAAGATGAGTACATGTATGTTGGAGACATGTTTGAACCTGATCCACTTGGATACATGCCAATCAAGGTAGAAATAAAGAAGGATAAGTCACTAAGATCCTACTCCAATCACCCAATTATCTAGCATCATGAGGTTTCTTGCCATGGAAGAGACCTAAGAACTTTTCCCTTTGTTCCAGGAGGGGAAAAAATGTATCAGGTTAGATGTACATATTAGTTTTCTTTTTGTTGTGTCTTGGCTTTTCCTAAGTGCTAAGTAGCACATGTGTGTTTGCTTTGGTCTTTGTTGTGTGTCTCTTTCCTTTGTGTGTTGCAGGTAGTCATGATTGTCTTATTGAATCATGGTCAAGGTTTCTAGTTTATTTTAGTCCTTAATTGACTCTATGCCCAATGGACTATTTAGGCTACTGATCTGGTTAGTATAGCAAGAAACTATCCCTATGAGTCACTATGTTTTTGACCAGATTTTGGTCCTTTAGGACAAAATTGGGCACCCCCATTTTCAAAAAATTATCTAAATCTATACCTTTATCTAAGTCCAATATGAAACTTTCATTCGAAAGAAGTGTTCTTATACAATACATAAAAAATCTAAGTGTTTTCCTTTTGAAAGCTTGTTCTTTAGTCTTTTGGCTAAGTCCTTTGCAATGAATTCTTTCAGGTTTTTGGTATAATCCTTTACCAAATTCTTTTAGAGTTTTTGTTGGAGGCTTTTTTCCTTAAGTGTATTACTTTCAGAGTTTTCATTCAGTAGAATTACTTTGAGAAAATTGTCTGAAGGAAATTTTTTTGACATTATGTCTTAAACAACTTTCTCGAAGGGTATCTTTCTCACAAGAAATGGTCTATTTCAACTTTTTTGAAGGAATTGTTTTGGACTTTTTATCTAAGATAACTTTTCTGAAAGGTACTTTTCAGAAAGTCTGAAGGGCATTTCAATTTTTTTGAAGGGTATTTCCTTTGAAAAGTGAGCACTTACAAATCTTTCGAAGGGTCACTTTCATTTTTTCCAAAGGGTATTTCCTTTGAAAAGTGGACACTTACAAATCTTTCAAATGGTCAATTCTATTTTTTCCTAAGGGCACTTTCATTTTGGTGGAGGGCACTTAGCATAAATTCCAAAAGAATTCTTTCAAATAAATTGTTCGAGACAACTTTTCCAAAAGGCACTTCAACTTTTTCGAAGGGTAGTTGACAAATTTTTTGAAGGGCATTTCAACTTTCCCAAAGGGACATTTTCAAAAGTTTGAAATATTGTTTTGTGAAAGGGTGGACCATTTTAGAAAATCTAAAGGGTATCTTTTCCTTTTGGAAGATCATTTCAAACAACCGAATGACACTTTCAACTCTTTTAAAATGTCACTTGAAAGATGTTAAATGGTATGTTTCCTTTCAAAAAGGGTCTCTTTCACTTTTTTGAAGGGTCATTTCAAAGAATCAAAAAGGGCCAAATAAAAAGTCCGAAGGAATTATTTTGGAGAAATTGTCTGAAGAATTCTTTCAAAAAACTTGAAAAGGTACCAAAGTCCATTACCTTCAGACATTTTTTCCACAAAAATTATTTAAGGCATAAAGGACCAAGCAAAAAGCCAAAGGAAAAGAACAAAAGAGACAAAATACCAAAAAAAAATCTTTTGAGAAAGTTCCAAGATAAAAAGTATGAATAAATAAAATTTTGAAGAAAATACCCAAAGGAGTGACAGCTCATAAAACATCAATTTTAGATTGTAGAAACTAGTCATTGGAGTTTAAAATAAAGGATCAAAGGGAACCTGAAGGCAAGGATAAAAGGTAACAAGTGGGAATTGTAATTGAGGCTTTGGTTTAGTTATAACTCATTGTAATTGATCCATTTGGTGACATGGCATAGCTTGCCCACTTCTCTCCCATGCAAATATAATTGATTCTTTCAGGATGACACATGTCCAAGTGACCCTTAGACTTCCTTTGATTGCTCCACCTCTCAAAGGCTATATATATGCATTTTCTTGGCTCATTTTGTAGCCTCCACTGGTTATGGTGAAACTTTGGCTAGATTTGTACTTGTAGAAATCTTGAAGAAATAATACAAGTTTTTGCCACTCACATGTTGTACTATTATGTATCGATTCAAATCATGTTGTTCTTGTTTAGTGAGAGTTTATCTTTCCTAACTTGTTTTCCTCGATTACCTACCAAATGTATAGAAAGAGTATTATTATAGGTCCTTGTTAGTATTCCTTCTTAAGTGTATAGAAATTTTAGAAGTGGTTTAAGACTATATTCCTTCTTGGATTTATCTATTTCTCTCCTGGATGTCGAGTGTCTTCTTGAATCTAACATGTGAAACACTGATGTGACAATGCACAAAGAGTTTTGAGTTTTGTGTGAAATAAACTTTGTTGGTCTTTAAGTAGTGTAGTTTTATTCAAATTGGGAGGACATTATTCATTGGTGCATCACCATTTTATTTTTCTTAGTTGTTTTCCTTTACCTTTTTCATACATACTTGACAGATTAGAGAGAGATTTAAAAGTGCATCAGGGGGAGCTATCCCCTAATCTAGAGATTTATCTCAATGAAATTTTCACCCACAGCAAGAGAGATGATTCCATTTTACCACTTGGATGAGAAGATTTGAAGCATCTCCTTAAGGTTGTAAATCATAGCATTAATAGCTCCCCTTTGTCTTCAAAATTTTCTCACCACATGAATCAATAGTACACACAAATCATATTCAACACAGATCAAGTACCTTTATACCAATACCAAAACTCAACATAGATCAAGCTCAAATATAACCACATACCAAAAATTTACTATTTTCATTCAAAGTGTAAACCCATGGATGCTTTATGGCATAGAGGAGTTTTTAGCTATGGGTTAATAAGCATGAAGGTCTTATACAAGGCACAAGAGTCTAAGGCACTAGGTTTGAAAGTATTATCATTTAGATATGCACATGAACATTGGTTGTCTCATCACAATAATGGGAGCATCCCCAAGGAGTAGGACCCTTGCTCTCCTTAGGATGAGCCTCCAAAGGTAGCCAGATTACTTTTATTCTAAGTACACCTAGTTTAAGACCAATGCACAAGCCTAAAGAATAAAAAGTTAAACTACCACTAATCTAAACCTAAGATCTTTTGAGGAAAAGGGAAGGATAAGGTAATAAATGTTAAAAATAAAAAGGTGATGCACTAAGAATAGGGTGAGTGCTCCTACTACCATAAACACAATACAGACTATTGAGAATAATGTTAGGATTTAAAATAATATAAACCAAATTTAAATCACCATAAAATCACATAATTTAATTTTTTGATTTCCAAAAATAAACTATAGAATAATATCATTTCAAACATTAATAGAAATAGCACAATTCTTCTAATAATGTACTCAACCAATATTCCATATCAAATATGAAATTAAACTAATATATAGCCTATGTGTTTTTGATAATATACATTTTGTAGACCATAACTTTATCTGTATTTAAAATAAAGTTCATTATATATCAAGTACTAAGATTTATGACCTAGATATCCCTTATCCACAAACAAAGTATCTTTAATGGGTTATGTCATTAAATAACTCATAACTTATGACATGATAATCAAATTTTATCATAACTCATTAACTTTAATGTTTATGAATATTGATTTAGACATAACTCATAAAAGCTATTTTGAGTTATATTAGATAATAACTCACATAACCCATTATATCATTGGAGTATGAAAAATATAGTTAAATAGTGGAATACTCAGGTCAATAAGGAAAATTACTATACAGGTCAATATTCTCTTATAATTCATTATAAATGTATTCCTTCCTTATGGTTTAGGCAAATCAGTATACCTATATGTTATCTAGTGCAATAATATAATAGTAAATATACACTTATTCTAGTATTAACAATTTAGTTACGAATATATTTAAACATAGTAATATTGTATGGGCAAAAATATTATATAATTTAAAACACTATATGCGAGATATTACAAAAAAATAGTGGATAAAGTATGAGTTATTGAAATAGTAACCATATTAGCTAATAGATTATTGCACATATTAGACTTTCAATAAATAAGATACTAATTCAATAACTCATACTTTATCCACTAATTTTTTGTAATATCTCGCATATAGTGTTTTTAATTATATAATATTATTACCCATACAATATTACTATGTTTAATTATATTAATAACTATGTTATTAATACTAGAATAAGTGTATATTTATCATTATTATATTGCATTAGATAACGTATAGGTATATTGATTTGCCTAAACCATAAGGGAGGAATACATTTATAATGAATTATAAGAGAATATTAGTATGTATGGTAAGTTTCCTTATTGACCTAATTATTCCATTATTTAATAACTTTCTCTAAAATATACCTCAATTAATATACAACAGACCAATATACATAATAGAAATAAATTAGTGGAATACATATGTATGTTAATTCATTATTCGTAAATGAATTAAATGGTAAATCTTAAGTGAACATACACTAGTAATAATATCTTAAATATGTATGTTTTCAATAATGGGAGATAATATAATACTCAATATAATAACAGAATATATGAAAAAAATAATATATATCTACAACTTTAGCACTATAATATATATTGTATTTGGTATGATAATTTAGTGTGAACCATATATTATCATTTAATAGTATAGATATATATTAACTAGTAAACATATTTATAATATAAGTATACTAATTATTTATCCAATATATATAATGTTTTATTATTAACATAATAAGTTAATAATAAAAAGTTATTCTATTTGTATGATAATAGTTTTCTTCTTTAGTACTAATTTACTATATTTATAGAGTTATATGTTTATAAATGATAAGTTATAAACATATTAGACCAATTGAAATTTAATTAGTATTATACAATTTTATACTGATTAATAGTATAATATTAAATTAATCTTATGAATTAAATTGTTTATGTATATATTTTTGTAAAGTAGTTATATGCTTATTCTGACAAAAAATTAGTGAACATATTATCATATAATTTCAATAATAAGTAGGTATAATAATATCTTGTAATATTATATCCAATTAACATTTTTATATGTTCACAGTATAATATTGTATACACTTAGTCTTATATGTTAATTTATATTATTGATGATTGCAATAATTTTATTCATATATAATAATGTATTCCTCCCTTATTCTCTTATTGTAGGTTATCCTCTCTATTATATTCCACTTATTAATAATTCATTGTGTTAATCAATAAGTGAATAATACCTTAATATTCACTTACTCAAGTCAATAGTTAAACTATTTTAGGTTTTTATTTTGTCTCTTCTTCACTTTATATCATAACCCATTAGTAAATAACTCATAAATTTCTAAATAACTAGATTTTAAATGTGTGAAAATCAGATTTAATTATGCACTAACATGCATCATGGAAATAATTCCTCAAATCAAAGTTAAATGAAAGCATAAATGGAGAGAATAAAACCAACAATAACACATAATGCAGATATATCATGGTTCACCCAATGTGGGCTACATCCACCAAGAAAGTCCTCAAATAAAATAGTAATCTTAAATAAGATTAAAATGGACTCTCATAGAGATAGAAAAATCTCTTGTAGAAAATGCTGCTCTTTTACTTGCACCTACATTTTACTATATCTCATAAGTTGTTATACCACACCTTGTAAATTAACACCTACACTTTGTAAAAAACCTACACTTTGACTCTGTCTCTCAAAAGACACATCTGCAAATAAAATTATCAACAACCTCTAAAAGCTCACACCACAAACTGTATATATAACAAATGATGAATAAATCCAACCCCCAAGGAGAAAATCATCATCCTTATCTAAGGAGGCCTTATCCACCTAGGAAACATGCCATTCCCACCTATCCATGATTATCTATAATCCCCACCAAGAAGGAACATGTCATTCTCCTCCAAATGGCATAACTTCTAATGCAAAGAGATAATAACCAACTCTTAGAAATGAGAAAGTCCACCCCACTTGCATAATACATCATAGAAATTAGTAAATAGATCATTTAATAATTTTCTCCTCCTATGGAAATTAAATATTTAAAAATTGATTCCCTAAAACAATGAAATTAATCCCACTTCCAATAAACATGGAAGTCAACATGAAAATTATTAAATATACATTTAATAATATTCACACACATGAAGAGTAAATGAAAAATGTTCTACCCACATCCTTAGAGCTCTCTAATCCCCCAAAATGTACCATCATGGTCATGTGATATCCCCAAAGGGTTCCACACTCAACAATATCCCACTTAGAGATCATTTCTCCTGAATAGAATCTATCACTACTCCATAATCACTAAGACCAACCAAATCTAAACATTGTCTCAATTCATCCAATGTGAACACCTTGGTCATCATATCTATATGATTATAGATAGTATAAATCTTCTCTAGCTTCACCAAGTTCTCCTCCAAAGCTGTCTTGATGAAGTGATAATGTAATTGAATGTGTTTCATCCTTGAATGGAAAGTGGATTTCTTTGCCAAATTAATAGCACTCTGACTATCACTATGTAGTCTCCCAGGTTCCTACTCATGCCCCAACTCTTGAAACAACTCTTGTAACTAAATCATCTCCTTACTAACCTCTATGGTAGCAAAAAAATCTACCTTTATGGTTGACAAAGCCATAACCTTCTATATCCTATAAATCCAACTAACCATTGTATCTCCAATAGTAAATATATAACCTATTGTACTTCTCCTATTATCAATATCCCCTACTATATCTGAGTCCACATAACCATGCAAAGTGGTATCTAATACACCATAACATAATGAAAAATACATGGTTCCTCTCAAATACCAAAGAATCCATTTCATTGCTTACCAATGCTCATAACCTAGATCACTCATATACCTACTCATATTTCCCACTACTTGGGCAATATCTGGCCTAGTACAAGTCATGGCATACATCAAGTTTCCAACTATTGATAAGTAAGGTGGCTTAGATATCTTAAGATTTTTATATTCCATCTTGAGACACTGCTCTTTTGATAATCTAAAGTGTCTTGCCAAAGGAGTACCAATATATTTAAAATCTAACATGCTAAACCTTTCCAAGACTTTCTTCACATACTCTGATTGGGATAAGACTAGTTTCCTCTCGTTCTTGTCACAAGAAATCCTCATACCAAGGATTTTATTTATAACACCCAAATCCTTCATAGAAAAGGAGTCACTAAGCTATTTCTTGAGCATATGAATGTGTTGTATATTCTTTCCTACAACTAACATGTCATCCACATACAAGCATAAAATAATAAAGGAACCATCATCAAAATGTTTAATGTACACACAATGTTCATAATTACACCTTTGATATTCTTGTTCCAACATAAAACAATCAAATTTCTTATACCATTGCCATGGAGCTTGTTTCAATCCATGCAAGCTCTTGTTTAATTTATACACATAGTTCTCCTGTCCTTTCACCTCATATCCCTATGGCTACTTAATATACAACTCTTCATCCAAATATCCATGAATAAAATTAGTTTTCACATCTAATTGTTCTAAGAGCAAATCCTCAACTGCAAATAAACCAAGAATAATACTAATAGAAGTTATTTTTACAATAGTAGAGAGAATCTTATCAAAAATTTACTTAACAATCCCACTAATAATCCTTATTCTATTAATCCTCACCCTAAAACCAATTTTGGGAGTGCTCCTACCAACACCAACCCACCTCTTGATACAACTCAATTTTTAGCCCAAGTTATCCAACAAATGAACATAATGCAAAATTCTAACACCAACCAAATGATGCAACTTCAACAACATTTAATCAATGTAGCTAATCAACCTCCAACTATCCATACTTAAATTAATCCTAATTTCATTCCTCTACCTCTTCGGGATACCTTAGGTAATGTTATTCCTCAGCCCATAATGAATAACAAGATGTTTCAAACCATTAAAAATGAACCTTTATCTCCTTTTATTATATCCATTGATATTGGTAACATATTTACAACTATCAAATATGATGGGACTAAAGACCCTAATTCATTTCTCAAAGCTTTTGGCAACCTTTACAAAGAGTAGATCCAAACTAATACCTTCACCACAACTAAACTCTTAGTGAAAACTTTCACTAGTGATGTATTAGAATGGTATAATCAACTTTTCCAATATTTTATTTGGCAACTTGAAGATTTGGTTAATCATTTGGTTAAAGATTTTCAATAAAATGATCTTCTCAAAAATTGTCTTAGCCACTTCATCAATGCTAAGGAATCTCCCATTGAATTAGCTCATGACTTTATCAAAATATGAAAATATTTAACCCATAAATTTGACCATAACATTACTAATGATAACTTATTCAAACTCTCTATCACTAATTTAAATCCCACTCTTTAATATAAGGTTTGAACCTTTGCTCCCCAAATGCTTAATGAAGCTCTTGATCAAGCTAAACGTTGAGACTTTATTATGAAGAAATTTGAACCTAATACTAAACTTATTAAAGGATATTTCCAAACACCTAATGTTATCACTAATAATACTCCACAAACTAAACTAGGAGTTTCTAAAACTAATAATCCTTCACCTTTTCATACACCTATTTCGGTCCATCAAATGAAATAATTTTTTCCACCCTCAAAACCTTTCATCTATCCCAATGCTCCTCCTAAGTGGTATGACCCCAATATATTTTATTGGTTCCTTGCCGACATTGGCCATTATCATGAATCTTTTAGAGGGCTCACTAAATTTTTTATATCATATATGCTTGGTGATTCATTCAATCATGAAGCTATGATTAATCTTCATTGTCAAGAATACACCATTACTTTTTAAAACTGACAAACTTTTAAATTTTATACTTCAAATAACCAAAAATCTTATTCTAATAATCAATCAAATACTAAGGATATTTGTGCCATTGATATCGATTATGACCAATATTTTAATAATTCTAAATATGTCAATACTACTAAGGTCAGCTATCATCATAAACTAGCTTGCAAAGATCCTATTACCAAGCTTAAGAAGCCATCTTTGGAGGAACAAATTCTTAAAGACACTACCACTACTAATGTTACTCCTTATGATCCTCTAACTTCAACTATTACTCCAAAGTATAATTTACCTCCTAAAAATCATGTTGGTTCTTCTAAATCACATTGAAACTTTGTTGAAGAACTCAACTTTATGCCTTGTAAGATTCTACTTATGGAGTTGGTTCATACTTCTCCCAATCATCATAAGTTCCTTATGCAAAAAATCCAAGAAATTTAAGATCCATATTCCATATATGAAGAACCACCTTATATTGAATCTCAACCTACCAACATAAATATCATTGAAACTATGTGTCCTTCTTCAAAACCTTTTATTGAATTCATTGAAGAGGACATGATCAATTATGAAATTCTATTTCATGTTGATGATCCACAAATTTTCATCAAAGTAACCCTTAATACCACTCCTATTCATAAATTTCTAGTTGATGAAGGTTATGGTATTAATTTGACATATTTATGGATCATCCAATAACTCAGTTATAATAAGGACCATGTCAAATAAACTCATCTTACTTGTCATGGTTTTGATAAGACAAATCAAAATCCACTTGGTTATATTTGGCTTCCATTAACCATTGGACCTAATACCATTTGAACCAAGCTTATGGTCTTTGATCTCCCTTTATCTTATAGCATGTTCTTTGGTCATCCATAGACTCATTTAATGAGGTCCATTACTTCTTCTGATAGCCAATGCATTAAATTTTTACATAATGGAAAATGATACAAGCATGAATCCAATCCCAACCCATGGAGTATTTAGATTTTTTATCCTAAATAACAATATCATATTCCTACCATTCCTAAGATTAATAGTACTCCTTTACCCAAGTTCATCAACATGAATCCTAATTTATAAGTTACTCTTGTATATTTTGATAACTATAAGCCTAATGATTTGCAGCATACTTACAATACTACCAAGTTACCTCCCTACATTTTTTAGTGGCTTCCTCCTTCTCTATTACCTAGAGATCATATTATTCCTCTTATTGATGAGATTACTAATTTTCCCCCTCCATGCAATGCTTAGGAACCTTATTTACCTAAATATGTCTTCACTTACAATTATTTTATAGTGGATAAATTATTTTAAGATCCTCTCATCATGTCTCCTCATACATTCAGTAATATCAAGATTTTACCCTCTAAAACTCCCCCTGATTCCCAAGCATGTACAATTTATCCAACATATGATAATAAGCATATAATGGTCCAAGCTCAATCTAGAGCCTTGGATGTATAGCATTATCAGAAAACCTTAGCCTAAATTCATTTTTTAATCAAGATGTTAATACCATTTCATTGGATTATACCTTAGATCCTAAGGGTCATGTGCCTCCTATTGATTCTCCTCTTATTGATACTCTTTGGGTGGTAGAGCAAATTATACCTTATGAACCTCTAAAAACTTATACATCTCCTTTACCACCTATCAATCCAATGATTGCATCTAATCATTCTCCCATCATTAAACCCACTGATATTCCAACTCCTTATTATCCATCTACTTCTTTAACTCCTAAAATTACACTAGATGCTAAGGCAACTGATGTTCATCAGATACATTCTAAGTATGATCACAATGGCAATCAAATTCTAGATCTTGAAGTAAATGTTAAGTATATGGTCCTATTCCTACCTCATCTAGTGATGAAGCTATCCTTAAATTACTTTATTCTTGAGAACCTCAAGCTCCTTGACAATATCATAAACTTGGAAATTTTAAGACTAAAACTCCTTGCTTCAACAACTTCATTGCTAGTATTGATCATAAAACAAATCCAAATTCTACCTTACCTAATGCACCATACCACTTTCAAGATGGAAATTCCATTCTTATTGAGGAAACCACTTGCATTGAATATGGTACTCCATATTTTCCTTAACCAATTACTATCTCTCATGAACTCTCACCTACTAAACATTATAATTTTAGATTATTATGTGACAAATATCATGACGATAGCACTTGGTCCTATGAGGACATGCCTGACATTGACCCTAGCATTATGGTGTATAATATCATTACTTATCCTGATGCCAAGCCTATGCATGAAAAATAATTAAAATTTTCACCTAAAGTTTCCACTTTATGTCATAAAGAAATCATCAAATTACTTGATGCTAAATTTATCAAACCAATGGATTATTTTGAATGGGTTTCCAACATTGTTCCTATTCAAAATCAAGTCACTATGGTCATTCACATTTGTATTGATTTCCATAATTTTAATCTTGCTTATTCTAATGACAACTTCCCTTTACCTTCAATAGATGCCATTATTGATTCTATGGTTGGTTATGAAATGTTATCTATTATGGATGGCTTCTCAAGATACAATCAGATTCATATCACATCTGAGGACCAATATAAGGCAAATTTCAACACAAAATGGGGCACTTATTGTTATGTAAAAATACCCTTCAATCTTAATAATGTTAGATCCACTTACCAACAAGCAATGACTCACATCTTTCATGATCTCATCAACAAAATTTTTGAAACCTATGTGGATGATCTCATTGCTAAATCTAAACATTATAAGAATCATCTTTATGATCTCGCTATCATCTTTGACCATCTCTTTAAATATAAATTTAGGCTTAATCCTTAAAAATGTGTCTTTCGAGTCAAATATAGAAAATTATTAGTATTTATAGTCTCTCTCTATGGCATTACTATTGATCCTGCTAATATTAGTGCTATCATCAACATGCCCATTCCTCATTCTATTCTCAACATTAATACTTATTTAGTAAAACTTGGGGTAATTTGATGATTCATCCCCAAAATGGCATATCAAATTCACTCTATCAATTCCCTTCTCAATAAAGGTGATACTTTAAAATGGGTAAATCTATGTCAAAAATCCTTTGATAAAAAGAAATAGTCTTTACTTCACACACCTACACTTCGTCCTCCTTCCAATGATAAACCTTTGATTCTATATAATTCTTCCACACCTATTTTAGTTGGGGCAATGCTTTCCAAACAAGATGATATATGAAGAGAGTATGTTATCTTCTATAATAGTCGAGGCCTCATCGATTATGAAACACATTATACCAAAATTGAACGTTATTTCCTCACTATCTATTTTGTAGCTGAAAATCTTTGTCACTACATGATTTACCAAAATACTCATGTCATTGTTCATTTTTACCCCCTTCATCATTTCTTATCCAAAGCATTTTTTCATCGAGATATAATTGGTAAATGGATGATCCTCCTTATGTAATTTGATCTCTGCATCATCACTCAAAAAGTTATCAAAGAGAAAATCATAGCTGATCAACTTGCCATAGCTCCCATACCATCTGTATATAATTCAATTCTTAGAACATCAAACTTATCTTCCTAATTTAAACTCTCATGAAAATAAATGCATTCATAAACAAGATTTAAAATATGTATTTCAACACATCCTTTATTATCACAATGCTAAAGGTACCTTATTCCATTGTGTTATTCAAGATGAGGTCCTTCCTCTTCTTGAATAAGCACATGGGTTCATTTGTATTGGTCATTGTAGTAGACATGTTACAACCCATAAATGCCTAGGTATGGGTTACTTTTGGCCTACTCTTGGAAAGGATGAAATTGAATATGCTAAAAAGTGCAATCCTTGCTAGCTTCATGATGATCTAATCCATTTACCTATAGCCAAACTTCAAACTATTGAATCTCCTTAACCATTTTACACATGGGGATTTGATATCATTGGCAAACTACCTTGATCCCAAGATGGGAATGTATTTATCATCACTTTTACTAAATATTTTACCAAGTGGGTAGAAGTTATTCCTATTTTTAACATCATTGGTCCTACCATTTCCAAATTTATTATTAATCAAATCATTTTCCACTTTGGTGTTCCCTATACCATCATTTTAGATAATGGTGGTAATTTCAAAAACAAACATGTTAAACAAATTTATACCAAATTCAAGATCAATCACAAATTTTCCATAACTTATCATTTGTAATGCAATGGCCAAGTTGAGGCCACTAATAAAATCATCAAAAAAATCCTCCAAAATACAATTCATGAAACTTGTATAGATTGGCATCTTCATCTTTACCTTGCACTTTGGATATATCAGACTAGCATATGTACTGCCACTAGGGAAACTCCATTTTTACTAGTATATGGTTCTAAGTCAGTTCTTCCCTTATAAGTTGAGTCCCTCTCTTCATATATCTCTTCATAGTATTATTCCTGATGAATAATTACATGCATCTTGTCTTCATGCCCTTGACTTTTTTGATGAATGTCATCTTTTTGCCTTACAACATAATCACCAATACATAGCTCACATTACCAGACAACATAAAAAATGTGTTAAAGTCCATACATTTAATGTTGGCAATCTTATCCTTAAATTAGACTACACCCATAATAAATAAGGTAAATATTCCCAAAAATAGTTGGGCCAATATTTAGTCAAATATATTTTTGGTCCAAGAAACTACCACCTTCAAACCAATGAGGCCATGATTTCAAAGAACCCACCAATGCAAAATTCCTTAAAAATTACTTTGCCTAAAAACATTTTCTTCTTTTCATGCTTTCTATCTACATCTATCTAACACTTTTTTTAGGTTACTAACATGGGTCTTTCCTTCTATAGCAAGTTTCTTCCTTTCACAAACCTTTAGTCCTCCCTTTTGGTCTTTTGGGTTCTTGATGTAGCATAGTTTTCTTTATCTTCTTGCATTTTCTCTTTTGACACCCCTTGGGTTTTTTTTGTGAGTTTATTCATAAGACCATGGATAGGACCTGGCATTCCTCACAAAACTACCATCTTTGTTTACCTTACTTTATCTTTCACTTACTTATTGACACCCTTATGGGTTTCTCTTTTATGAAGTTACAGTGTAACACTATGGATAGGACCCAACCCTCCTCACAAAATTACCATCTTATCATTCCTTTTATAAGAAAATGTTATTTGATCCTTGTTTTCAAACTTTAGGTTATTCTTATTTTGTTAGATGGAATTTACAAACAATTAATGTTAGCATGTTTTCCTCCATTTCCCTCATTTTTATGATAAAGAATCACCTTTTACTGTCATTATATCCCTTTTTCTCTCTTTATCACATTTTTTACAATTTGAAGTAATTCAAATTATTCCATGTGTCATTCATCTCAATTTCCCCTTTCCTTTCACTCTGTATTGGATAAAACAAGGTCAAAGTCAAGATAGCACTTTTATTTTATGTAGATTTAAGAGATTTTTAGATCCCATAATCTTTGAAATTCTCTCTCTTAGCAACATTATCCAAAGTATTCAAATTAAATTCATCTTTATCACCCATGTTTGGTTTTCCAAATTTGTGTGGAGGAGGAATAGAAAAAGCCATCAAGAAAGTTAATATCCAAATCATTTGAATCAAAAGGCAATGATATCTAAAAGGCAACATAAAAATCTCAAAATTCAAACATCACACCAAAATATGTGATTACAAGCACATCTCTTATCTCTAATCGAAGCTCAAACTCCATAGTTGGCATCATGTAGATTTGATGCCCTTTGAGGTGTGATAGCCCAGTAGATTGGAATAGGGGAATTCAATAAACTCTATGGTACTACCTACTTTCTCATATAATTAGCTAATACTTATAGTAGATTGATGGCTCTTTAAGTGGTCTTGAAGAATGAGGAACATGTTGTGAGAAGGTAGATCCATTTTACTTTTCATGAATATAGCCTTCATGGGATGATCTATATAGTTCATTTATTGACCTAAGACTTGTGTGGCTAAGAGAAGTTCTTCATAGTCCTTAAGGTCAAAAGTCTTCTTGTTTTAACAAACCTAATTTGAGTGTTTTGACTTTGATAAAGAGTTTCTTTACCTTGGTTTTTCTTTCATTCTTCCCTCTACCCATTTCATCTCCCCCTTGATGGAAAAATTGTGATTCCAAATTTATTTTCCATTCTTCTTTAATTCTTTCTTCTTCATCTCTTAAAAAAATGCTAGCACTACTTTGTTTTAGTTTTACCTATCCTTAGAACGAAACAACATGTTTGAGTAACTATGGATTACTTCTTTCTTTTTCACCATGATTTTACATTTCTAGACTTGTTTTACTTTATTTTTACCATTTATCATTTGTGTTACTTTCCTATTCTTATGGACACCTGAGTATGTACCCTTTTTTCATTATTGAGTGAGGTTGGTTTGTTACTTCTCACTCAACAATGTTGTTTTCCCTTTTATGTACCTTTTTCCATTGTTGTGTGAGATAAGGATTGTTACTGCTCACTCATCAATTTTGTTTTACCACTTTGTTTTTGACTTTATATTTGAAGTTTGATTACCATCTCCTTTTTGACATGTATCCTTGGTTTGATTTGGTGAGTTTGCCTTTCTTACTTAAGGTTTATTTGTTTGATTTTTTTGGTCTTTAGTATCCTTGGATTTTTGGTTAACTAATTTACTTTTGTTTTTGACTTGGTCATTTGGTCTAACATAGCACTTGTCACCCTAGCTTACCAAATTCCTATGTCCTATCCTCATTTTTGGTCTTTAGTATCCTTGGATTTTTGGTTAACTAATTTACTTTTGTTTTTGACTTGGTCATTTGGTCTAACATAGCACTTGTCACCCTAGCTTACCAAATTCCTATGTCCTATCCTCATAGCACTAGCAATCATGGCTTTTCTTGCATTTTTTTGATATTGCTTTTCAATTTAGTATTCTTGCATTTCTCAAAATTAGTCTTTACACCGTACACAATAAAAAATAATAACATAGCAGACAACCATATAGATACTAGAAAATTGCACACTTATAGTTTTCAATGACTAAATACCTTAGGGCCCCATAAAGACCCCCTAGACATTCTTAACCCTTAACCAACCCCTCTTAACCTAACCAAATAACTATTCTCCTATTCAAAAATACTATTTGAAAGAACTATTTACTATCACTATTTACTGTGGGACCCACTATCACTATTCATGATGACATGGCAAGTGACATGGAAGATTATTTGGGAGGTGATATGGCAAGTGACATGGCTTAGAAATGAGGTGGCTTGATGTGGGACATCATACCCCACTTGAGACCCTTTCCCAAGGTGCTTAATGACCTCATTTAAGTATCATAAGGGTCCCCGCTTAAAATATTGAAAATTTTCCCTTAGGGGGCTATCATTAAACATGTATTTTCCTTCACACATGAAATTAGCCTTTAAAATTAAATACCTACGTCTTTAGTGCTATGGAAAAGACAAAGGGTACCCATTTTTGACTTTTTAACTCAAATGGGAGACCCATGATCAAGGCTAGAATCCTACCACCCTCATATTTTGACTAATTCATGCACCCACATGGAAAATGGTGCCACATTTTTTTGCCATATTTTTAAGTGTTTAGATGAAGATAAGAAAGGGTGGTGAAAATTCTTTGGCCTCATTTAGACCCATGTGCATGATTCCAATTCAAAATTGGATTCATGTACAAGGTGGGAATCCCACCAAACTTATATTTTAACTCATTCATTAATCACATGTAAAATGGTGCCACATTTTGTGGGGCATGTCTTTAAATGTTTGGATGAAGACAAGAAAGAGTGGTGAAAAGTCTTTGGCCTCATTTAGACCCATGTGTATGATTCTCATTCAAAATTGGATTCATGTACAAGGTGAGAGACACACCAACACAAATTTTAGACCCATGTTAAAGGTGGTAATTCCACCAACCTCATATTTTGACTCATTCATGTACCACATGTGAAATGGCACCATACTACTGCTATTCCCTCTTTTGGCATGATTCTTCACAATAAATGCTATAAATACCCCCCTCTCCTTCACCCAAGGTTAAGTTGAAAGTTATTGATTGGTTATTAACATTTTGTTTCAGGTCTTTAAAGGAGTTCATCCACATCTTGGAGGAAAAGAATTCAAAGTAACGAAGCTCTACCGAAATTGCTTCAAGACATCTTCAACAACAACATTCTTATTCAAGCTTGGAAGGTAATATTTGATTTTGTTTTATTTTATCATTCCCTTGGATTTTTAATCTCTTCATCCCCACTTATCCATTTTCTCCCTTTGTCATTTCATTATCTGAATCCATTTTCTCCCTATCCATCTTTTATCCATTCACGCCTTTGCCACTTTTACCCTTCTTATCCTCTTCCCCTTTTGCCATATTAGCTACTTACCTTATTACCTCATGAACCATTCACCCATTTATCTCATTTGAATATTTATCTTTTTATTACCTTAACCATTTATAAATCAACCAAACCACCTTTCCTTAATCCTTTGTCAATTTTCCAAACCAAAACTATAACCTCTTTTTGACTAATTTTCAACATTAGTTGTTGTATTTAGTCATTGTTTTAAAAGCACTTAACTTTTTTGTATTAATTTAGTTCTTTGATGTTATTTAATTTAAGTTATTTTATATTTGAAATTCAAGTATATTTCCCTTTTATTCACAAATTTAAGTGTTAAAAGCAGGTAGATTGACATCCTCCTAGAAAACTTTCACTTATAAGATCTAGCTCACGCTAGGCAATCCACTCAACTACTTGTCTAACCAATAAGGTTTGTGGTAGTGCTTTCTTATTTCAGGTAATTTTTCAATATCCAAAGATGAGTTATCACAATTCTATATTCAACATGTGTGTATTCAACAGGGATTCTTCTACACACCCTTCTTAACTATTTTCTTCTTTTCACACTTAAGAAAAAGCAAAAATTAGTTAGAAACATTTTGGCACGCCCGATGGGACCCTTGAGTTTTATTGGGTTATTATATGTTTTAGGACATTTATAATTGAATTAGTGAAATTTATTTAGTTGAATTCTTATAAAATTAAGATTCTTTCTTTACAAAAAAAAGAAAATGAAAAGTTTTAGTTGCATTTTTTATAGAATTAAATTTTATTGCATTTCTAAAAAGAAAGAAAAGAGCATTCATACTAGGATTAGGATTGAATTTTAATGTTTAATTTAGGTGAATTTTATTTTTTCTCGTCTTCATTCAAATAGATCAAAATAAATCTTTTGGTTAAAATTGAGTGCATCCATTGATTGCTTGCTTGATTTTAGTTCACCTAGTTTAATTAAAAGCATTATGAATGAGTCATAGTTTACAAATGTTACACAAACCAAACCACTTGCAAAAAAAAACATCAAAACAAACTTAAGACAAGGCTTGACTAGGATTTTATCACCTAGAAGATCACCCTACCCTTTCCCAGTTATCTTACTTGGATTTAATCACTAAGGGAATATCCAACTTAGTTCTCTAGCTGAGTATAAACTCTTGAAATTGGTACATATTGGCTAGGCACCTACACTAGTTGTAGGATTTTGATGTGAGGGTAGTAAGTCCCAAGTACCAAGCCATGTAATTGAACCAATAAAGACTCATATTGAGTGCCTAAACATAACCCAAAACCAAACATAAACTACCTTGTTTAGGACCTATTCAAGTCAATTTCCTCTTCACATTTTTCTAAGGCATAAGCCAAAAGAGAGATTAAAAAGAATACTAGGATTTAATGCACTCTTAGTGAATGCATGGTTTTCCTTAAGTTTTTTTATTTCTCTTTTTTTGAGGTGTGAGAACGTATCATCTTTTTCTTATCTTCTTATATGGTTATCACTCACCAAAAAAAATACCTTGAGGAATAAAACCCACCACCAAATCAATCATCACCAACTTCCACCTCTTCATCCATGAAACATATTTTCAAACCCATAGACTCCCTTCACTCTCTAAAAATTCCTACTCGAGTAGTCCTAGGAGATGTAGATTTTTCCACTTTTCTAAACAACAATCATGCAACCTTACAACACTACCTAAGAATCACATCTTACCAAATCTCAGTTTCAACCCCACCTGTAGATATGCCTTATGGCATACCTCTCCACGTCATGGGTAATACCTCCACTATTATTGGAACTACTCAACCTCTAGTTTCCCAAATGTTATCATCAACCAACAGCTCCCTCAAAACTAACCCACCAACCCAAATTACCACTACCCTTATACCTCTTACTAATCACTCCCTCGCAATAGATTTACCTACCTCTAGTGCTACCCATCTTCCTCTAGTTACCTCCAATCCATCAAACACTACTCAACTTCCAAGTCTTATGGTTTCCATACCCTCCATGTTACCACCAATTAGCACAAGAGTCATCACCCTTCCATCAGCAACTAACCTAACCACCACTCTGACCTAACATGAAACCTTTAGCTATCTTCATAACCCATAATGGCATATGCCTACTATCTAACCATCCACCTATACCCAACCATTAACATCCACATACTAATATATATCTTTCACCTAACCTCCAAAGACCACATACAAATACATGGAGTCATCTCAACCATCTACAAGTTATTCACACATTGCCCAATCTCAACAAAACATACCATATAACTACACATCCCAATAACCTCAAGTAGACTTTATGAAGTTTATCATGGATAAGATGATTACCCTTGAGTCATCCATCTCTAAATCCCATAATCTCTTATCTTATGATCAAATTTACAATGAGCCTATTTACCCTTTGGTCCCCATTAGACCTTATCCAACCTAGTGGAAACTTCATAAATTAACCAAGTTTAATAGTAAGTAATACCCTCAAAAAAATTTAAGAGCATTTAGGCATTCATGCTACTTGATTTTTCACAATGACACTCTTCTCCTCTATACCTTTCTTATGTCATTATCTAGACCAACACTGGATTGGTATAGTTCCATACCCAAACATTCCATCCTCTCTTTCACCCAAATAGCCCAAAACTTCTTGGATAACTTTTCAATCAATATATCCAAGAAATTTTCTATTATCAACCTCTACTCCATTCAATAATTCAAAGATGAATCTATTTTTGATTTTATGGCTTGTTGGAGGATCCTAATCACCTAACTTTCATTTTCATTGCCTCAACTTGATCTTATAGATCTCTTCACCTAGGAAGGTATAAAACATATTTCATCCACATTGTGTGTCTAAAGCTTTCAAACCTTTGATAAAGATTTTACTATGGCTCACAAACTATATAATAGATCCATTGATGAAGGAAGGTTAAAGTTGAAGAGCAAAAACTCAACTTACAAACCCAATGAGCCCTTTTCTTCCAAACCAAACAACCAAACCAATCCTAACACTAAAACCAAAGTAATCATCAATGCCATTATCCTCAAAGCCACACCACCACCATCTACCAACCAAAAAAATCCAAGGAGCTAAACCTCTGCCTCTAATTATTCAAATTGAAACTAAAGGAACTAAACTTGGAACAATCATAATAAATTAACTCTACTTGGGGAGCCCTCCCCTTCTATTTTGGAAAAGTTACTAAAAGCTAATATTGTCCAACTTTAACCAATTAAACCACCCTAACAATTTGATGCTTCTCACCCCATACTAGGTTGGTATAATGAGAATGAACATTGCATCTTTCACTGAGTCATAGGACATGACATCAATAGGTGCAACACTTTCAAATACTTTATCCAATCCCTCATTGACAAGGGGGAGCCTACATTAGACAATCTCAATGTACCATTGAAATAGGCCCTTGACATATTATGCAAGATTTTTCCTAATCATGTTCCTTCTACACCTTACCATGATAATAAACTAGACCCATCTCATGAATCACATACTATTAATGTGGTTATTGATGAAGCCATTTTTGAATAAAACATTATCTTAAATGCCTCTTCCCCCATTCCCCTAATGGAAGAAAAAAATGCCTTTTATTCCTTGAAACACCCAAAAAAAGGAAGCCACCATACCCACACCTCCATTAGAGGATACCACACCTACCTCCCCTATCACTAAACCATCCAACCCCTCTTTGCAAATTATCTCACAAGAGAAGATGACTTCATCCATCCAACCTCTGATTTTGGAACCTTCTATCAGAGGTCAAATTAAAGGTAAGGGAACCAAACTAGAACTTCTAACCCCTTCTTTGGTAGACCAACCTAGCCCTTCTAAACCAACTAAAACCTCCACCCAACCAAGCAAAACCTCCTCCAAATTAATCGACCCTCAAACACCTAAACCCACCAAGACAACTAATGTGACCAAATCACCTCCAAAACCAATAACTAAAAAAATCAAAGAAGTAAAACCACCAAAAGGCCCAAAACCCCAGCTTTTACCTCCCTCACCCTTGCCCTCCATTTTGGGTCCTCATCCCTCTACCTTGAACACAAAGTCCATAATTTTTACCAAAACCCCACCACCTTTATTGGTCACACCTTCATACTTGATTTCTAAGACACCTTTCCTCACTACACCGATAATTCCTAAGTTATCTACCTTACCCTCCTCTACCTCTAGCTCATCAGCCATCTTTCCTAAACCAAAACCATCAACCAAGCATACCACTTTACCCAAGACACCTACCACCAAATATACCTCCACACAGCCTTCTACTTCAACACCTAAAATAAAACCACTAAACCTTTACCACCTTTAGATAAATCTTACTTAACCATTCCCCAATGGTTATTGCAAACTTCTTCCTTGAGCTTACCACCCATCAAACCCTTTGACCCTTCACATACCAAACCCTCTTGGTTCAATGATAAATTTATATGTGCATACCATAGGGAACCAAGACATGACACAGAAAATTGTAAAGCTCTTTAAGCACTTGTTTATAGCCTATATGAAGATGATGATCTATTATTAGACAAACCTCCTTCATCTCCATTATCAATCCAACCACCAACTCAATCCATCCAATCTTCAATCTCACCCAAAATTAAATATGAGGAACCAAAAAAACCACCCAATCCATAAAACCCCCTTATTCACACTATTCACATGGTTATCTGATCTCGAGCCCAACAAAAGGATAAAGGGAAGACTAAGGCATCCATTCCTTAGACTTACCCCTCCTTAAACTCCTAAGAAAATAATACCCAACCATCTCTATCTTCAAACAAACTTAACGTGTCTATCTTAGGTGCCTCCCCATCTAACCCTCCATACCCTAACCCATATGCAATATCCATTTGGAAAGCTATCCTCAAACAGCTTCACCAAACTCTAGTAAAAATAAGCTTATATGAGTTAGTCTCTACCTCTCCCCATCACTGTTAAGAACTCATATAAGCCTTACAATCCATTGAGGTCCAACCCAGTGACCCTCAACCTCTAGCCACCTTTGTTGGTGCCCTTCAAACTTCCAATCTTATCACATTTAAAGATTCAAAAATACCTTTGATTCATCTAGAGGACATTAGTCGCCCCTCTTCATTATGGCATACATTAATCAAACCTGCATCAACAGGGTGATGACTAATGGAGGATCCAAAATCAATATTATCTCCTCCCATACCTATGATTAGTTGCACTTACCCAAAAATATCATGTCTGAAAGCAAAACAATCCTTCATTCCGTTAATGATACCATGGCTACTACCTTAGGCATAGATGTCCTTCATATCTATATAGGGTCTCATACCATTCCCAAAAAATTATATGTTGTATAAAGAGAATTCCAATACAATATTTTACTCAGGCACCCTTGGATTTATGCCATGAGTTATGTCCCTTCCACCTTACATCGATGTATCAAATTTGAGCATGAAAGGCAAGTTATGACTATCCAGGCTAACCTTAGTCCTTTCACATCTTGCAATATGACATATTATCCTAATGATGTCCTTCTTCATCTTTCCTCCACCTCACAACCATCTATTAATGATACAACCCCACCAACTAAAACCCATGACACTTCCACACCAAATGTTGATAAAACTTCTACTAGCTCATCTATCCCTGCTTCCCAGATTCCTATAGAGAACCCCATGGCAACCACATTTAAACATCTTTCCCTCAGTGAATATAGACTCTTAGCCTTGGATGCCTTCTTTACTCCCCAAGAATATGGAAATATCAGACATGACCCTTCTTACAACCCTAACATTGGAACCATCATCCCCTTTGGGCTCCCTAACCCCCAAATAAATTTCATTTATGGGGGACTTGATTAGCCACTTATATCCCCTACCACTACTTCATCCATCCAACCATTTACCTATAATGTTTCCTATCTTATCAAACTAGAGTTCTCTAAGTTAAATCTTCAAAAATGTGCTTGGAAAGGATTTGGCCAAGTCGTTATGAAAAAGGGCCTCATGAGTTACCCCATATCAAAACTTGGCAACCTCATGAGTGATTTGGCCTTGGCTATGAACCACCTAAATAACCCATCAATTCACCCAAACCCATTACGACCATAGATAAATATATCCTATCCTCACTAACCTAATAACTTTCCCTATTTAAAGATCCTAACATCATCCTCCCTAACTTTTTGTTTAGTCAATATCGTTAGTTTGGGCCCTCTCATCTACCAAAAGGGTTTCTAAACCAAAGTCATTCCACTCATACACTCTAAAATGGTAGAGAATGATTCTCCTACCATCAACACCATCCAACATCAAGATGATGATTCCATTCTTACCTACCTTGGTATGGCGGATTCTTTTATCCACAAATCCCTTCCTCTTGAGGCCTCGACCATGTCGAATGAATATGTCATGGATATCAACTTGGGCACTCTATAAAACCCCTGCATTCTCAAATTGGGCTAATCATTGAATATTGAGGAACTTTAGGACTTCTCCTCTTTCCTCCAAGACCATAGCATAGCATTCACTTGGTCTTATAGTGATATTCCTGGGATCGACCCCACCATTACTACACATAACATAGTCATTCATCATGATGCCAAGCCTGTTAAATAGAAACTTTTATGCATGCATCCTTGTGTATCCATTCTCATCAAATAAGAGCTTCAACATCTCCTATCTATAAACTTTATTCAACCCATTGAATACCCCCAATGGGTCTTAAATATCATACTTATCACCAAATTCACTGGGGGTCTATGCATTTATGTAGACTTTTGTGACCTTAATCTTGCCTGCCCTAAGGATGACTTTCCTCTACCTAGCATTGACCATATTATTGATCTTACAGTGATCCATGATATGTTATCTCTCATGGATTTGTTTTTGGGTTATAATCAAATCATGATTGCTCCTAAATATTAACACAAAATTACCTTTACCACCCCTTGAAGAAATTTTTTCTATAGAGTCATGCCTTTCAGGTTAAAGAATGTTGGGACAACCTAACAACATACCATGACTTATATCTTCCATGATATCATCTATAATATTGTATAATACTATGTGGATGACCTTCTCAGGAAATCCAAACTTCAAAAATATCAAATGAATATTCTTATGATCATATTTAAATGACTCATCCATTATCATGTTTGTTGTAATCCTAAGAAATACATTTTTGGGGTCATTTTAGGAAAGCTTCTTGGCTTTATCATCTCTCTTCATGAAATTGAATTAGGCCCTATTAAATTCAAATCAATTTTTGACATGCCTCCTCTAACTAACTTTAATCAGCTATGTACCTTGCAGGGAAAACTTTAATCCATTCACCATTTCATTTCCCAACTTTTAGATAGGTGTCAACCTTTCCATAACCTTATAAAGAAGGATGTCTCTTTAAAATGGAATAGATATTATCAAAAGGCCTTTGATTCACTCAAAAAATACCTTTTATCACCACCTATCCTCTCCCCTCCTAAGGATAACCACCCCTTTTACTTATATATCTCTACCCCCGATCATTCCCTAAGGGCAATGTTGGCTCATTGAGATGAATAACATAAAGAGAAAGTTGTAGACTACATTATCTACATGCTTGTAGAATAAAATACATGGTATATGCATATTAAGAAACTCTACTTAGCATTGACCTTCGTGGCCACCAAACTCCACCGCTACCTTCTTAACCATAAAACCTATGTCATCACTAATACTGACCTACTTAAGTACATATAATCTAAACCATAACAAAATTAGTATATGGCTAAATGGCTCATGATCCTAACTAAATTTGACCTTAAATTCCTCTAATAGAAGTTGATTAAAGGGTAGGTCATTACCAACCAATTGGCTGAAGCTCCTTTACCAAACAACCAACCACCTCCTCTTACCTTTCTGGATGAGTCTATCAATGACTTTTTTTCAAGAAGATGGAGTAACCTACCAAATGACTATATTATTCGATGGTTTGAAGTGCCAACTAGGAGGAGGTGCTATACTTATTCTCATTTCCTTCGATGGTGAACCCCTTCCTCTCTCCTTTAAACTTGACTTTGAATGCACTAATAATATGGCTACGTACGAAGCCCTAGTGATAGGTCTCTAAACTACTTTAGCCTTGGGAATTAAGATAATCCATGTCTTTGGTGATTCCTAGCTCACAGTCAATGAGGACAATAGATCATATCAATGTAAGAATGATGTCTTTTAAAAATATAAAATTTTAGTTTATAAACTCTTAGCATCATTCAAACATTACCTAGTCCAATATGTTCCTCGATCTACCAATAAATTCATAGATATGATGGCTTGCCTTACTTCTTAAATCCCTTCTTAGCCTTCCAATTTCAAAATCCTTATCACTATTCATCATCTTACCACTCCCTCATTTAACCAATCTAATCTTCCTATAATTTTTAGTGTGGAGTAATCCCCACCCAATATTTGGTATGACCAAACTCTTAACTACCTCAACATAGGCATAGTTCCTCCCAACCTCTCTAGGAATGCCCAAAGGTTCAGAGTACCTCTCGTTACACCATACTAGGGGGAATTCTTTACAAAGTTAGTTTTGATGGTATCCTTCTTCAATGCCTATGCATCCATGAAGCTTCCCATGCCATCAAGGAAACACATGATGGGATCTGTGGGGGATACTTTAGCAACCTAATGGTCACTAAACATATCCTTCACCTTGACTACTATTGGCCCACCCTCAACCAATACTATTGTAATTATATAAAAAAGTGTGTTAAATGTCAATAACACACTAATTTACATCATACACCAATCAATAACCTCTAGGTATCTAAGGACTTTTGGCATTTCTCTCAATGGGGGCTCAATATCATTAGGGAAATTAACCCCCATTCTTCATAATGGCATAGTTTCATCATCATAGCCATCGAATATTTCACCAAATGGGTGGAAGTTATTCCTCTTATCTCAACCAAAGTATAAAATATTATCAACTTTATCAACCATCATATCATCTGCCACTTTGGTGTTCCTCATAAGATCATCACTGATAATGGAAAATCCTTCAAAAATAAGTAAGTCCAAGGCTTATGGGATGCATTTGGCATCAATTTAAGATTTTCCTCACCTTACCATCCACAAGAAAATGGATAGGCAGAAGCCTCCAACAAAACCATCAACAAAATACAAACCAAAGTTGTCAGTGCTTTAGGTTAGGATTGGCACTTGCACATCCCATACATTTTATAGGCCTATCACACTAGCATTGAAACCTCTATAGGTGATACCCCTTTCTCTCTAGTCTTTAGAGTAGAGGTAGTCTTGCCTCTTAAGGTCCAAATCCCTTCTCTTCACATATCTTTGCAAGAGCTTATTTTTTAGGAAGGTTTTCGTCAATACCATTTAGCTCAACTTGAGCTACTTACTGAGCATCATTTAACAACCCTCAGCCACCTTCATATATATCAAGAGTGTATCAAATGCATTTATAACAAGCACCTCAAATGATGGGAATTCAATATTAGAGACCTCATCCTAAAGGAAAACCAACATGCAGAAGAGTGAATGAGGCAAGTTTGCTTTCAATTAGTTTGGACCCTACATCATTACCCATAAGTATGGATCAAGAGCTTATCATTTGTCCTCTCTCGAAGGCAAACCAGAACCTAAGTCCCTCAATGCTTCACATCTACATCCATTTTTATGTTAAATAAGGATCAAGCTCACTCTTTTTGTCTAACTTAAGCTCCTCCCTTGATTACAAGATTTTAACCTTCACCCATATTTCTCCTCTCCTTTTGAGGTCAATTGATTACAACATAGAACCATGTGATTAAATGTCACAGTCATAGCTTAATCCTAAATGTGGGTACCATGGCTCTACCCATAGCATGGTCTCATGGATACTTTTTGTCTCTAATAAGATGGAATCCCATGGTCATTGTCTCTCAAAAACCATACCTTTTTATATCATTAACCTTCTTGTGTTAAAAAATTTCCCTCATAAAGGTAAACCTCTGAACCTAATTAGACCTATCCATGTCTAAAAACATTGCATCTAGAAACAATTTGGATACCAAAAATGCTACTTGGGTCAATATCTTAAGCATTGTAGACTATTCCCTCGAAGGATAGCTGCCTAAAAACAAAATAAAAATTACCAAATATAAGGTAGACTGCTCTCGTGAAGGACAACTATCAAGAGAATTAAACAAATCCAATAAGCTTAGGCCACTCCCTTGAAGGATGACTAAGTTAACTTTATCAAAAGTAGAGCAATTTATCAAAAGATTCCTGCATCGATCAGCTTCCCACATATAACAATAAAGGAAAAGACCCACTATCACAACAAAATCTAAAGCCACAATTGGCTCTCAAGCAACATAATAAGTTGGAAGCCACAATAAGCTTTCACATGCAAACTTCCCACATTGATCAGTCTACATCTATCATATGACATGGAATTGTCTATTACCATTTTTAGGTCACCTATAGAAGGGGAAAAATAACTCACATGAGGTTATCATGCATATCACCCATTACCCTTTACACCACCTATCAGCCATCTTCCCTTTAGACTATTTGTAAATCAAGGTATTTAGAGCTTACTTGACACCCTATGATCAAGAAACATTTTTTATCAATTAATGACCACTCATACACAATGTTTGAAGGGCTTATATTCATTAAGTTAATCCCACTTTGGATCTATTTTCAATCCTTCCCAAATATAAAGCATCATGTCGTATTCTTATCTTAATGTGCTTGGTTGATGTTTTCATCATGAGTTTTACCATCTAGTATTGCAACAATAATAATCATTCTTTTTAAATTAAGTGAGATTATAACAACCATAACCATAAACATAACATTCATAAGTATCCACATAACCTTAAGAATGATAAAATTCGACTAGAGACATCCAACATATTTTATACATGTTTATAATTAACTGTGTGATATTTTATTTAGGGTGAAAGAAGTTTCATGGCACATACAAAGTTATCAGACTATCCAAACTTCACCTAAGGCCCCTACATACATTATTTTCTTACCTAAGCACTAGGTTGATTATTTGGTGACTCTAGATTTGTGTTCAGCCATCCTTCTACTTGATTGCTCCCTGAACTAACATTACTTATCTCAATAGTTGTTAAAGGGTGTACTCTATTCTCCTCTTTTTCATTTATCCCCATAGGATAAAAATCATATTCAACTATGGTTCTTTCACCCTACTCACCTATCATAGTCATTGCATCCCTCTACTCCGGTTGTTCTGCTCACATAGGTACCGTCAGTTGTTGCCTCAGCACACATCCCCTTGGACAATGAGAGTTCCCTCCATAAATAGGCCAATGGTCATGTTATCCAACCCTACATCTTTCATAGTAAAATTTTTTCCTTCTTCAGTATTACATAGGTAAGATTTTAGGCTCAAGCTCAAGCCATGGTTGTTTTTCCTCTTGTTGTTAATCTAATAGTACTTCCATTATCTCTATTACATGTTGAAATATCTGATAGATTTGCACATTCACCATATTGATTATTTTGGGTCATGAGGGTTGTTTATTATCTCCATCATTGTCCCTATTGTTTTCCATATTCAACCTTTCGTAGTTCTTTCCACTCTCTATAACATATAAAACTAAATAACTGAAAGATAAACATTCATCCTTATCATGATTCTTTAAATAGAATACCTGACCATTCTTCCTCACTGACATGATTCTTCATTTCATTGATAGAGATGGTCATATGATGGCATTAATTCCCTTGAACAGTCTTTCCACATTAAATGTTCAAGTCTACTTACCTTTTTATGTAGACACATACCCCTCGGTCCACCTAGCCATTTTGATAAAGTTATCATGCACCATCATGATTTCCTTTTGTCACCCTTGTCATTTAATTTACATCTGATGTCTTTAATTATTTTGCATCTTGTGATCCTTTTGGGCCTGATCATTGTCACCTTTACCTTGGTTGACGTAAATTATCTTTCAGCCATGTGTCACTACAATGGTCATGCCTCTAAAACTACCACTATTACTGGTAATGGTAGCTTCTAAATCATTGTCACTATAGAAACTTTTCCATTAGAGGTAGGCCATCATGAACTCACAATAATACATTCACCTTCATTTCCCCTTTACCCTCCTATTACTACTAGCCTATTACCATAAGCTCTAAATGTCAGACCCTAACCATTAGCAATGCCTGCTCAAACATAGAAGTCTTATTTTTTGCTAGCTAAAAGTTCATCCATAACAGGGGAATGATTGCCTTCTCCAACTATATAACCAATCCCCTAGGCCATGCAGCTTCTTCTTGGTTAGGACCAACCAAGAAAAAATAATAAGTCATTGGTTATGAGGTACTGGGATAGAGGATGCAGACATGGTTGTCTAGCTTACCCATGTAGCTCTTGGGTCATGTATGGTCAATCCTCTATCACTCACCACACTACTAATTTTATACCTTGTAGAATCTACTTAGCCATCAAATAAATTTTTTATAGGTAGTCACTTCACTACTACCCTTAAAACTTGACTCATAGTAGTGATGAACCTTGGCCAAAGCAACTGTAGATCCTGATAAAATCCCATTTCCTAAAACTTGACTCATAATGGTAGATTCTATTTCCAGGATTCTACCCTCAAACAATTTTAGAAGGTGCAACCTCCTCATAAAGGCACCTCTTCTTTAGATTAGCTCCATTGAAGGTTGTTTGTGGTGTTTATCATTGTGTTCCATTCTTATTTATTCTACCTTACCCATATGTGTATCTCATCCTACTAAATGTGGGATCATTATGGTATTTATTCACCAATCTACACCATCCACTTTCACTAACACCTTCACCAAAACCCAAAACCATTATTTTACAAAACCTTCTCCATCAGTCCAAACCAACCCATGTGGTACATCAAATTAGGGTATCCAATTTGAACACCACTCACCTAACTCTTGTTGAACTATATTCGCCTGATGTCCATCAACTATGTAGGCACTGCTTGAATTTCGTTTGGCCACTAAAAACTAATTACCCTCCAAATTTCCTTCTCATTAACTTTCATTACTAACAATGCCCTCTTTCTTAGGGAATACTATGTTAGGGAAGCTTTGGATTCTTCCTAGCATCCTTATATTCTAACATCATCTAATAATTCCTCTTCACTTTTCCCCCCTTATTGGGAGAACTAAATTGGCCTGAGGTCTTTTTAAACTATGTAAGCAATGCTCATTTATTAAGGTCAGATCAACCACATTCTTTACTTTATTTGCCCTTCTCACCTAATATCTTTTCCTCCACCCCTCTACCTATCTCTTCACCACCTCCCTCCCTTCAACTCATCAATCTCTTTTAACACATATATTGACAACCTTCCTCATTGTTCCCCACTTATATCACATAAATCCACCACCTACTCTGCTTCATTGGCCTCCCCATCACCTTTCCTTGTGTATGCTTCACAGCTCACTTCCCCACCCACCTTTTGAATTTTTTGTCTTCTCTTTCCCCTTATTACCAACCTTGCCTTTTACCCCCTTTGCCTTCTTTCTCCATCATCATCATCATCATCTCCCCTTGCCCTTGAATATTTATTGTACCTTCTTTATCACTCTCTTTTCCTCACTAATTCCACATCATCATGTTCCCTTACACATCAAGGGACACTTTTACCTCCTTCTCTTCTTTGCTATCACCTTCTTACTACTCTTCCACTTATTGTAAACCACCTTCATTCAAATTCTTAGTTCTTATTTTCCTCTTTCCCATCTTTTCAATATAGCATTCTTTCTATTTCTTCTAGCATCCCATTTTTTCTTACGTGTGCCACCACTCTCTGTCAATTTGGCACTGTTCCCACCTTTTCCATTTTTTTCCTCTATAACTAGCTTCTAACTAGGTCTTTATCCTTTGTGAAGCCTTCCATAATTTCCCTTTTATTCTTATCTCTTCTTACCTTTTTCACTTTTCATTTCCCTTTTCCTCTTTCCATCTCAGTACTCACTTATCTTTTACATCTATGTGAGTGTTTGTGCTTTATATCCCTACTTCATTATTCTTCTTATCATCCATGATCTTCATCCCTTAATTTCATCTCATTCCCTTTCATTGTTTTCCCTATTTATTCACCACCTGATCACCTCTTCAGCTTGTCAATCCCTTCTAATCACCCATTCAACTTATCAATCTCTTCTAATAGGCTGATTGATGCCTACCTTATCTCTTCACCTTCTTATTCACCCATCCTTTACTTCCCCTCATTATTTTTTTACGCCTTTCCCATTTTCCATCCCATTCTCATCTCCAAAACCACCATCTACTTTGCTTCATTACTCCTCTCCTTTCCTATCATCATCTATGCTTACTTGATCAAGATACCACCTACTTCTTCACTCTCCTATCATCCTTTTTCTATCCTCATTTCACTTCTTTTTCCTCTTATTTCCTTTTCTTCCATTTATTGCCTTGTTTTTTATTTTCATCACCAAACTATTATCTCCTTGATCTCTTTTTTAGACTTATTTTCAAACTTTTCATGGCCACCCATATTTCTCATCCTCCCCTTACCCTTCACGATTGTTACACTTCTCTTCCCATCCTTTTCAATTCTCCAATCTATCATTATTTTGTGCATACCTCACACCCCACCCCCATCTTTTACCTTTTATTGTTATTTTCTTTTCTCTATTTCATTTAATTTTTTTCATATCCCTTGATGAGATTCCTTGTTATTCCTAACCTTATTTTTTTCCTCCTATATGTCCATGCCTGGTTCCTTCCATCCTTCTCCACCTTCATCTTTATCTATGACCTCATTGTTTTCTCTACCTATCTCTTCATCCATCTCCTAGTCTGTCTTCACTTCACCCCATGTTGGATCTCCCCTATTTTCTCCCATTCAACCTCTATCTCCTTAGAGTTTGGTCACCATTTGTACCACTATTATGTAAATCTCCTTATCTACTTCCTCATGTCCTCCACACCAATTCCTTAATGCACAAACTCTAGCTAGGTTCATTATTTCAGATGCATCCCTTTCTTCCTTTAATAACTTTGCATGTTGAGCCTAGATAATCTTTTTTATCCCTCTCCAACTACTCCTTTCACCATACCTATCACCTTTTTCCCTTTTAAACCCTCTACCCATTTTGCTCTTATATGATCACAACGTATAGCATGCTACGACCTCAAAGGTCTTCCATTCAACTTTGGTTTACTATAAGATATATACCAATCCTATGGCTCTATAACATAATTGGCTAGGCTCGTAGACTCATATAACCAACAAGCGAGCCTAAGCACCACTAAGCCATCAAGATGAAGATTCTTTCCCCACCCCCTCTGGTCTTGCCTATTTCAAACCCCTTTTACTCTGACCTTTAGAGATGTTAGAATCAAAACTAAAACCACCTTCAACTGGAATATTTTGGGTATCTACATGTGGATGCTAGCTATACCCTCTCATGTGACCTACCTCCCAACCAATAATTTCCCTTGATTCTCCCTCCTTGGCCTACATCCTCTTATGCACTATAATAACCCTACTCTTTAATTGCATTATTCCTAGTAACCTATTATACGAATCCCCTCTTCCACCAAACTGTTTCCCTCCTTGGTATCTTTTAGACCTATTTCTCCCACCTTCCTTTTCAATTCCCCAATCTATCTATATTTGTTTATTCTTCTTCTATTTTCCCTCTTAGTTTTCCATTTATACCATTTATTTTCTTTCCTATTTCAACATACTCCCTCATTCAATTAATATTAATATTATTCACCCCGCTCTATATTCCAAAACCCTTTAGAGTTTTTCTCTAAATTCCTCAAAACTCAACACTTACTTATTTTGGGACCCCACTATATCTAGGGTCAAGGGTTTGAATCTTTACCACTTCTCATTTACCCACTCTACTACTTTACTTCCCTAAATCATTGAAGAATACCCTTCTATAGCCTGTTAATGACATTATTATGGAGTGTGTATAATGTTAGCTTATTTGGATGGTGATGAAAGAACCCATCGGGTCACCATGGCAATTCAAGTAGTGCCAAATTTTTTAAAGCCTGGTAAAGCATATTTATCCCTTTTTTAACAAATGGTGGTATAAATTTCATGCTTGAACCTGCTTATCCATGGCTACATACTCCTTTTTCATAGTTGAAGCAATCATCTAATTGCTTCCTAGGTAATCTCATCCATTGTTTCTACCAAACCAATCAACAAACTATTTAATAGCCATATTTTCCACCATTTGGAGATTCCCTTTCTCCAACATCCTTTAATCAGACTTAACTTCATGATAAATTAAATTGGGGTAACCAAATTAACCAGCACTCCCCACTTCAAAAGAACTACATTAGGTTTAAAGTTCATTGTGGACATTATGTCCATGGAACTATGTAGTTAACATCCACTTGTCTAATGCATATGGAGTATGCTCGGCCACCCCATTCCAACCAACCAACCAACCCACTTTCCCATGTCCATCTTGATGTTGGCCATTTTTGACCTAACCTTTTCACATGTTTTGTATTGACCTTACCTTGGTCATTTTGACTACATTACTATGCCTGTCATGTTATACTTTTTAACAAACCACCTCATGTGCAACTAGACCATTTATATTATTTTGTAGAAGCACTTCTTACCTTAGATACTTGTGAACAATACTAACTTTGTATAGACGACTTGATAGGCTTAATCCGATCAAATATAACTAACATTTTGGATAGGTTACCCTATTATATGTCCATCTAGAACTTGACCCTTTTTATCAATATTAGTAGCTTTAGTCTTTGTGCAATATTAACTATCATGTTTACTCATGTTTTGTGAACCCATTAGAATTTCACATGCCTAACTACCTTGTGGCACCATCTAGTGCCACCCAACCAACTACTTATCAAACATGCACCTAATTCGGCCTTTATTCATCGAATCTCAATTTGAGGAGGAACACCTCTACCCATACTTGAAGCACCCTGACCTTTAACCAAGTGATTTATTTTTGTTTTTTAGTTTGTTAGCCACATAATAAAAAGGGATACAATGTAGACACTAGAAAATTGCACACTTATAGTTTGTGATGACTAAATGCCTCAAGACCCCCTAAATCCCCTGTAAAACTTCTAAACCCTTAACCAATCGCTCTTAACCTAACCAATTCACTATTCTCCTATTCATATAATACTATTCAAAAATACTATTTGAAAGTACTATTCAAAATTACTATTCATTATCACTATTCACTATAGGACCCATTATCACTATTTATGATGACATAACAAATGACATAGTATGTGACATGGCATGTAACATGGTAAGTGACATGGAAGGTGATTTAGGAGGTGATATGACAAGTGACATGGCCTATAAGTGAGGTGGCTTATGTGGGCCATCATACCCCACCTAGGACCCTTTCCCAAGGTGCTTAATGACCTCATTTAAGCATCATAAGGGTCCCCCCTTGAAATATGGAAAATTTACCCTTAATAGGCCATAATTAAACATGTATTTTGAATTCACACATGAAAGTTCCATTAAAAATTAGATACCTACCTCTTTAGTGCTTTGGAAAAGACAAATGACGCCTATTTTTTACTTTTTAACCCAAATGAGAGACCCATGATCAAGGTGGGAATCCCACCAACCTCATATTTTGACTCAATCATGCACCCACATCAAAAATGGCACTACATTTTGTGTGACATATATTTAAGTTCTTAGATGAAGACAAGAAAGGGTGGTGAAAAGTCTTTGGCCTCATTTAGACCCTGTGCATGATTCTCATTCAAAATTGGATTCATGTGTAAGGTGGGAGACACACCAACCCAAATGGGAGACCCATGATCAAGGTTTTAATCCCACCAACCTCATATTTTGACTCATTTATGCACCACATATAAAATGGCACAATGTTTTGTGGGGCATTTCTTTAAGTGCTTGGATGAAGACAAGAAAGGGTGGTGAAAAGAATTTGGCCTCATTTAGACCCATGTGCATGATTCCCATTCAAAATTGGATTCATGTACAAGGTGAGAGACACACAAACCAAAATTTTAGACCCATGATCAAGGTGAGAATCCCAAAAAACTCATATTTTAGCTCATTCATGTACCACATGGCAAATGGCACCATACTTATACTATTCCCTCTTTTGGCATGAATCTTCATAATAAATGCTATAAATACCCCCATTTCCTTCACCCAAGGTTAATTTGAAAGTTAGTATTTGGTTATTGACATATTATTGTAGGTATTTTAATGATTTCATAATTTTTTAGTTCATCCCAATCTTGGAGGAAAATAATTCAAAGCAATGAAGCTCTATCGAAATTGCCTCAAGACATCTTCAACAACAACATTCTTCTTCAAGCTTGGAAGGTAATATTCAATTTTTTATTTATTTTTTCATGCCCTTGGATTTTTAATCTATTAAACCCAACTTATCCATTTTATCCATTTTTCATTTCATTATCTCAATCCATCTTCTCGTTAGCCATCTTTTATCCAATCACACCTTTGCCACTATTATCCTCCTTATCCTCTTCCCCTTTTGCCATCTTAGCTACTTACATTTTTACCTCATCAACAATTCACCCATTTATCAAATTTTAATCTTTACCTTTTTATTACCTTAACCATTTATAAATCAACCAAACCACCTTTCTTTAATCCTTTGTTAAATTTACAAACCAAAACCATAGCCTTGTTTTGACTAATTTTCAGCATTAGTTACTTTATTTAATCATTGTTTTAAAAGCACTTAACTTTATTGTCTTAATTTAGTTATTTTATATTACTTAATTTTTTTAATTTTAGTTAATTTATATTTTAAATTAAAGTATATTTCCTTTTTATTCACAAAATTAAGTGTTAGAAGTAGGTGGATTGACAGCCTCTTAGAAATCTTTTGCTTCTAGGATCTAGCTCACACTAGGCAATCCACCCAACTAATTGTCTAACCAATAAGTTTTGTGGTATTGATTTCTTATTAAAGGTCATTCTTCCCTATCCAAAGAGTATTTCTCACAAATTATATATTTAACATGCATGCATTCAATAGGTATTCTTCTACACACCCTTCTTAACTAGTTTTTTCTTTGCACACTTAAGAAAAAGTGAAAATTAGATAGAAAAAAACCATCCCATGATAAAGGTAAATAAAGTTACACATCACATTTAATTTTTAGTTATTTTCCATTTTCATTAATTTACTTTCATTTATTTATTTTTTAAATACTACAACATTTTTTAGCATTAGTGTTATGTGTCCTTCTATTATGTCTTGAAGCACCATCCCTTGTTACACCTTAGTGACACATGATGAACTTAGAATGGGGAATATGTATACACATAATATTTTCAAATTTTATCAAATACTGATGCTTTAGATTTTGCAGGAACCCATCAAGACTCAATCTCTATGAGTGCATGCCTTAAGGGGTGCACTAGAAAAGTGGTGGGTGGACCTTTGTTACTTCATAGGATTGTTATCCCTTATTTCCACATTATTGCCAATCCAAACAGGTCTTAAAACCATTTCATAATCTATTAATCCTCCCTTGCACACTCCTCTATTTTTTTTCTCTTTCCATCCCTCTTTTCCTTACCTTGATCCCCTTTAAATAGTTGATTGTACTAGGTTAAGTGGGTCAACCTTATAAGTTTTTAGTCTCTGATTACTATACAAGGTTGATTGGGTTGACCCTATACTATTTAGGGATATTTTTCACTTTGAGTTTCATCAGCCCTTTGACTGACCTAGATCTGGACCTAGTGATTTATCTCCTAAAAACATATAGGGTCGATTGGGTCAAACCCATAAAACTGACATATTCAAAAAGGTTTATAGTGAGATCCACCTATAAATTCAAGATCATTTAGTCATTATTTTAATATCTAATCAAGATTTATTATTTTCTTACACTTATTTACAATCTTCTCTTCCACTATTCTACTTGAAGAGTCTTAGCTTAGGGTTTCTACTTGGACAATCTAGTCTTGTGGATAATTATTGGATGTTTTGGCCTTTTTAGTTATCCTTACAAACCACCAAAACCTCTTACAATTCCCATTTGACAAAGGGAAATATTGAGTCTCAATAGGTTCATATTCAAGTAAGTATATTCTAACTTTATTCTCCTCTCTTTAGTAGATATAAGTAACATAAGTATTGGCTCGAATAATATTACTCTTCATATTCCACGTATTAGGGTCTTACTCATACTTAGCTTAAATGATATTCTATTATACATGTTTTGATTTTTTAATAACCCCTCATGTTGTGTCATAAGCTTTGGTGTGCACTATATTATATTTACTTTTTTGTTTATTAGATATATAGTGAATAGTAAACCTAGGACTCTTTTAGGGTTGTTACGTAATTATGTTAGACTATAGGATTTATAACCCTTCTTAGCATGGTGTATTATGAAAATTGATCCCCTAATTAGTTATAGTGGATCTCCATATTGGTCATGCCCATACTTAACAAATTTAATCCCAATTATAAGTTTAGGTATGCTCTATCTTCTCTGAGCCAGGATTGGTTTATAGACATGATGCATTTTTGATTGCATACACTCTTTAAGACCTTGAAAACCTTCCTCGAACAAACCTTGAGACTTTTTGGTGCTTAATAAAACCTTAGGGGTATCATGGAGGCTCAAATGGTGAGTTACATCCTCATTTGAAATCCTTTGGATGCTTGAATATTTAAAATAATACATGTAACAAGTCTTTTGAGGAAATTTGAGACCACAAAACCTTCCCTAGCTCCTTGAAAAGTCATATAACCTTGGGGACTTCACAACCTTGGCTATGGTGGGCCTTGATAACCTGGAATCCTTACTCCTCATGGTTTCAAGCTTAAAAGTGTTTGTTTTAAACCTACAAGCTTTCATAAACCTTCTCATCCATGTAATCTAACGATAATTCTCCAAAATCTACCTACAACTTGTTATTTTTACCTTCACATGTCCATAAGATCATTATGAGGCTTCAGAATCATTGAAACTATGACCTTGGATGTAATATTGGAGGATTTTTTATATGTTTTAGAAGGATTTAGAAACATGTTTAAACTCTTAGATCATGACTACAAGATTGTTTCATTATTTGGAATTGTGATTGTAACATTGCATCACCAAACCTTGCTTTTACTCTTTTTTACTCATGAGGATTATTTGACAGAGTTACAAGTGAGTTTTAGAATCCTAAAAGCCTCCATGAATCTTCTTATCCATGTAATTCATTAGTATGTATTTAAAACCTACCTATAACTTGTGCTCTTTTATGCATGGGGTCATCAAGACACTCTTCATAGTTGATTGCAATCTTGTTTCATTTTAATTGATGGGTTAAGACCTTATGAAATTTTGCCTAGAAACCTTCACACTTTATTACTATAGGTATATAATAATAAAATAAGGCTTTATACCCCCGTTAAAGGTGCATTATAGTTGTAAGTCTTGGTGAGACCTAGGACACCTCACACTTTTGAAATTCCAACTATATGAGCCTATAAGATGCCATTTTTAGTCTTGATGACTATGAATTTAGTTTTAGGATTGAAAGATATTAGAGATGTCATGCAACTTCATCAAAGTGATAATATATTTTTGAGGGTTCTTGATAACTAAAAAGGCTCTCTAGTACCCTATAGGCTTGTTCCACCCTTGAAAATGCTTGAAAACATCGAACCTTGACTTGTAAGCCCCTTGACAAATTTTAAGAATATGTTTTTATCTTAATCAAATAAGAAATCCCTTTTAAATCCTCCAATTCTTGAATATTTAATCAAACTTACTCTATAAAATACCTGTAGTCACACTTTAAAGATCTAAAATACTAGATAAACCTTGTAACCAAATAATTATGGTTTCAAATGCCTTCAAGATTGGTTTCACTTCTTTTAAACATGATTGTAGCCCTTCCTAAACCTTCTCTCTGAAAAGCTCCCAAGCATTGTATATACCTTAGAACCTCTTAAGATGAATTATATCATCATGGAGACATTTTTTCAAGTTTGAAACCTTCCTAATCCATTGGCAAACCCTATAGATGCTAGAGATCCATACAAGCTTGCATATATCTTCTTTGAGTAAAAAACCCTTGGAATGTTCCATTGAGTTCTTTAAAACCCTTTCTTTGATCTCATAGACATTGCATAGGCCCATGATCTTATTCAAATGATATAGGTTACCATGAAGACATTTTATTATTCTAGGGACCCTTCTACTTCCTTGATAGGATTATTGATGCATTTTTGGCAACTCTAGAGCCTTGTAAGATGCCTAAAACTTTAAATAATTATTAGAGGCATGATATAAGATCTTATACTTCATCATCATCCTTGTGAAAACCTTGGAAATTTAATTTGAGCTCATTTAGATGTTTCTTTAGGATTGAAAACCATTCAAAAGATCTCTAAATGGATTAGGGTTTTAGAGAGGTTTTAAACATATCTTCCATATTATTTCTAAAGTGACATGTTTATTTCCTTATCCATCAATATAAACATCCCTGGTAGGATCTTAAAACCCTTTTAACACTCTTATGGACTTGATTTAATCCATGCACTAGAAAAATGAAGATGGGGTATCATGGAGAAGCTTGATTTCTTGTAGACAACCTTATAGACATGGTTTCTTATGTAGGTTTCATGATTTGAAGTTGATCTCCTCTTTAGAGTCTTTCCACTTGGCCATGGTTGATTATCTTTCCCTTTTAAAACTCTTTTATGCTTGATATTTTTTAAAATACCCTTCAAATGCATCAAAACCCCACAACATCCATCAATAAGCACAAACTTTATTTAATTTCTATCAATGTCTTATTTGAAGGAGATTTGGAGCATGAAGGAAAAGTACAATGCCAATACCACCATTGAAAAACTTGTAGAAACAATTTTTAAGTTTTGTGAATTTGATACTCATGTCCTCCAATCCTTGAAAATAATGTAAATAATGTCAAAACTTGTACTTCAATCTTTTTGGATTTATAAAAAACATATTCTCATTGGAAATTTCAATAATGTCTATAATATGCATTATATATTTCAATAAAGCCTTTTCATCTCTACCTTTTTCTCTTAAAATAGACTTGCAGGCTTTTAAAAAACCTACAATCACATTCCTTATCTTGTAACCTACAAGTTCTTGATCCATGTATCATGTAGAATCATTGCATGAAACCTGTAGACCTATAAAATGCTCTTGAAACCATGATGTTCTCCTCATAAAAAAATTAAGAAACTTTCAAATAATGCTTAAAAATATAGGAGCAATGGAGATTGCCATGGATGAGGGATTAAAGATAGGTAACATCTTGTTCGTGGATTGAATGAACTCCTCCCATGTTGGAATGTTTGAAATAGTCCTCAAGGAGGGAAAAAGAAGAGGGAAAAACTTAGTCAAATGCACTTATAGACCATATGTATAGATTTGAAGGGTTTATGAAGGATTTGAAATCTCAAAGTGACTTTATACAACCTTATATAATGTTTTAATCTTCTAAAATGACTTTAATGAGTAACTTAAGACCTTTTGGCCCAATTAGGACCTCTTGAATGCATTTTAATCCCTTGTTTTCTCTATTTACATTGAAAAATAATGGATAAGGCTATCTTAACACTAATGACTGACATTAGGACTCTTTTGATATTTTTTATTTTTTAACAACATTTTCATGTTTCTAATCATCAAACAAGTCTTCATTAGGCCAATATAACCCTAGGACTAACTTATTAATCTTTTTAATGAGAGTTTGCATTGATAAGTAGCTTTAGCAATTTTAGTCATGAATATGGGGTTTGACAAGATCAAAAAGACCCTAAATAAGACTCTTGTCACACATGTTGAAGATCACTCCAATAGAAACCCTACATGACTAATTCCAAATCATGACCTCAAAAAATGATTTTTAGGCCTCGCCCAATGAAGCAAAAAAGGTTCAAGTAACCTCAATGGATTCAACATACTTATCTTTGGGCTAGCACAATGATCATTTAGGTGTTTTAAAGACTATACTCAGCTAGTTTTGGAAGAAAATGATTTATCCCTTACAAATCAGGTGTCAAGAGACCAAAGGTGACTAGAATAGTCAACATTCCATCAACAAACATGGATTTTTTAGCATTGAAGCTTGTCCAACCATGTATAACCTAGACTATGATGAATAAATTGAGAGTTGTTTTGAACCAATGATCAATAGCCTATGTTAATTATGTATAAAGATGTTGGAGTGTGTAAAAATTTTCCACATTTTACTAAGTAGGTATTTTAATAAGAATGTCCCCCCCTTTGTCATAGTATCCAAGGCCAAAATAGTTGTTCAAAAGCAACCCAAAATTCTTCTTCTTATGGTTGAAATAATTTTTCCTTAACTTCTAGTAATGATTCCCCTATTCTTTTAACTTCTATGTGAAATTTTATGTTTAGTATTTATTCCCTCTAGTCCTCTATTTCTGTTAACATAGGATTCGAAAACTCCAAAGGATAATTCTCCTTGGACATTAATTTACTAAATTCTGGTTGGTGCCATCAAATGTTGACATAAAATCTAAAGTGGTTAGATTTAGATGGTTTTACATTAAGTAGGTTAACTTTAGTTAAACTAATGTATCACAAGTGTTAGTATTGGTTATATTTTTTAGTATTCACTTTAAAAATAATTAGTGTCTATATTTATAGTAATGCATACACAACACACATAACATAATATTTTCTACTCTAACACACACACACACACACACACACACACACACACACACACACACACACACACACACACACAATACAAATGTTTATATGATCTCTATTTTATACCACGAATAGATAGGTTATTCTACTTTTTATAACCTTTATCTAATATATCTCTATTATTCTATATTCTCTTCTACCTACCTATTTATTATAGTACATTATGGTATAAATACATATCCAAAACAACATAGATCAACAATCATGTGCATGTGAGACATGTCATTTATCTAATCTGGTTGTCATTTATCTTTTCAAAGTCTCATTTCTTATCATAGTTCTAATTGGTAGAATCCTTTATTTTGTTAACCTAGATGAGTGTTATATTATTATGGTAGCAAAATTAGCTCTATGGTATCTGTGGTTTAGTTTCTTAGTTGATAGAGAATCTTGATTGATACCTATGACACATTAAATGTCTCAATAAATCAATCACTTAATTCAAGAGATATTGCCATGCATAAGATTAAAATGTGGAGAAATGAGATTCTACTTAATACATTTGTTGGCATTCAAATGTAGAGGCATTTAGATCCCCTGGAAGATTTATCCATAGAAATCCAACATAAAGTGTTAAATGCGAGGGCACTCCTCACCATCACTAAAGAAGATGATATTTATAATATGATGGTGTGTTAAATCCTGCTATGTACAATATCAATATGGTGTAGGAAGTTCTCACTCAATGGAAAATGTTTAAAAAAAACTTGTCACATTTGGATAGCTTTATTATAGACATCCTTCATGAGACCCAGTTCATCCATCCAAACTAGGTCCAATAAGAGCTCCATAAAAAAATAATGGCCACAGCGACACAGCCAATGATCCAACCTCAAAAACCACCACCAACACTATAATATACAACTATGAATTCCTTAACAATAACTCAAGTAGAATCATATTTTTAGCCTCATCCAATTACTTTAACGCATTCAAAACCACCACCTTCTTAGTAGGTAATGCACACACTTCATTTTTTAATATTTTAAGAGTTTTTTAGTATGAAGGTTTGAAACATTAGGATCGGGGACAAGTTGGTTGAAAACCCAAAAAGGGTGGCCATCAGGGTATGCCAGTCTATTTCAACCCTACAAGGGTAGTAGATTGGTACACTAGTTAGTTAAAAATATAAAAGGATAGATAAATAATGTAGAATAAGTGAACATTGATAAATAGAACCTTGACTGATAACTTTAAATAATTATTTTAGTCTAGCCTTTTTCATCAGGTAACTCTACTAGAACCAATATGGGGCACACTTCATGTGAGTTTCTCTCATGATGAGATAATGATTTAAGTCTAGGAAAGTGTTGGTAGTAAAATAGGGTTGCAAAATCATAGTGTTTAGTTGTATGATAAGTGTGCATTTTTCACCATTTTTTATTTAATATATTCTTTTTGTATGTGTGCAACTTTCATTGTATATCAAAAGTCTTTAGAGTGTGAAGATTATTCTTCTAATTTGTAGAGAAACATTGGAATGTGAAGCGATAGAGTCTTTGGACATCTCTATAAATATTGATCATTTGTATTCAAAAAGGATTTTAGAATATTGAGATCACTATAGAGATTCAAAAATGGTTTTAATTTATGTTTCTTTATATTCCTTGCTTCAATTTATTCTATGTTAGTGTAATATGTTCATTATGAAAAAACTTACAAAACTTACTATTCTAAGTTGACTATATCTATGAATCATGATAATTATTGTTTTATGTTGTACTTGGATCAATGTAAATTTTTTATGTGATTTCCTATTTTTTGTTTCTCTATTATGTTTCACATAGTTATCTCCTATTAACATGTTCTAATGGGTTTTCCAAGAACCTTTGATAACTTATAAAGACAACTTAAAGTAAGGGAAATAAAATAGGGTCCAATACAAGGGTAAAACATATCAATATGAGCCTATTATGAACTAGTTATCCATATAAACAAAGCCACACTAATACCATAGCAAATAAGTGGCTATGTACAAAAATTATGTGTGTACATGGTGAATGTTTATTATCAATTTCCACTTTTTTAAGAGTTTAAAAATCTTCCACTCACCTTAAGCATTATAATATATGAGTTTAGTTATCTAAAATCAAAATAATTGACATTTTTGAGCTTTAATATTTGACTATACTTTATTTATTTATTTACTTTAAATTTAATTTTAGTGTGTTTTCAAGGTATTTTATTCAAAAAAAAAAAAAATGGTAGCAAAGTGATAACCAATAATATGCTCTCATCCTTGAAAGTATAAAATAGTTATAATATGTTATTTTCATTGAATCAAAGTTCTTTAGATGTCCCACATTACTTCCCATTTTTACCAACATTGAATTTTGAAGGCACTTTATTGTGATTAGCATTATAGGATGAAAATACTGATTTATTAATTTACAATTAGGGATGTTGGTTATGGATTAATTTAATTTATATATTATAAATCTGATAAGTGGTGTTATCTTTCTTCATATATTCATGTAATGTATTAAGTAAATTAATTGTCATTTGGATAAATGGATGTATATATGAGTAATTATTATCATTGTATATTATCATGGTTTTAATAGTTTATATAATATGTACTTGATGTTGTGACTTTGATAAAAATCAATTTTGTTTGTTTGGTTGTGATGCAGGAAGAAGGTTACCTATGTGTGAGGGAGAGTATCACCAGAAAAAAGGAGCTAGATGTAAATTATGGGTAGTGGAGAGATAATCATGTAGACTATATTCCATCAATCCTAGTTACACTCTAGATAAAGGATTTTGTTTGTATTTGCTTTTGACATTGGTAAAGATCACCGTTAACATTTGAAATGCAACGTTGAATAAATAACCATCATCAAATAAATTCATGATGGGTTCAACCATCAAATTGAGGCTTTAGGATTTAGTCATGTACATTAGGTTATGATAAAAAAACCTTTGAAGATCCTTATAATTATAAATCCTTTAAATGATATTGATTTTAATATCGCTTTTGTAAGGATACAAGGAAGAAGTATTATTTATAAATGAACTATTTATTATATAAGTATAATTATGAATATGTAGTTGCATGGTCTCATGAGGTCTTTTTCTCTTGGGAAGGAACCATAGTTATAACTACTAAATCATTAACTCTATTAGTTAGAGTTGAAAAAATAATTATGACACCATAGCTATGATTGTTTTATCATATAAGTATTATAATAGGTGTAACTTATAAATCATTAATGATCCAAAAAAATTACTGAAGATTTTGATAAATTATTGGTAATATTTAATTATTATTGTGAATGTGAGTGGGGCATTATCTGACTAATAATGTCACACCTCCACCCACAAAATTTATAATTATATATTTTTAAAATTACTAACAATAAAATATATTTTAATATATTTATTATTTACTAATAAATATATTTTTGTTAAAACATTTGATTACATATTTATATATTTTAATATGTTTATTAAAAATTAATAAATATATTTTTTAATTAAATATTTATTCCTATTAAATTTTAAAAAAAAAACATCTATTCCATTTTATAAAGATTGTCTTTAAAAGAAAAGTGATAATCTTTATTAAAAGACGCATATTTAAATCTTTATTTAAAAAAAAGAAAGAATTTGTACCATTCCTTAAGACTCCATGCATATTAAAGTCTATTAAAATATTTCATGTCCATATTTTATAATGGCATGAGTCTTTAAGTTTAGCGCCAAACTAATAAAAAAAATACATGGACTTATAGTTAAGCACCAAAGTCAAAATACTTGGTAATATTCTTTAAAGAAATTGGGTGGTGTTGAAACTTTATGCATAAAACAATTTTAACATGGTAAAAAAAATTTGGAACGAAGCATTGCATGTTTAATGGAATTCAAGTTTTGTAATTTTGATTCTTGTTTTATCATGTGGTAATTTTGAATAATTAATAAAGAAATAAAAATCTTGATTTTGGTTTAATGAGTTTTGACATGCATTTAATCTTGGTATGGAATATTTTTCAAGAATATGTGGTAATTTAATTATTTAAAAGTTTTAGAAGATTTTTGACAGGTATAATATGCGGGAACATTGATGGCAAAGGGTTTATAGTTGGCAAAGATTATTAAACAAATTACCTATTAATATGTAGAGAAGTTTAATTATTTTTTATTTATGATAGTGTGGATCAGTTTTGTCTCTAATTATATCTCATTATCCATGCTCAACTATATGCCAATGATGTTGAATTATATTTTGAGATTTTAGTTTTGATCAATTGTAGAGAAAAAATGAATACAAGTACCAAGAAATCCTAGAGAGCCAACATCATGCTATCAAATTGGTAAAAAAATTAATTTGAAGAAATTGTTAATACCCTGGAGAAATTTGTTATTGCCCAGCCAACGCCAAGTAGCATTGATAAATATATAACTGTGAGTTATTTTATAGAGGTAGTAACAAGATTTTGGTAGAGAAGCAATGGAATTGCATAAATGAGATTACAGACAGAGATATCTAGATATAGAGGTAGCAGAACTGTTAGGAGGTTTATTTTATTGCACAGATAGATATCTAGTATAGAAATACTTATTTGTTCAAAGAGATTTTTTGTAATCAATCTCAAAGAGTTTTAATATGATCAAAACACTCATAGAGTGGACTCGAGGATGTAGCCATTTGGTGAAACCCATAAACAAATCTTCTGTATTATATTTTGTTTTTAATTTCCTCTCTGTGATAAAAAATCTTTTCAATTTCTTTTATTAAATTATGTAAGTTTTATAAATTAATTTTTTAGATTTATTAAAATGGAAAATTAAAATTGAAAATATTTCATTTTATTTTAAATTTGAGCCAAGTAGAGTGTAAAGGTTTTCATAACTTGGATTTTTGAATTAGTTTGGTATTAGAACCTGTGATCAAAGCCGTTTAACATGTTGTCTAGTAATTACAATAGTCTTGTATGTTAACTAGGTCTCAATCAAGAGATGGTGAAGGGGAACTTGTATATTTTTATCTTAAAATTAGTGTAAGATGTGCAAGCTAGCAATCAAGTATAGGAGCATGCATGTTTGAGGCAAAATTATAGCGTTCCTTTTTTAACATGAAAAATATGGTTGAATAAATGTATGAGGAACACATAAAATAAAAATAATCAAAAGAACAAGTTGAAAGAGAATAAATTCCTCTTTCACCTTTATCTTATAAAAAAACCTCCTCTTTTACAGATGGTAAAACTATCTCATATTTGAAATTAGATGTTAAATTTGATTTGCCAGTTTATAATGGTGATCTCAGTACAGAAAAATTAGATAACTAGGTCAAGCAAATTGAGATATATTGCAAGATTTAAAATATTCTCAGTGAGGAATCCAAGATTCAGTTAGCTACTCTTCGTATGAGTGGCACAATACTCATTTGGTGGGAGAGAAATATTCAAGAAGATCTCAAGCAACATGGTAAGGTAATTTCTTCCTAGAATGATTTTTTATGAACTGAGAAAGTAATTTTATCCTTTGAGTTATATGCAACAAGATACTATGGATTGGCAAACTTTAAGATAGAATAAAGGTCAGAGTGTGTAAGATTATACTCAAGAGTTTAGAAAGAAGGCATTATTGTTAGGCATTCCTCCATACATTTCAAAAATATTGTTGAAGTATATTAGAGGTTTGCATAGTTATTTGAGACATACTATTCTCATGTTTAATCCTTCTAACCTTGATAAAATCTATGTGCAAGTTAACCATATGGAAGCTAGAGGTAAGATGACCAAAGAAGGTTATGGAAAGAAATCTCACAAGTCAGTTAAAAATAGAGGAAAAGATTAAAAAAAAAAGGGTAAGGGTAAGGGTAAGTCTATTTACATTGTTAAGAAAGACGAAGGAAAACCTTTCTTTAATCACTGCAAGAAGAATCATGATGAGGCTATGTTTTGGAAAATCCATCCAGAACTCAAGCCAAAGAGGTTCTGAAATAAAAAGGAAAAGAAGGCTAATGTTGTTATCTAATAGGACCTATGATTAGATTCTGGTGATGAAACAAAAGTGACTACTATAGGTTTGTAAAGTTCAACTCCTTCCTCTTCTAACCATAAACCTTATGTTATTGCTTCATCTGCTAAAACTAAATATACACATGTTAAAGGAAAAATAAATGAGCTTTTTCACATAAGAGCCATATCTAAGCATACTAAAATAGATACTCTTTTTGATAGTGGATCACAAGCTAATCATATTTCTAAAGAGATTGTTAAAAAGTTAGGACTCAAAACTAAACCACATTCTTTAGGATGGGTGTGTGATGATGAAAAATTGTAGGTCACAAAAACATGCACCTTGAGGCTTGCTATTACTTCTAAATTCATTGATGAAGTAGAGTTAGATGTAGTTCTTTTGGATATTTATGAAATTATTTTGGGAAGTCCTTACTTATATGATAGAAAGGTAATCTTTTATAGAGAAGATAATAAATATGTGTTGTTAAAGGATTGGATTGAATACATAGTAAGATCCCATCGTGTCAAAAACAATTTGACTCTTATCTCTGCAGAACAAATGAAAACACTAGTAAACTCAAGTAAAAGTTTTGTTCTTATGATTGTGAAAGCCAAGGATAGTGAAAAATCCAAAGCCTTAGAGGTTTGTGATCTTAAACATCAATTTGAAATAGAAAATATTATTTCTAACTATAATGGTGCTTTTTAGGAACCATAAAGTTTACCCCCTAAGAGAAAATTCCAACATGAAGTTCAATTGCAGTAGGATGCCTCTCTCCCTAATATTGGCATGCATAAGTTGTCAGTAGTAAGGAATGAAGAAATAAAAAATAAAGTGGAGTTACTTGAGAAAGGAGTCATTCGGCCAAGTACCTCTCCATGCAATTCACCCATTGTCTTGGTACCAAAGAAGGATGGTACATGGTAGATGTGCATAGATTTTTGAACTTCAAATAAAATCACGATTAAAAACTGCTACCCTCTTCCTCGTATTGATGATTTGTTAGATCAATTGAAAAATGCAAATTATTTTACTAAGTTAGATTTTAGAAGTGGTTATCACCAAATAAGTGATGGTGATAGTTGGAAAAGTACTTTCAAAACTAAGCAAGGTCTTTTTTAATGGTTGTTATGTCTTTTCAGCTTTGTAATGCACTTGTTACATTTATGTGCATTATAAATGATGTGTTAAGAACATTTATTGATGATTTTATAATTGTGTACTTGGATGACATTTTAATCTTTAGTAACACATGCGAAGATCATCTTAAACATATCAAGAAAGTCTTAGATACTTTACAAAAGGAGAAACTATTTCTAAAGATGTCAAAATATAAATTTACAAAAACATCTTTGGTTTACTTAGGCTATGTTGTAGGGAATGGCTCATTAAAAATAGACCCTACAAAACTTTTAGCCATGGTAAACTGACCAAGGCCTAATAATGCAACAAAAGTTCTCAGAGCAGTTTTTTTTTAGAGAAAATGTATTGTTAACTTCTCTTATATTGCATCTCCTTTGCATGTTTTAACAAATGTTAAGTAGGTCTTTCAATGGGGAGGAAAGTATAAAAAATATTTCAATACTTTGAAAGAAAAGATAAGTACAACCCCAATTCTTTCACTTCCTAATTTACGATAGTCTTTTGAAATAGAAACTGATGCTAGTGGGTATGCAATGGAGGCAATATTAATGTAAAACCAAAAACTGGCGTGTTTTCATTTGAAAACCTTTATTACAAGTGTAGTTAAAAATTATCCTACTAATGATAAAGAGTGTATGCTTTAGTGTAGAGTGTGAAAATGTGGAAACACTATTTGATGGGCAAAGAGACAATCATCCATAAAGATCATCAATCTTTGCAATACCTTTAATCACAATCCAAGCTACAACAATCGCAACACTTCTAATGGATGGGATTTTTGTAGAAGTTCCATCTTGTTATAATGTATAAAAAGGGAACACATAATAAGGTTGTAGATATGCTTTCTAGACCTCTTATTGTAGCATCTACTATTTTTTAACATAGTCATTTTGTTAATGAAAGTTATAAGGAACAATATGCTAGAGATATTGATTTTAAAGATGCCTATGAAGATTTGATGAATGATAAATCATTAAAAGTATTTGATTATCATGTGCATAATAGAATGTTATATCATCTTGGAAAAATATGTATTCCATAGGATGAAAGAGTTCACATGATTAGATAAGCACACACTTCTTTTATTTCAAGTCATCTTGGCATTGGTAAGACAGTTGCACAGTTACAAAGATATTGTTATTGGTCCTATATAATAGAAAATATATCTATATATATTAAAGGTTACATTATTTGTTTCACAAGTAAACCTAGTAACTGAAAGTTAGGATTGTATACACCTCTCCTTGTGCTTGGAAAAGTATTTCTATGGATTTTATAGGAGGTTTACCTATGTCACGAAGAAAACATGATTATCTGTATGTGGTTGTGGATAGGTTCAACAAAATATGTATTTTAGTTCATTTTACTAAACAGGTTACAAATGAGGATACTACACATTTGTTCTTCAAAAATATTTGGATCTATTTTGGGTTACCCACTTCTATTATATCTGAACATGATGCATAATTTATTGACGAGTTTTGGATGGGACTGGATGGATACTAAGCTAAAAAAAAGTGCATCTTTTCATCCGCAAATTGATGGACAAATAGAAGTGGTCAACTAAACAGTGGTGCATTTGCTCAGGTGGTATTATGGTAAACATCCTAAATTATGGGATGAACATTTATATTATATGCAACATTCTTATAACTATGCTTTGCATTTTTCTAATTTAAAGTCTCCTTTTGAGACTTGTTTTAGTTATTTGCCTAAGTCTCTTTTGGACTTCTCTTTTGAAAATGAATATAACTCAGTGATGGATGGAAATAGTGATGTTGAAAAGGCTAAAAGTTTATTCAGAGGATTCAGATGATTCAAAAAGTTCAAGAATAATTGGAGAAGAGCCAAACTAAATATAAGGCTAGGCATGATAAACACAGAGTTAATCATCAATTCAAAATGAGTGATCGGGTTTGGCTTCATATCAACAAAGAAAGACTGAAAGGTGAAGGCATAAAATTAAAACCAATTAAATATGGTCCATTTAAGATTTTGGAAAAGATTAGTACAAATAATTTTTGATTGGATTTGCCTTCTTATATGCAGATTTATTCATTGGTTAATGTGGAAAACTTGAAATTATATGAACTTCTTATGATCATGGATCAAGATAAGGGTATTCAGTGTCCTAATGTTGATGATTTTACTCTTGAGTCTCTTCATAAGTTGCAGGAAGATATTATTGACAAGAAAACCAAAACTACACGAAGGGGTGATACAAAATATCTTCATGTGAGTTTGAAAGGGTTGCATCCAAATAAGTCAAAATGGATAGAAATCGGGAAAGTGATGGAAAAATACCCTCCCTTAGTTGATAATTAAATTCAACTTTTCGAGGTCCAAAAGCTCTCAGTGAGGAAGAATGATCCAAGAAATTTTCCACTAAAGATTCAATCAACTATTGGTAATATTTAATTATTATTGTGAATGTAAGTAAAGTATTATCTGAGCAATAATATCACACTTCCACCCACAATATTTATAATTAATTTTGAAAAATTACTACCAATAAAATATATTTTAATATATTTATTATTTACTAATAAATTTATTTTAATATATTTTTTAATTAAATATTTCTTCCCATAAAACTTAAATAAAAAATATATGTGTCATTTCATAAAAATTATCTTTAAAAGAAAAGAAATAATCTTTATTAAAAAATGCATATCTAAATCTTTATTTTTTATTTTTTAAAAGTCCGTACCATTCCTTAAGTCTTTAATAAAATAATTCATGTCCACATGTTATAATGGCATGAGTCTTAAAGTTTAGCGCCAAACTCATTAAAAAAGACATGGACTTATAGTTAAGCACCGAAGTCAAAATACTTGGTAATATTTTTTAAATAAATTGGGTAGTGTTGAAACTTTATGCATAAAACAATTTCAACGTGGTAATATTTTCTTAGAAAGAAGCGTTCTATGTTTAATAGAATTTAAGTTTAGAAATTTTGATTCTTTTTTATTACATGGTAATTTTGAATTAATCCAAAAAAATACAAATTTTGTTCTTGATTTTGGATTAAGGATTTTTGGCATATATTTAATTTTGGCATGAAATATTTTTTTAAAATATGTGGTAATTTAATTTTGTAAAGGTTTTCGAAGATTTTTGATAGGTATGGTATGCAGAAACATTGATGATAAAAGATTTATAATTGGTGAAGATTATTCAATATATTACCTATTAATATGTGGGAATGTTTAATTATTTTCTATTTATGATAGCATGGATCAGTTTTAGCACTAATTCTACATAATTATCCATGTTCAATGATACTTCAACCATGTTAAATTCCATTTTGAGATTTTGGTTTTGATCAGTTGCAAAGTAAAACCGAATACAGATAAATATATAACTGCAGATTATTTTACAAATGCAATAACAGGATTTTGGTAGAGAAACAGTAGATTTGCACAAAGAAAATTACAGACAGAGATATTTAGATATAAAGGCAACAAAACCTCCAGGGGGTTTATTTTGTTGCACAGAGAAATATTTAATACGTAAATAATTATTTACTTAAAGATATTTTTTGTAATCAATCTCAAAGAGTTTGAATAAGATTGGAACACTCATAGAGTGGACCTGGGGGCGTAGTCATTTGGTGAACCCTGTAAACAAATATTTTGTGTTACATATTGTTTTTAATTTCTTCTCTATGATTAGAAATCCTTTCAATTTCTTTTATTAAATTACGTAAGTTTTATAAATTAATTTTTTGGATTTATTAAAAAGGGAAATTGGAAATTAAAATATTCTATTTTATTTTAAATCTAATTGAAGGAGACTGTAAAAAAAAATTATAACTTAAATTTTTGAATCAATTAACCCTCTCAATTATAAATTGAAAACTAATTATAACATCAAAATTGTAACATTACTATATTTGATTATAAACCAGAAAAAACTTATTATACAATCAAACATATAACCCAAACTATAATGAAACTCTATAGAATTTTTAGACTATTATGTGGTGATGTAATTGTAAAATGCATGTTTTAATCTTTAGTATTATTAATCCAAATGCAATATTGGCTGGTATCATAAAATGATTGGTCAATAATTAATGATGAAACTTAAGGGAATGGTAAAAGGTAAATGGTGTGAACTATAGTTTGTAAACAAATTTCAATTGCTTAACTTAGATGTATTCCTTTATTCTTAAACATAATAAAGAGGTAAACTAAAGGTTTTAGACTTATGCAAGATGTATAATGTAGGAATATCAACATTATAGATAAAATATATATGACCTATTAATAATTATTTAAATAGTTAATGCATATTAAAAATTTAGATTCTTACCTAAATTTTTGTTTAAATAATAAGGTAAATCTAAATCGGCACACCATCGTCATTTTATAATAATTATTTTTTTAAAGCATAATTGATGTTCTCATTCCTTATATTTTTAATGTTGAACAAGTACTAAGGTTGTTATATTGCCCTGCAAACTATTCACTTTTAGAGGTGATATGAAAATTGTAATGTAAGATATATAGATATTATAAAAAATACTATATGGTTATTACCATTTATATAACAATGTCACTAATATACAACTTAGCTTTCATTAAAGTTATATCATATTATATTTATGTCCGAAGGATATGCTATGCTCAAGAATAGTAAAAGAAGGCCATTTTATAATCTTTTGTTAGGATGGCATCATCTTTTGAATCTAGTTTATGCAGTTTTACTATTATCTCGTAAAACTAATCCTTATTGCTTTGATTCAATATAAAACCCTGTTTAATCTTATAAACCTACACATACTTATTTTTTATTCATGAGATATCTTTATTGAGTTTTTTGGACTCCTAATTTATTTGTGTGGGATTGTAAACATAGACATGTTAAGTGATTTTGTCTAGTTTCTATTATATCGTAATTAATAACTCAATTAAGGAGCATTAATAAAATCTTATATGATTACAAATATAATGAAGGAATTAAAATTAGTAAATCTATTGTTCATATGTGTTGAATTATGTAAACTGAAAGTGCATGAATTATATTTGTTAGATAGTTTTAAATGTGATCTTTATATGTTGTGATTGTCTTATCATTTAATTTTTTGAACTTCATTTTGGTTGTGTGATCGATCTTTATATAAGCACCTTGTGATAATATTTCTTATAAATGTTATGGGATGCTTATGAATTGTGTTATAACTTGTGTACTTTACATGGATTAAAGGACCCTCTTTTGGATTGAATGCATTTTCTTGAACGTAGAGTATGGAATACCTATTAACTTGATCTTGATAATCTAAATACCTTAAGTATATTTCAATCATGATTTGAAGTCTTTGATATATTTGTAAATTTGGTAGATAAATCATTTCGGATCTTGTTACAATCATTTGAATTATGAATACTAGATAATGAATGTTAAACTTGTGTTCAACGTATGAGCACTTTTTTAGAATTAAACTTTATTAATTTTATTCTAATATGTTTTAGTGTGAAAACATATTTGAAAGTTAGACACCTTACAGTAAGGTTTATGTTTCTTTCTCAATAGATAACTTATGACTATGACTTTTGTTTTACAGAGTATCATAGAAAATATAGTGATTTTGGACCTTGGAATAAGAACCATAGTCTTGGATTATGCCTTGGTTTGGCAATGTGTTTCTTGCATGGTATATGCAAATCCTTGTTTTGAAATTAGTGCTTGGGAAATGTGCCTAGAGTGATGTCAAGTAGTAGTAGTAGTAGTAATTATGTTGGTTTGTTTTTTAGTTTTAAATATGTGCCTAGAGTGATGTCGTCTTTATGTACATAAATTTGATCGATGGCATGATTGGATGGCTTGGGAAATGTGTAGTGAACATTGAGGCATGATAATAATGAGAATAAAATATGTATTAGGATATAATTTTCATAATAAATTTGTGCATAAGGGTGAGGACTTGTCTATGAAGTCACTAGAATGAACATAATGACTACAATTACGAGACATACCCTAAAACAAGAGTTGTGATGTCTTTATGGGTTCACCTATTATTTTCCAAATCAATGTGGCTATATGCATATATATCTTAGTGTCTATTATGAATGTTATATCATCATGATTCCAATCCATTGTAATATATTGCATTGTGGTGGAGAGTTGTGTATTGTTCCAATGACTTCTTTTATCCACAGGGATTCTCCCTTACTCTATTCATTCTCTACATATATTACATTCATGGAAGGGTAGGGCCACTATCAATGGATGAAAAGTGTGTAGGGGATCTAAAAGACTCTATTTTTGGAAAAAAATCCCTTCAATGATGTGCTCCCTCTTCCTATTTTATTAACTAATTTATTTAGAACAGATTTTTTGTAAATGTTTTGTATTTCAATAAAAAATATTTATTGTTTTATTATTTTTATTCTTGTCAAGTTAGGAAGATAAATGTATTTATTAGATTATACTCATAGATTTTTTGTATTGATAAATCTAAATGATGGTTTTACCATAATTGTATAAACAAGGAATAATATTACACTTTTATTTTGTTTGTACCATAAAAGATAATATAAAACTTATATCAATATGGAAAAGTATGATTTTGTATTAATTAGATGAATAATAGCTCGTTATGTAATGGAAATAAATAGTCATTGTATGTTGTAGACCATATGAAGAATTATTTTGAGATTTCATAATGTATTTTGAATAACAGTAATGAATGTTGTATTATAATGATTTTTGAAAATCAATAATGATGTTAATATTGAGGTGTTCTTTTATAAATTTTACTTAATTAAAATTAGTTTAGAACATAAGACTAAAAATCAATGTAGAATCAAGTCTTGTTTTTAGTTGGAGACTAATAGTCTATACCTTGAAAATATATAAATAATTCCACACATTTTTTTGATATCAAATCAGGGAGTTATTACATCACACATATATAATAAACATCATCATCATTAATAAAATTTATGATCAAGTTCTCATTTTCATCATCAACTAGTAGTAGTAGTAGTAGTTATTGTTGTTATTGTTGTTGTTGTTATAATAATAATAATTGTTGTTGTTATTGTTGTTGTTGTTGTTGTTGTTATGTCATTATCATCATCCTCATCATTTTCATCAGAGACCATTTCTGTCATTGCCTTTCTTGTCTTACTCGTTTTCCTCATTAAAATTCATTTCCTACAAAATATCCAACTTAATGCCACACATCCAACATAATATTTTCTAAAAGGTCAACACCATAGTCAAAGACAAATTTAGGGAGCAAATGAGGTTTATGTGATAAGTCTAACATATATAATGATGTTAATATGTTCATAGATCAAGAGATAATCTAAAAAGATGATACTTTCTCGCGTATTTTTTAAGAATTAGTCTAAAAGGTGATACTTTTTTTATTTGATGGGGTAAAACGCTTTTGACTGGAGCTATGAACCAGCATGGCACATAACCAAGGGCCCATCCCCATAGTAGACCAAAGTAATACAAAAGATAAATGGATAAAGGAAACCACTTTTCATAAGAGAGACACAAAGAAAGAATGAATGCTAGAACTGAAGAGAACCAAAAAAGAGGGGGAATAAAAGTAGAGAGGAGACATAAAAACCATAATGACACACCAGAACTCCTAAAAATGGGAACATAAAAACACGTCACTCGAGTCCAATCCCCACTAACCATCCACCAAAGGGGCTTATCCATAAGTCAATACTGCCCATTGCCCTCACTTAGAAAGGAGCTCATCTAAGGTCCATTGAGATCCATTGGAGATGAGAGAGTCCACTTACACCCTTAATAATTCCACCTCCAATCTACGTAATTTATTCTTTGAAGGAATTACAACATCCACATGTCACTTAAAAGGCCTAGAAGGGGAAGTATAAGGAAGGGCCCCTTGAAGAGGGATTTGTTGGGTGAATATTTTGTCGACCAACTAATTGGCATTCAAAATAATTCCTATCACCATAGCATAGGGAGATTAGTCATCCAGATGTGCAGGTTTACTACATCACAAGGGGATAAATCTCTCCTCTCATCAAGGGGAGGTTCCCTATTAAATATGCAGAGGTTATATACAATATATATATGTAGAAAGTAAGACACAGGGGTGGGATGAACCATCCATCTCTCTTTTTTCAGAGATGATGCTGATAAACAAGGAAGAAATCATGGGTGATGGGGAAGGTTCTCTTCTTTTAGAAGCAACTTTCAACCAAGAGCCAAATTCCTTCCTAAATAGTATATATCCTGGTGCAATGACATAAGGTACTTCTCTTCTTTCAAAAGTGTTCTTCAGTAGGCAGCAGGAATCTTTTAGGTAGCAAGTAACCGGTAATGGGGGTACTGAGTGACCAACAACCTGAGAGAGAAAAATGAAGAACAATGGGGGCACCACGTCATCCCAAGGCTCTTTACATAGGAAAGGAAAATGCAAACACACTGAAGGTACTTATGGGGGCATAACATCATTCCATAGTTGGCCTTTAAGACACCTTCCTAATCACCTCCACTAGTTCTGCTTGTTAAATCAAATGGACAAGAAAGATCCTAGGAAATAGACATACAAATAATCTCCTAAGATAGCACAAGCTATAACAGCACAAAGTTTGCAAGTAACTTGTTTTCTCATTCAATCAAAGAAATATGAACTACAATCTGAGCTCAAAGTCTTAGTAATGCCTTTCAATTTGGGAGAGTTTCGCTTCTAGTAAGGGGAAGATCTCCTTTGAAATAGCACAAGAGATTACAGTATATAGAGGCCTGAGGGAGGCTTGGCACTTTCTCCCAATGAAGTGACCCATTTGACACACTCAATGCCTTGGATGCATTTTTGGTTTTGTCAGGAAGGGCCCTGCTGGAGCAAGGTGGCTGCCTTAAATGTGGCATGTCGATTCCTCTCTTAGTGCCTCCTCCTTAGCCCAAATCACTCATTCATTCACCTACTTAGCTGCGCAACTATCTACTTTGTCTTCCCCTCCAAGGGGACAAGTAGACAGTGCCTTCAATGTTACCAGCTCCCAAATATCTACCCAGTGAACTGCTTCACCTATTGGCAGTAACTCCTACTGAGTTTCCCTCTCCATTTCTTCCTTCTCTTGATCCTAGCCTTAGATTATTTTGAATGCATTTGGGTCCATGCCTTGAGTCTGTTAGAATCAATCGACACTTCATTGTGACAAATTTGACGTTTACAAGCCCGTCATGCTTCCTAGCAACTCCTTTGTGTCTTTCTCACTTATCATGGTCACTTTCTGCTTGTGACATAGGTGAGGACATGTGGAGGGATCCACAGCTTCAAGATTGGATTATCAAAATAAGCTTTGAAATTGATTAGCGACTGAGGGGGGCATGGACGCAGACATATTTTAGCTTCCACTGCATTGGATTGGGACACGCAGCAGGTTCTACTCTATGAAGCTTTATTCAAAATTATGTCTCAGCTCGTGATACTTGGTAGCTTTTGTAGCCCTTTGAGGCTCAAACCTTTCCTGAAGGGAACTTGCCCTTCAAGGTCTTCTTAGTGGCCTTCAGCTTTGATTCTTCGACTGGCTGTCATCCCCTTCATTTCCTTCGACACGTGGCATCTTCCACTCTTTGAACAAGTGTCATGTGACATCTTCCACATGAATGGGTGAGGACATCTGGCATCTTCTACTGTTGACACTTGGCAGCATCTATCTCCTCGATCCATTATGACATCATAGAAACATTTGGGGCTTAGTTGGGCTCTTGCAGATGATGACACTTGCCAGCCTGTACTAATCTCTGCAAGGGACATGTGGCACAGTCTGAAGACACTTGTTAGTCACGTGGATGCAGACACATGGCATGTTCTACTTTGACCCACTAAGGATATGTGGTAGCTTTTAGTGTTTTATGGGAATCATGCAAACGATGACAAGTGGCAGCTTCCATCGAGTTCTAGTGAGACCACAGAGATCAAAAGGATTTATTCATACCATCTCGGATGATGACACGTGGCATGTTCCGCTCACTTTTGAGACTTACCTAGGGCCCACCATGGTTTTTAATGAAAACAAAAATTAGAAGAAAGAAGCCACAGATAATGACACTTGTCAGCTTTCGCTGAGCTTTGGAGGGGACACGTGGCACATTTCACTACTCTTAGATGAATACATTGGGGCCTTCGGTAGTTGCCACTTGTCACCATTTGTGGGACTCTAATAAATTTGTCAAAAGAAGCCTTACAGCTTATGAAAAGGCTGGAGACACAGACACTGTCACTTGTCGCACTATGTGGAGTTTCAATGAGACACATGGCAGCTTCTATGGGCTTTTTCTTAAACCTATTGATTGAACCTGTAGATTGAACCGACTGTTCACTATTTCTTCCTTTGACTGAGGCTGCCTTTGAATTGCTTGAACCTTTGAACCTTTGAACTCTAGACAAAGTGCTTGACCCATTAGAAGCTTGCTACCGATATTGAACCTTGAACCCATTGACCTTTGAACCAAAGTGGTTCAAGGTTCAACAGTTCATTGGTTCATTTGATTAGAAGATTTCCAATGACCCTTTTTCAATTAAACCAAAGCATCGAACCTGTCTCAAAAGTGTCCAAGTGTGAGAAACTAGTCCCTTTTGATTGAACTTGCCTGTAGAAGCCTTTGAACCCGTTAGTACCTTTACTAAAAAGTTTGAGAAAATGATGAAATTGAATGTTTTAGAACAAATTTTTGGAAAGGGGAGGGACAATTTTGGCCATTCAAGACCAAAATGGTCCTATGTTGTCTAAAAAATGAGGAATCACTTTTCAAGGACAACAGTTGGCTCCTATTGGGGAACTTCCTTCAGTCAAAAACTTGAAACAGCTAAGGGGAGTAGAAACCAAAATCTCCAGTGCCTTGAAGTGTGCCATTGGGCTATGCATTCATGCTACCCAAAAAGAAAGGCTCTAAAAAATGAAAACAAAATGAATAAAACAAAACAACAGACTATATAAATATACATATGTAAAGGGGAACTCATTCGATACTTCAAGAGTTGAAGTGCTTCAGATGTTGCCCATTGTGAGGTAGAGAAAAGAGAGTGCCATCTTGATACTTCAACAAGAAACTATTTTTACTATTGAGATGATGAATAGTAAAAGGGCCCCTCCATAGGGAATCAAACTTTTCATGCATCCCCTTTGGTTCTCTTCTCTTGTCCCACAACAGGACTTGATCTCCAATCTAGAAATCATGATTCTTTGTTTTTTGGTTGAGGAGCTTCTTCACCAGACTTTGATGGGTGGAAATTCTATTCACCATTGTATTTATCTACTCATTCAGCTCAGCAAGGCACATGATCCTCTTCTCAAGTGAGTTCTCATACGTTTGATCTTCAATCGCCCTAGCCAATTTCAATGCTGGCAATTCTAAGGTGATTGGTATCGCAGCATTTACACCATAAAGAAGTTGGAAGGGAGACATACCAATTTCTCTCTTTGGTGTAACTCTATCCACCCATAGAGCATCAACCAACGCCTTATTCTAAGTCCTTTGGTTGTCATCTACAAGCTTCTTGATGATAGTCGCCAGGTTTTTATTGTTTGACTCAGCCTGTCCATTCCCTTGTGGGAAGTAATCAGAGGAATGGGAGAGTGTAATTCCATAGTAGAAGTAGAATCAAGTAATCTCCTTGGAAGTGAAGCAGGTGGCATTATTAGTGACAATTTTGATTGGGACCCCAAACTGGGACATGATGTTTTTTTTGAGAAAATTGTGTACTACTTTTGAAGTAGCATGTTTGGTTGGAATTGCTTCCACCCATTTGGTGAAGTAGTCTATTGCTGTAAGAACATAATCATGTCCAGCACTTGACGATGGGTTCACAACACCAATAAAGTCAATTCCCCATTACTGGAAAGGCTCTTCTATGACCACTAGTTCGAGAGGCAAGGAAGCTAGCTTGGGCCTTCTGACAAACTATTGGCACAATTCACATCCCCTAACCCACTTGTATGCATCTCAAAAGAGAGTTGGCCAATAGTACCTAGCTCGCAGGATCTTATGGGTAGTCATTGGGGCAGAAAAATGTCCCCTATAGGCTGAATTATGGAAGGACTTCAGAAGTCAACTTTGTTGCTCCTTGTCCACATAGTGAAGGAATGTTCCATCAAGGTGCCTCTTGTATAGGCCGTTGTCTCAGAGGACAAAATTAGCGGCTTTCAGCTTGATGGTCCACCTTTATTTATAAGATAGGTTTGCAAGACATTCACCATAAGTAAGGAAATGAGCAATACTTGAATACCACTCATTTGTGGTGGAGACAAAGAGGACTGTAGGTGAGTCATCCACTTCTAGCTCTTCATGCTCTGTCTCTCCTGGGTTGTTATCAGCAATCAGTTAGCATAGCTTCATTGGCTTGATGATTAGCTAAAACTCCTAGATTTTTGCAACCTAATTGCCTCTTTTCATCCCAAACTCCTACTGAGTTAGTATAGATTTCACTGTTGTGTTAGGGACCAAGGCAGTCACTCGAGAATTGAGGATGTAGAATGAAAATGTTTCACAGCCTTCACCACTGCATAAGTGTGCTTCTCCATATTTGAGTACTTTAGCTCATGAGCTTTGAGAGGATAGCTCATGAAGGAAATGGGAGATTCCATACCTTATTTATTTAATTGAACTAGAATTGCTGAAAGCGTATGTTCTGAAGCATAGCTATAAAAAGTGAACTCTTTGCTATAGTCTGGATAGGCCAGAATTGGAGCATGGGCAATGGCAGTCTTGACATCCTCAAAGGCCAACTTGCTTTCTTCAGTCCAGCTGAAGGTGGCTTTTCCCTTCATCATGTTTAAGATGTGCTTGGTCTTCTCTGCAAACTTAGGGATGAACCTCCGTAAGACATTCACCTTTCTAAAGAAAGAGTGAACAACAGTCTTACTTGTGGGCAAGGAAAGTTCTTGGATAGACTTGACTCTGTCTGAGTCAATTTTTATGCCTCCTTTGGACACAACGTGTTCGAGAAGTTTTCCCTCTATTACTTTGAAGACTGACTTCTTGAGATTTAAGGAAATGTTATTCTGGTGGCAGTGTTCTAGCACTTGCTACAAATGGCTCACATGATCTGGGCGATGCTTAGAGAAGATAGTCAAGTCATCAAGATAAACTACGATGAACTTACCCATCTCATCCTTGAAGGCAAGGTCCATTGCTCTTTGGAAGGTGGTGCTAGCATTTATCAAGCCAAAAGGTATCCTTTTATACGTAAACATGCCCCAAGGTGTGGTGAAAGTAGTCTTATGTTGGTCTGCTTCACCAACTTTGCCCTGATTGTATCTTGAGAAGCCATCTAGCATTGATAACATCTCCTAGCCCGTCACTATTTGCAGCACTTGATCCATGATTGGCAAAGGATAATTATCTTTCAAGGATGCCTAATTCAAATTTCTAAAATCCACACAAAGGCAAAATTCACCATTCTTCTTCCTTATAGGCACTATATTGGCAATCTAGGTGGAATGATGGATTGGGAAGATTATCCTGGCATTTAGCATTTTTTGAATCTCTGATAAAATAGTACCTGATATTTTTGGATTGTAATGCTAAGACTTTTGCCTGTAAGGTGTTGAATCAGACTTGAGAGGAATGTGGTATCGGATTTCATCAAGCCAGAGTGATTTTAGGTCATCATAGGAGTATGCTAGGACATCTATGTATTCGTTAAGTAAAGTGGTGAACTTGAAACATTCTTCAAGAGTACAACACTTCCTAATGTTCACCATCTTGGGGTTTGCCTTGGTCCCCAAATTTACTTGATCAAACTCCTGGGAGGAGCTTGAATCCATTTGTTGCTATTTGATGAACCTATCATGCTTATCATACAGCTTCTCAAGGGAAACAAGGCCTTTGGGAATTTTATTCCCTTTCAATTATAATAACTCCTCACTTGTGCTTGAAATCAATTTAGGAGTTGATTTAGGCTCTTGAGGTTCACTACCTTCAAAATGTAGTCATTCAAAGCTATCCTTTTACTCCAGGAAGGCAATGATGTGATTGTCATTATCAAATACCTACCAATAACTAACATTATCAGGCACACTTGGTCTAAAGACTAGCTCAAGAGTGTACCTGTCTCCTTTGAAGTCTGGGTGGGGGATCAAGAGGGTGGCTAAAATAGCTAGTGCATCAGCCTAATCATTTAATTCTCTGAGAACTGCAGAGATGTTGAAAGCATCAAATTTTTCAAGTTGATCTCAAACTAGATTATGGTAGTGGTACAATCTTTCATTCTTGGTTTGATACAAGTTTCTCACCTGACAAACCACTAATTTGGTATCTCCTTTAGCATGAAGGAGCTTGATGCCTTTGTCCCTAGCAGCTTTTAATCCTAGCAACAAAGATTCATACTCAGCTGTGTTATTGGTGTTGCTGAATTAAAACTTATAAGATGAAAGAAAAATATCTCCTTGAGGAGATATTAACACAACCCTAGCTCTTGAACCAGTGGAGGAGCAGTTGCCATCGAATTCAAGAATCCATACCTCATTTGATACTGATTTTCCTTGGGGTTCTTCTTTATTCCAAGGAGGGGATTCTTCCACACTTGCATTGGGCTTAGCCAATTCTTCTGCTATTCCACCTGACTGCATTTCCAATTTGTCAACTGTAGGAGCTTCATCGGATGCCTCATGAACTTCATTCATGGATAGAAAGTAGTTACCCAAGCCTGAAGACTCAAACAAGATTTGAGATTCAAGTAGTGAGGTCTGAATAACTACGTATTTTGCTTCCTTTTCAGGAAGCAGCCTCTTCATGACATCTTTGACTAGAATCTTGCCTTTGATAAATCTATGCTCAATTCACCACTAACATCCCTGCAAAAAAATTTCCCAAGAAGGATACCATATGATGCTGGGACGTCTGCTACCAAGATAGTCATTTTGATTCTTTTGTTTGGAAAGGCAACAAATGCAAATTGGGCATCTTTTATTTGCCCCAGCAGTGGCACTTGCTTATTCTCCATGGAGAAGCACCTACCAAACATCTTGGTCAATGTGAGATCAAGGGATTCAGCTACTTTAGCAGGCATGACATTTTTTGAAGCTCTAGAGTCGATAATGCAATTATTCAACTGTCGTCTATTTATTAGCAATGAGACATAAAAAGGTTCAGTCTTACTAGGAGCGATAGGAGGGGAAATGACAAGATTGTTCCTAGTGGATGCATCCTTGGGGAGATCATGAGTCGCTTTGGGAACTACTTGTTCGACAGGGACATTCTGGTTTTTAACACACTAAACCAATTTATCTAATTGTTCAGGATGGGACTGTAGGAATTCAAATTCAGACATTTGAATCTTGGTTTTCTTAATATAATCAATTATGTCAAATGCTAGAAATGAACTAGGTACAAAGGATGAGAGCTCATCTTTTTGAGTTTTAGGGGGGAAGTACTGGATTGCGAGTTCAAAGTAAAAGGCGTAGGGGCATTTGGGGTACTTACCTTTCTTGAAATCACCAGGCACTTTGGTTGGAAAGGGAGAGTGGATCCCTACTTAGCAATCAAAACTATTGGTTAAGGTTGCTCCTTTGCTTTCTCTTTATCAGTTTGTTGAGTTGATTGATTCTTAGACTAGGTGAATACAACATATGACCCCTCAGCTGCATTGCCTTTACTCCTAGGTTCATCCTGATAGTTTAGGAAACCAATATGGGAGTCGCCAGCTAATTCTTCTTCTTCTTTAGTGAAGAGATTAGCGTCTTCTTCACGATTCAACTCAAGCTAGGATGAGAAGTCTGATTCAACTTCAAGATATCCAACTACTGAGTCAGTTGGAGGTGCTTCGAGGCTGAGATTCCTCTACGGAGGAGGAAGGTGATTTTGATGTCCCTGATTCTTGGTAGCATTGCCTTGGTACACCTGATTCTAAAATGTCCTCCTAGGTATATCTCTATATGCAAGAGTGGATGACATTCCTTGTGCCACTTGCCTTATGAGAGCTAGCACTTCATTTGCTAGCTTTTGCATCATAGGATCAATGGTGGCAGAAGGGAAATATTCAAAAGAAGAAGAAGATTTACCTTTATTTGGGTCCTTCCTTATTTTTCTTGCTAAGATAAGGTCATCTTCAAGTTTGGTAGCCAAATCTTGAGCAGCTTCGAGATCTATGTGACTGGCTCTTCTTAGTAGGAAACTCACTTCAGGTAGTTGTGAGTTAATGAATAAGCATTTGAGGTTTTCAAGGGTCGACTGAGCAATAGTAGGAATCTGATTCCTCAACTTATCAAACTTTGCTATGAAATCCCTCATAAGCTCTTAGGGCTCCTTCATTTGCATGAGCTGGGCCAACAAGGCATGTGCATCCTCTGAAGGCTTGAATCTAGCCTTGAATTTGGCTTTGAGTGTGTCCCAATCAATTACTAATTGGGCTTGCAGGTGGTAAAACTAGTCTGTAGTAGCACCTTGTAGTATTTTCATGAAAAGCCTAAATTCCATGTCCTCAAATTCTATGCCTATCATGCCATAGGCTATGCTAAAGGTAGCAACGTGTTCATCAGGATGGATTTTTCCATCCCCAAAGAATTTGGGAAAATTCTTTCTCGAGCTTCGTGGAAGTTCATGTAGGGGTGGAGTTAAATTAAGTGGGCCAAAAGAGTTACCCCAGGGGCCTCAAGCTGTCATGATAAGATTATTGAAAGTAGGGATAACAAATCTGGGTAGAATTTTGATAGGCAAGGCTCTGCTAATTGCAAGAAAAGTAGCTCTGCCTTGTGTTGGTGTCCTGGTACGGGTAGGAAGAACACTCCTAGATCATTAAACTTGGGGTTGGGGAGAAAGCAAGTCAAAATCTATTTGATGTGCCAACTCAAAGATATGATCAACAACACCTTGAGCTCTCTAGCTTCTGGTATAGCGTGGGGTTGCCAGATTGTGAATCAAAAATGGAAAAGGACTGGTCACACTTCAGTTTGAAGCTTGAGGCTTGAAACTACTTGTCTTTCCCTAGCAAAATCACCAAAAACTATTGGGTGAATATTTTTTCAACCAGCTAACTGGCATTCAAAATAGTTCCTATCACCACAATATAGGGAGATTGGTCATCCAGATGTGTAGGTTTACTGCATCACAAGGGGACAAATCTCTCCTCTCATCAAGGGGAGGTTCCCTATTAAATATGTGGAGGCTATATACAATATATATATATATATATATATATATATATATATATATATATATATATATATATGCAGAAAGTAAGACACAGGGGTGGGATGAACTATCCATCTCTCTTTTTCAAAGATGATGCTGATAAACAAGGAAAAAATCTTGGGTGATGGGGAAGGTTCTTCTCTTCTTTCAAAATCAACTTTTAGCCAAGAGCCAGATTCCTTCCTAACTAGCAGAAATCCTGGTGCAATGATAGAAGGTACTTCTCTTCTTTCAGAAGTGTTCTTCAGTAGGCAGCAGGAATCTTTCAGGTAGCAAATAATCGGTAATAGGGGTGTTGAGTGACCAGCAACTTGAGAGAGAAAAATGAAGAACAATGGGGCCACCACATCGTCCCAAGGCTCTTTACATAGGAAAGGAAAATGCAAACACACTGAAGGTACTTATGAGGGCACAACATTGTCCCACAGTTGGCCTTCAGGACACCTTCCTGATCACCTCCACTAGTTCTGCTTGTTAAATCAAATGGACAAGAAAGCTCCTAGAAAATAGACATATCAATAATCTCCTAAGATAGCACAAGCTATACCAGCAGAAAGTCTGCAAGTAACTTGTTTTCTCATTCAATCAAAGAAATATGAACTACAATCTGAGCTCAAAGTCAGTAATGCCTTTCAATGCTATGTACCTAGGGATATGATATATTGATGTATATGGGTTGATGGGGTACACTATATTAGGATAATAAAGTAAATTATGGAAGTAATACATTAGGTAATGGTTAGCCTACATTGGATTAGGAGGTTACCCATCCATGGGTTTTATATATATATATATATATATATATATATATATATATATATATATATATATATATATATATATATATATATATATATATATATATATATATATATATATATATATATATAGGAGATGATTATCATGGTAAGGATATCAAGTAAGCATTGAGTCTTCTATTGTAAGAGAATATTGGAGGTTGTCCCCTCGAAGAGACATTGTGGAGTTATTCCTTGTTAAAGGAGTATTATATGGTTTTTCCCTACCTTAAGGGTAATTTCTGAATATATTGAATATCAAGTACATTACAAGTGGTATCAGAGCTTTGATTTGGGCAATTTGTGTGGAGTGAAACCCTAATTTCACTATATCTTTTGAAATATAGGGAATTTTTATTCAAACTTTTTACTGGAGATGTAAGAAAATATAAGAGAAGTGCAGTAAAAATTTCAGAATTTTTTGATTTGTTTTGAGGGAGTTATTTCTATTTTAGGGTTTATAATAATTTTGCTATATCTTTCGAAATATAGGGAATTTTTATTTGAAATTTTTACTGGAGATGTAAACAGATTTAAGAGAAGTTAAGTAAAAATTTCAAAAAATTTGGAGCTATTTTGAGTGATTTTTTATGATTTTATGGATCAATTTTGACATTTTAGGGTTTCATGAACCTTAATTTTTTTGTGGATCATGGAGTTGCAAATATTTTCAAGGGAAGATGATATTTATGTTAGAGAATGGTGGATACTTTTGGAGAATCATTTTAGAAAAACTTTTAGGCAAAGACAATTAACTCCTTGTTTGTCTGGGCCTGCACTAGATTGGTTTGATCAGTTGAGCTATAGAGAAAGGTTTTCTTCATGGCAAGAAATGGAACAGATCTTTTTAGATCGATGGGCTATAAAACAAGAAATAAAAGAAGAAAAAATAGAAGAATCAGTAGAACAACAAGAAGAAGAAGAAGAAGTAGAAGAAGCAATAGAAGAAGAAGCAGTAGAAGAAGAAGAAGCAGAAAAAGAAGAAGAAGAAATAGAAGAATCGGCAGAAGAACAAGAAGAAGAAATAGAAGAAGCAATAGAAGAAGAAGAAGAAGAAGAAGAAGAAGAAGAAGAATTGGATGATAAGGGTTCAAATAATTTGGCTCCAAATAAATCTGAGTCATTTTTCAATTTCATGGATGCATTCAAAAGAAGAAGGTGGTTGTGTCCATAAACCCTACTAGCAAGTATAACTTCATTAACATGAATGTGGCCAAGAATCTACATGTTGAAGCAAATAATATCAAAGATGTTCAAGTAGATGGTAATAATATTTCAATGTTTGAAGATCTGAAGCTCATTATGGAAAAATATGTTTTGCATTTAGATTTTTATGCTTTGGATATGGATGATATGGATATAGTTCTTGGATATCCATGGTTAGAGACTTTGGGAACAATGAATATTAATGTTCAAAAAAAGGTTCATGAAGTTTTGGTATAGAAAAAAGAAGATCGCTTTACAAGATATCATAGTGAAAAAGGCACCAATAAAAATCCAGGTAGATCATAAGGAGGAGATTGAAACAGGTGATGAAGATAGTGATGAAGATTCAGATGATATAGATAAAGACACACTACAAATGAAAAATTCATCTACTCAAGAGACAAAGAAGGAAAAGGTGGAAGAGGTAGAAGCAAAGGTGGATAAGCTCAAAGTATTAGAAAAGGTTGAGGTATATAGACACCCACATCATCATGAGAGGAAACAATCATGGAACCAGGTGAGGAAGTGTCAAAACAACAATAATTTTGTCTATACAAGAAATAAAATTTCCAATGGATATGCATGGAATCCAAAAAAAAATACTATGGCACATGGAATGAATGGGGAAATCATTATGACTATGCATGGAAGAATACCTACTATGGTTATGGTTGGAATCAAAGAAGCACAGCAGAATATGGTACATGGAATAAAAAGAGGAATAATTATGCTTAGACACCAAAGCAATATAATTATGATCATAAACGAAATCAAAGGAGCACAATAAAATTTGGAAACAAGCTTTGGAGAGCTATCACCTACCAAGATCACATATGGATGGCTAGATGATCGAGATTGGAGACAAGTGTGCAATGATTTGAAGCACACTCATTATTTGGTTTCTTCCTATGTTTCGAGGATGAAACATGTCAAGGAGGGAAGGAATGCTATGTACCTAGGGATATGATATATTGATGTATATGGGTTGATGGAGATGTCGACATGTGGCACACATACCCTTAGTTATATGGGTACACTATATTAGGATAATAGAGTAACTTATGGAAGTAATACATTGGGTAATGGTCAGCCTACATTGGATTAGGAGGTTACCCATCCATGGGTTAGATAGATGTGTGTGTGTGTGTGTGTGTGTGTGTGTGTGTGTGTGTGTGTGTAGGAGATGATTATCATGGATATCAAGTAAGCATTGAGTCTTCTATTATAAGATGATATTGAAGGTTGTCCCCTCAAAGAGACATTGTGGAGTTATTCCTTCCTAAAGGAGTATTATATGGTGTTTCCCTACCTTAAGGGTATTTCTACATATATTGAATATCAAGATCATTACATTCAATTTGGGTAGAGTTTCACTTCTGGTAAGGGGAATATCTCTTTTGAAATAGCACAAGAGATTATAATATATAGAGGCCTGAGGGAGGCTTGGCACTTTCTCCCAATGAAGTGACCCATTCAGTGCACTCAATGCCTTAGATGCATTCTTAGTTTTGTCAAGAAGGGCCCTAATGGAGTAGGGCAACTGCCTTAAATGTGGCATGTCGATTCCTCTCTTATTGCCTCCTCCTTAGCCTGAATCACTTATTCATTCACCTGTTTAGCTGCATAATTGTCTACTCTATCTTCCCCTCCAAGGGGACAAGTAGATGATGCCTTCAATGTTACCAGCTCCCAAATATCTACCCAGTGAACTGCTTCACCTACTGGTAGTAACTCTTGCTTAGTTTCCCTCTCCATTTCTTCCTTCTCTTGATCCTGGCCGTAGAGTCTTTTAAATGCATTTAGGTCCATGCCTTGAGTCTGCTGGAATCAACAGACACTTCATTGTGACAAATTTGATGTTTGTGGGCCCGTCATGCTTCTTAGCAACTCCTTTGTGTCTTTCCACTTGTCATGGTCACTTTCTACTTGTGATGCAGGTGAGGACACGTGGAGGGATCTACAGCTTTGAGATTGGCTTATCAAAATAAGATTTGAAACTGATTAGTGGTTGAGGGGGGCACAGACGTAGACACATGGTAGCTTCTGCTACATTGGGTCGAGACATGTGGCAGGTTCCACTCTATGAAGCTTTATTTGAAATTGTGTCTCAGCTCGTGACACTTGGTAGCTTTCACAGCCCTCTGAGGCTCAAACCTTTCTTGAAGTGAACTTGCCCTTTAGGGTCTTCTTAGTGGCCTTCGGCTTTGATTCTTTGGCGAGTTTTCATCCCCTTCATTTCCTTCTACACGTGGCACCTTTTGCTCTTTGAACAAGTGCCATGCGGTGTCTTTCATAGGAATGGGTGAGGACATGTGGCATCTTTCACTGTTGACACTTGACAGCATCCATCTCCTCAGTCCTTTATGACATCGTAGAAACATTTGGGGCTCAGTCAGGCTCTCGTAGATGATGACACTTGTCAGCCTCTGCTGATCTCTACAAGGGACACGTGGCATGGTCTGAATACACTTGTTAGTCACATGGATGTAGACACATGGCACGATTTGCTTTGACCCACTAGGGATATGTGGCAGCTATTGGTGTTTTCTGGGAATCATGTGGATGACGACAAGTGGTGGCTTCCACCGATTTTTAGCAAGACCATGGAGATCAAAAGGATTTATTCAAACCATCTCAGATGATGACACGTGGCATGTTTTGTTCACTTATGAGACTTACCCGGGGCCCACCATGGTTTTTAATGAAAACCAAAAGTAGAAAAAAGAAGCTGTGGATAATGACACTTGTCGGCTTCCATCAAGCTTAGGAGGGGACATGTGGCACATTTCACTACTCTTAGATGAATACATTGGGGCTTTTGGCAGTTGCCACTTGTCACCATCTGTGGGACTCTAAGAAACTTGTCGAAAGAAGCCTTGTAGCTTATCAAAAGGTTGGAGATAGACATTGACACTTGTCGTGCTCTGCAAAGTTTCAATGAGACACATGCCAGCTTCTGTGGGCATTTTCTTGAACCTATTGATTGAACCCATAGATTGAATCAATTGTTTGTTGCTTCTTCCTTTGACGGAGGCCACCTTTGAATTGCTTGAACCTTTGAACTCTAGATGAAGTGCTTGACCCATTAGAAGCTTGTTATTGATATTGAACCTTGAACCCATTGACCTTTAAACCAAAGTGGTTCAAGGTTCAATGGTTCATTGGTTCATTTGATTAGAAGATTGTCGATGACCCTTTTTCAGTTGAACCAAAGCGTCAAACCTATCTCGAAAGTGTCCAAGTGCGAGAAACTAGTCCCTTTTGATTGAACTCACCTGCATAAGCCTTTGAACCCATTGAACTTGTTAGTCCCTTTACCAAAAAGTTTGAGAAAATGATGAAATTGAATGTTTTAGAACAAATTTTTGGAAAGTGGATGGACAATTTTGGCCATTCAGGACCAAAATGGTCCTATGTTGTCTAGAAAATGAGGAATCACTTTTCAGGGACAACAAGATCAACTGGGGGGTCAGATTCTCTTGCAAGGGGTCTTTCGTGAAGGGGAAGATTTGGGGTGGGGAAGGGGGGTCCTCGGTGGGCTAAAGCGATGGAGGGGGTAGGGGGAGTAGGCATAAGATGTCCTAAAACAACACCCACCAACTCCACCAAGTGAGAGAAAGGGGGGTTATAGAACTTATCATTATTATCCCATTTGTAATTCAGGTCAAGTTTTCCATCTTTCTATTTCTAGACTTGTTGAGGACATTGACAAGGTTTGGAGAGACACCCAACAATGTGATGACTAGGGATGTGACAATGGAAACAATAGAAGGGAAGGTCTTCATATTTGAGATTTTGATTCCACGAGCCCTATGAAGAGAGCATATTGACCAAAAAGGAGAGTGACTTGGATAGATCAATGAAAGCACAAACATAGACTGAACTGATGCTTTAAGAGGAACATCAATATTTACAAAATTACTAACTTTATCCATCAAGAGTCTAATAAAGCACTCATTCTTCATCATTAGAGGGAGAAAATGGAGTCAAATACACATCAAGATAGCATTGAGTTGAATCAAATCTGATGAGAAGAATGGGTTCTAAGGGTAGAAGAAGACATCAAAATGGTTAAAGAACCACGAATACGAGTTCCACACAAAATATCAATCTACTGAGCTCTAAAATTATACTAGGAAGAAACCAACACATAGTAAGGAGAAGGAAGGAGGACTAATGGAGCATCATTCCTTTTAAGACCAAGATGAGAGAGCTGAAGGAAAACCAAATGACCTCATGCATTTTTTGATTGGGGATTTACTACCTATGTTAGCTTCCATCTCCTATAGATGAGGGTTGGGGATAACTAGTTCAGGGACTGACGAGGTGATTTGAATTTGAACATCATCAAGTAGAAGATCCTTAGTTGAGGCCAAAGAAGAAACATAGGATACATCTACCAGAGGAAGGGTTGTAGATTCAGAGCCCAAGGGGATCCAAGTTTTTCAAAAATTAGAATAGTGATGAAACGGGTTGAATACATTCTTGCATTTTGCTGGGTGAATATTTTGTCAATCAGCGTACTAATCAACAAAATAGGTCTGATCAACCATAGTAGGAAGATTGGTCAGCCAGTTGTGCAGGTTTACTACATCAATAGGGGACAAATCTCTCCTCTCATGAAGGGGAGGTTCCCTATTAAATATGTGGAGCTATATACAATATAAATAAGCAGAAAGTAAGACACGGGGGTGGGACAAACCATCCATCTCTCTTCTTTCAAAGATGATGCACACAGACAAAGGAGAAAATCTTGGCTATAAACACTGAAGGCACTTCTCTTCTTTCAAAGGTGTCCTTATAGGAAATAGTAGGAGTTTCTTTCAGATAGTGAAATAACCAATGATCAAAAGGGTGTAGTAACAGCATGATGAAATAGAGGGCAAAGTCTCCACCTCAACTGCTCAAAGAGCATATCATAAAGGATAATGGGGGCACAAAGTCACCCCAAAATCCTCAACACAAAAAGAAAAAGAAAACAAATATTGAAATCAATTATGAAAGCACAAAGTCTTCCCACAGTTGGTTTTAGAACACTTCCTTATTACCTTCACTAATTCTATGTACCAAATTAAATGAATGAGGAAACCTTCAGATGACACAAGTTAGAACAACACAAAGTCTATGAAAAACCTGCTTTCTCATTCAGATAACAATGGAAATGAAATTACAACCTAAGGTCAAAGTCTCAGTCTTCTTCTTTCAAAATGGGCAGAGTTTCACTCTCGTAAAAATGAAAAGTCTCCTGCACTAATGCGAAAGATCACATTATATAGAGGTAGAGAGAGGCCTAACACCTTTTTCCATGGGGTGATCCATTCAGCACATTGATGCCTTGGATGCATTCTTGATTTTGTCATGCTGGAACAGGGTGGTTGCTTTAATTGTGGCATGCTAGTTCATCCCCTTTGTCCACTCCTTAGCCTGAATCACTCATTCCATCACCTACTAGTCATTCAATTGTCTATTCTGCATTCATCTCAAAGGGGACAAACAAATGGCACTTTCAATGTTGAGAGGCCCCAAATATTTACTCGATGAACTACTTCACCTACTGGAAATAACTTCTGCTAAGTTTTTTTGCTTTGTCTCTTTCTTTTATATGTCCCGACCTTAGGCTCTTTAGATGCATTCGGGTCCACGCCTTGAGTCTACCAGCATCAACAGACACTTTTTCGTGACAATTTTGACATATTTAGGCACATCATGCATCTTAGCAACTCCTTTGTGTCTTTCTCGCTTGCTATGGCTGCTTTCCACTATTGCATGGATGTAGACATGTGGCAACTTTCGCACCTTGAGGCTTCATTCAAAACTGTGTCTTGACTTGTGATACTTGGCAGCTTCCACTGCTCTTTGGGACTTAAACCTTTTCCAAGGGAGCATGCCCTTTAGGGTCTTTCAAGTGGCCTTCGGGCTTTGATTATTCAGAGGCCTATTGGTCTCTTTATTTCCTTCAGATAAAATGTCCGAAGGAAATCCTTTCCTTGGTTCCATGCGTGCCTTTGTATTTGAGTGTGCCCCATCCTTTGACACGCGATAATTTTTGCCACATCAAACAAATGACACACATTGTTTTTCACTAAATCTTATGTGGCATCTTCCACTATTGACACTTGGCAGTATCCACCTTCTCGAGCCTTTGTGATATCATAAAAACTTTTGGGGCTTAGTCGGGCTCTCATAGATGGTGACACTTGTTGGTATCCACTGTTCTCCACATGGGGCACATGGCATAGTCTGAATACTTTGAACAATCACACGAGCACAGATAAGTGGCAGCTTCTGCTTCAATTTAGTCATTCACCCTAGGGCCCACCATGGTATTTGCTTGAAATAGTGAAGCAAAGGGAAAAGACTATGGATGTTGGCACTTGGAGGCTTTCGACAAACTTTGAGAGGGACACGTGGCAATATCTACCAATTTGCAGAAATAAAGCATAAGGGGGCTCGGTTGACGACACTTGATAGCGTTCACTTGATTCCTTTTATTGCATGCATTTCTCTTCATAACTGAGGTAGTCTTTGAACCTTTGAACCCAGTGCATTTAACCAATGGAATGTCGAACCCATTGAACCGATGAACCAAAATGGTTCAAGGTTCAACGATTTAATCCTTGTTTTGATGCTTGCCGATAGACCCTTTGAACCAGTTAAACCTGCTAATTCTTTTACCAAAAGTTGAGAAAATGATGAAAATGAATGTTTCAGAACAAATTTTTGGAAAGGGGAGGGAAAATTTTGGCCATGCAAGACCAAAATAGTCATATGTTGTCTGAAAAATAGGGAGTCATTTTTTAGGGACAACAATTGGCTCCTGTTGGGGAACTTCCTTCAGATGACAACTTAGAATAGCTGAGGGGAGTAAAAACTAGAATCTCTAGTGCCTTAAAGTGTGCCATTGGGCTATGGAGTTGTGTTACCCAAGAAGAAAAGCTCCAAAAAATGAAAATGAATGAACAAAATAGAACAAAAGACTATACAAATATACATATGTATAGGGGAACTCATTTGATACTTCAAGAGTTGAAGTGCTTCAGATGTTGCCCATTGTGAGGCAGAGAAAAGAGAGTGCCATCTTGATACTTCAATAGGAAACTATTTTCACCATTGAGTGATGAATAGTAAAAGGGCCTCTCCATAGGGAATCAAACATTTTGTGCATCCCCTTTGGTTCTCTTCTCTTGTCCCACAACATGACTTGATCTCCAACTTGGAAATCATGATTCTTTACTTTCTGGTTGAAGAGCTTCTTCACCAAGCTTTGATGGGTGGCAATTCAGTCCATCACTGTAGTTCTCTACTCATTTAGCTCAACAAGGCACATGATCCTCTTCTCAAGTGAGCTCTCATACGTTTGATCTTCAATCGCCTTAGCCAATTTCAATGCTGGCAATTCCAAGGTGATTGGTATCTCAGCATTGACACCATACAGAAGTTGGAAGGGAAACATACTAATTACTCTTTTTGGTGTAATTCTGTCTGCCCATAGAGCATCAACCAATGCCTTATGTCAATTCCTTTGGTTGTCATCCACTAGCTTCTTAATGATAGTCACCAAATTTTTATTACTTGACTCGGCCTGTCCATTCCCTTGTGGAAAGTAATCAGAGGATTTGGGAGAGTGTAATTCCATAGTAGAAGCAGAATTGTGTAATCTCCTAAGAAGTGAAACAGGCTACATTTTTAGTGACAATTTTGATTGGGACCCCAAACCTAGACATGATGTTCTCTTTGAGGAAATTGCATACTACTTTTGAAGTAGCATGTTTGGTTGGAACTGCTTCCACCCATTTGGTGAAGTAGTTTGTTGCTGTAAGGATGTAATCATGTCTAGCACTTGACGATGGGTTTACAGCACCAATAAAGTCAATTCCCCATTGCTAGAAAGGCTCCTCAATGACCACTGGTTTGAGAGGTAGAGTAGCTAGCTTGGGCCTTCCAACAAACTGCTAGCACAGTTCACATCCCCTGACCCACTTGTATGCATCTTGAAAGAGAGTTGGCCAATAATACCTGGCTCGTAGGATCTTATGGGCAGTCACAGGGGTAGAAAAATGTCCTCCATAGGCTGAATTATGGAAGGACTTTAGAAGTCAACTTTTCTACTCCTTGTCCACACAACAAAGGAACGTTCCATCAAGGCTCCTCTAGTACAAGCCGTTGTCCCAGAGGACATAATTAGCAGATTTTATCTTGATGGTTCTCCTTTTTTAATAAGATAGGTGAGCAAGACATTCACCATAAGTAAGAAAATGAGCAATACCTGAATACCACTCATCTATGGTGGAGACAAAGAGGACTGTTGGTGTGTCACCCACTTCTAGTTCTTCATGCTCTGTTCTTCTTGGCTTGTTATCGGCAATTAATTGGCATAGCCCCTTTCTACATACCAACCTTGTTGGCTTGATGGTCAGATCAAACTCTTGGATCTTTATAACCCAATTGCCTCTTTTCATCCCAAACTCTTGTTGAGTCAGTATAGATTTCACTATGGTGTCAGGGACCAAGGCAGTAACTCAAGAATTGAGGATGTAGAAATGAAAATGTTTTACGGCCTTCACCACTATGTAAGCGTGCTTCTCCATATTTGAGTACTTCAGCTCATGATATTTGAGAGGATAACTCATGAAAGAAATGGGAGATTCTATACCCTCTTTATTCTATTGAACCAGAATTATTGAAAGCGTATGTTCTGAAACATAGCTGTAAATGGTGAACTCTTTGCTATAGTCCAGACAAGCTAGAATTGGAGCATGAGCAATGGCATTCTTGATATCCTCAAAAGCCTTCTCTAGTCTAGCTAAAGGTGGCCTTTCCCTTTATCATGTTTATAATGTGCCTGGTCTTCTCAGCAAATTTGGGAACTAATCTCTGTAAGAAATTCACCTTTTCAAAGAAAGAGTGAACAACAGTCTTGCTTGTGGACAAGGAAAATTCTTGGATAGACTTGACTCTGTCTAAGTCAATCTTTATGCCTCCTTTGGACACAACGTGTCCAAGAATTTTCCCCTCTGTTACTCCAAAAACTGACTTCTTGGAATTTAAAAAAATGCCATTCTAGCGGTAACATTCTAACACTTGCTACAATGGCTCACATGATCTGGGCAATGCTTAGAGAAGATAGTCAAGTCATCAAGATAAACTACGATGAACTTACCCCTATCATCCTTGAAGGCAAGGTCCATTTCTCTTTGGAAGGTGGTGCTAGTGTTTATCAAGCCAAAAGCCATCCTTTTATATGCAAACATTCCCCAAGGTGTGGTGAAGGCGGTCTTATGTTGGTCTGCTTTACCAACCTTGACCTAATTATATCCTGAGAAGCCATCTAGCATTGATAACATCTTTGAGCCTGTCACTATTTGTAGCACTTGATCCATGATTGGCAAAGGATAATTATCCTTCAAGGATGCCTGATTCAAATTCTTAAAATCCACACAAAGGTGAATTTCACCATTCTTCTTTCTTACATGCACTTTATTGGCAATCCATGTGGAATGATGGATTGGGAAGATTATCCTGGCATTTAGTATTTTTTGTATCTCAGATAAAATAGTACTTGATATTTTTGGATTATAATGCCTGGTCTTTTGCCTATAAGGTGTTGAATCAGCCTTAAGAGGGATGTTATGTCAAATTTCATCAGGCCAGAGTGATTTCAGGTCAGCATAGGAGTATGCTAGGACATCCATGTATTTGTTGAGCAAAGAGGTGAACTTGAAATGCTCTGGAGGAGTATAGCATTTCCCAATGTTCACCATCTTGGGGTCTTCTTTGGTTCCCAGATTTACTTGATCAAACTCTTAAGATGAGCTTGAATCCATTGGCTGCTGTCTGATGAATCTATCATGCTTATCAAACACCTTCTCAAGGAAACCAGTTCTTTGGGAACTTATTCCCTTTGAGTTGCAAGAACTCCTCACCTGTGTCTGCATTTGATTCAAGAGCTATTTCACATTTTTGAGGTTCGTTGCCTTCAAAATGCAACTGTTCAAAGCTATCTTTTTGCTCTAGGAAGGCAATGATTTGGTTGTCATTGTTAAATACTTGCCAATGATTGGCATTGTCAGGTACACTTGGCCGAAAGACTAGATCAATCGTGTACTTATCTCCTTTGAAATCTAGGTGGGAGACTAAGAGAGTAGCTAAAAGTGCCAATGCATATGCCCGGTCATTGAATTCTCTGGGAATTGCAGAGATGTTGAAAGCATCAAAGTCTTCAAGCTAGTCTCAGACTAGATTACGATAATGACACAATCTTTCATTCTTGGTTTGGTACAAGTTCCTTACCTGACAAACCACTAGTTTAGCTTCTCCTTTAACATGGAGGAGCTTGATGCCTTTGTCTCGAGCAGCTCTCAATCCAAGTAGTAGAGACCCATATTCAGCTATGTTATTCATGTTGTTGAATTGCAATTTATAAGATGAGGGAAAAATATCTCCTTGAGGAGATATTAACACAACCCCGGCTCCTGAACTAGTGGAAAAATAGCTACCATCAAATTCAAGAATCCATACCTCATTTGATACTGATTTTCTTTTAGATTATTCTTCATTTCGGGGTGGAGATACTTCCACACTTGCCTTGTGCTCAACCAATTCCTCTATTATTCCAGCTAAATGCATTTCCAGGCTGTCATCTGTAAAAGCTTCATCAGATGTCTCATGAACTCCATCCATGTACAGAAAGTAGTTACCCATGCCTGAAGACTCCAATAAAATTTGAGCTTCAAGTGCTGAGGTCTGGATAACCACATATTTCACTTCCTTCTCAGGGAGCAGCATCTTCATAACACCTTTGACTGGAATCCTCGCCTCTGATAAATCCATGCTTAATTCACCACCAACATCCCTACAAAAATTCCACCTGAGAAGGATGTCATATGATGTTGGGATGTCTGCTATCAAGACAGTCATCTTGATTCTTTTGTCTGTAAATGTAACAAATGCAAATTGGGTATCTTTAATTTGTCCCAGCAAAGGCACTTGCTTGTTCTCCATGGAGAAGCATCTAACAAAATTTTTGGTCAATGTGAGATCAAGGGATTCGAGCACTTTAGCAGGCATGACATTGTCTGAAGCTCCAAAATCAATGATGCAATTATTCAGCTGATGTGCAATGAGACATAAAAAGGTTCAGTCCTACCAGGAGCAGCAGGGGGAGCGATGACAAGGTTGTTCCTAGTGGGTGCATTTTTGGCAACATCATGTGTCACTTTGGGAATCACTCATTCAATAGGGATGTTCTGGTTTTTAACACATTGAACCAGTCTATCTAATTGTTTGGGATGGGACTGCAAAAATTCAAATTTAGACATTTGAATTTTGGTTCTCTTTATATGGTCAATGATATCAAATTTCTAGAATGAGCTGGGAGTAGAGGATGGGAGTTCATCCTTTTGATTTTTGAAAGGGGGAGGATTGGATTGTGAAATTGAAGTAGAAGGTGTAGGGGCATTTGGGGTACTTACCTTTCTTGAAACCACTGGGTCCTTTGGCTGAAAAGGAAGAGTGGATCCCTGCTTAGAAATTGAAACTGTTGGTTGAGGTCGCTCCTCTACTTTATCCTTATCAACTTGTTGAGTTGATTGATTCTTAGACCGGGTGAATACATCATACAACCCCTCAGCTACATGGCCTTCACTTCTAGGTTCATCTTGATAGTTCAAGAAACTAATATGAGAGTTTCCAGCTAATTCTTCTTCTTCCTTAGTGAAGATATTAGCATCATCTTCAAGATTTAACTCAGGCTGGAATGAAAAATCTACTTCAGCTCCAAGATATCCAACTGCCGAGTTGTTTGGAGGCGCTTCAAGGGCAAGGTTCCTCTATGGGGGAGGAAGGTGATTTTGTTGTCCTTGATTCTTAGCAGCATTTCCTTGGTACGCATGATTTTGGAATGTCCTCCTAGGCATATCTCTGTATGCAAGAGTAGATGACATCCCTTGCACCATTTGCTTTGTGAGAGCTAGAATTTCATTTGCTAGCTTTTATACCATTGGGTTAGTGGTGATTGTAGGGGAGTACTCAGAAGATGAAGAGGATTTACCTTTATTAGGGTCTCTCCTTATCTTTCTTGCCAAGATAAGGTCATCTTCTACCTCAGTAGCCAAGTCTTGAGCAACAGCAAGGTCTATGTGTCTAGCCCGTCTCAGTAAGAAACTCACTTCAGGCAATTGTGAGTTGATGAAAAAGCATTTGAGGTTATGAGGTGTCAGCTGGGTGACCATGGGAATCTTGTGCCTCAGCTTATCGAACCTAGCAATAAAATCCCTCATAGGCTCATGAGGCTCTATCTTCATCTGAGTGAACTGGGCCAGCAAGGCATGTGCATCTTTTGCAAGCTTGAACTTGGCTTCAAATTTGTCTTTTAGAGTGTCCCAATTAGTCACTGACCCAGCCTATAGGTGGTAGAACTAGTCTATAGTAGCACCTTATAGTGTCTCCACGAACAGCCTGACCGCTATGTCTTCAAATTCCACCCCTATTACACTGCAGGCTATGCTAAAAGCTGTAATGTGTTCATCAGGATGAACCGTCCCATCACTGAAGAATTTGGGGAAATTCTTCCTTGAACAGCATAGAAGCTCATGCAGAGGTGGAGTCAAATTTAGGGGACTGAAAGAATTACCCTAGGGTCCTTGAGCCATGATTTGATTATGCAAAAGTGGGATCACTAATCCAGGTGGAATGTGGGCAGGCAAGGCTCAGCTAGCAATAGAAAAAAAGCTTTGCCTTGTGTTGGTGGCCTGGTAGGGCTATGAGGAAGACTCCTAGTTCATCTAAGGTGAGGTTATAGAGGAAACAACTCAAAATTACTCTGTTGCACCAACTCAAAAGCAGGGTTGACAACACCTTGGGATTTTTGGCCTCTGGTATAACGTGGAGTTTCCAGATTATAGAATAAAAATTGGAAAAGAGCAAAATTTGCTTCAGCTTGAAGTTTGAGACTTCAAACTGCACACTCTTCCCCAGTGGAGTCGCCAAAAATTGTTGGGTGAATATTTTGTCAATCAACGTACTGATCAACAAAATAGGTCTGATCAACTATAGCAAAAAGATTGGTTGGCCAGTTGTGTAGGTTTACTACATCAACATGGGACAAATCTCTCCTCTCATCAAGGGGAGGTTCCCTATTAAATATATAGAGCTATATACAATATAAATATGCAAAAAGTAAGACACAAGGGTGGGACAAACCATCCATCTTTCTTCTTTCAAAGATGATGCACACAGATAAAGGAGAAAATCTTGGCTATAAATGCTGAAGGCACTTCTCTTCTTTTAGAAGTGTCCTTATAAGAAACAACAGGAGTTTCTTTTAGATAGTGAAATAACCAGTGATCAAAAGGGCGTAGTAACAGTAGGATGAAATGGAGCGCAAAGTCTCCACCTTAACTGCTCAAAGAGCATATCACAAAGGATAATGGGGGCACAAAGTCACCCCAGACTCCTCAACACAAAAAGAAAAGGAAAAAATAGATTGAAATCAATTGTGAAAGCACAAAGTCTTCCCACATTTGGTTTCAGGACACTTCCCTATTACCTTCACTAATTCTGCATACCAAATTAAATGAATAAGGACACCTTCAGATGACACAAGTTAGAACAACACAAAGTCTGTGAAAAACCTACTTTCTCATTCAGATAACAATGGAAATGAAATTACAACTTGAGCTCAAAGTCTCAGTCTTCTTCTTTTAGAATGGGTAGAGCTTCGCTCTTGTAAAAATGAAAAGTCTCGTACACTGATGGGAAAGATAACATTATATAGAGGTAGAGAGAGGCCTGGCACCTTTTTCCATGGGGTGATCCATTTGGCACATTAATGCCTTGGATGCATTCTTGATTTTGTCGTGCTGGAACAGGGTGGCTGCTTTAACTGTGGCATGCTGGTTCATCCCCTTTGTCCACTCCTTAGCCTTAATCATTCATTCCATCACCTGCTAGCTGCGCAATTGTCTATTCTACATTCATCTCAAAGGGGACAAACAGACGATGCTTTCAATGTTGGGAGGCCCCAAATATTTACCCAGTGAATTGCTTCACCTACTGGAAATAAATCTTGCTGAGTTTCTCGCTTTGTCTCTTCCTTCTCTATGTCTCAGCCTTAGGCTCTTTAGATGCATTCAGGTCCGTGCCTTGAGTCTGCCAGCATCAACAAACACTTCATTGTGACAATTTTGACATTTGCGGGCCCATCATGCATCTTAGCAACTCCTTTGTGTCTTTCTCACTTGATATGGCCACTTTCCACTATGGCACAGATGTAGACACGTGGCATCTTTTGCGCCTTGAGGCTTCATTCAAAACTATGTCTCGACTTGTGACACTTGGCAGCTTCCGTTGCTCTTTGGGACTTAAACCTTTTCCAAAGGGAGCATGCCCTTTAGGGTCTTTCAAGTGGTCTTCGGGCTTTGATTCTTTGGAGGGCCATTGGTCCCTTTATTTCTTTTGGACAAAATGTCTGAAGGAATTCCTTCGAACAAATTTTTTGAAGGAAATCTTTTCCTTGGTTCCATGTGTGCCTTTGTATTTGAGTGTGCCCCATCCTTTGACACGCAGCAAGTTCTGCCACATCAAACAAATGACACACGTCATTTTCCACTGAATCTTACGTGGCATCTTTCATTGTTGACACTTGGCAGTATCTACCTTCTCGGGCCTTTGCAATATCATAGAAACTTTTGGGGCTTAGTCGAGCTCTCACAAACGATGACACTTGTTGGTATCTGTTGTTCTCTGCATGGGGCATGTGGCACAATCTGAATACTTTAAATAATCACGTGGGTGCAGACAAGTGGCTGCGTCAGCTTCAATTTAGTCATTCGCCCTGAGGCCCACCATGGTCTTTGCTCAAAACAGTGAAGTGAAGGGAAAAGACTGCAGATGTTGGCACTTGGAGGCTTCTGACAAGCTTCGAAAGGGACACATGGCAATATCTGCCAAGTCACAAAAATAAAGCGTAAGGGGGCTTAGCTGACGACACTTGGCAGCGTCCACTTGACTCCTTCAGTTGCGTGCATTTCTCTTCATAACTGAGGTAGTCTTTGAACCTTTAAACTCGGTGCGTTAAACTAATGGAATGTCAAACCCATTGAACTGGTGAACCAAAATGGTTCAAGGTTCAATGATTTAATCCTTGTTTTGATGCTTGCCGATAGACCCTTTAAACTGGTTGAACCTGCTAATTCTTTTACCAAAAGTTGAGAAAATGATGAAACTGAATGTTTAAGAACAAATTTTTGGAAAGGGGAGGGACGATTTTGGCCATGTAGGACCAAAATAGTCATATGTTGTCTGAAAAATGGGGAGTCATTTTTCAGGGACAACACATTTTGCATATACCCAACAAGACTCGGGACCTCCAACCACCGTATCTGAAATAACATCTATAAGAATAGGAAGAGGGCCATAGAAAGAAGAGTCCAAAGGGTGAATTCTAGCCAAAGAAGCAGTGGCAAGGAAAGATAGAAAAGGAGGACTAGGACCACTAGTTAGACCACTTGTGAGAACCAATGCAGTAAAGGGCCTAGCCAAATCATTTTTAGTAGAGGAATCTTGAGGCGAAACCAAAAAGGGACCAAGTGGCACCACGAGAGAAGGTGGAATAGAGGGAGATGAGCCAAGATTCACAACCACCATGGAAGCATAGGAAATGACAACACCATTGACATACTGAAGCCCTCCGTGTAAATCACTGACACCCTTTGACTGAGAGAGCTAGCCGTCAAAACAGGGGGAGTAGATGTTGGGATTAGTTTTCACATTATGTGAATTTGGGTATTTACAAAAAGGTGAATAGTAAGTTTTAGTATTTACTATGGTTGATTTATCGAGATGTAAATATTAGTTACAAGGTTGTTAGTAACCGTATAGTTAATACAATAAGATTGTATTAAATAGTTGATATTATATTGTTAAGAATAACAGTATAATGTTGCATATAGTTTGGAGATTTTATAGGTGAGATATCGGTGGGATATTAGAATTCCCAATAATAAGGATTAGTGCCCTATATATTTGTATTATGTCATATTAATTATTAATCAGAGAACATAGCAGAATATTTGTGTGATTAAAAGAATTCTCTCATTGCATTGTTGATTTTTGTGTTCAACTCTACTCCAATTCCTAGAATTAGACTTACTATCATTGACAAAACAAAGAAACCCTTTTCGTAGGTTGTGAAAGACATCCTCTAACTCAGTAGCAATCTCTTCTGCAGAGTATTTAGCATTAGACTCCCCATCATCAACATGCGGAAAGATCTCAGATTCTTTGTGGAGAGAGTGAGAAAGCGTCTTCAAACTGAACCAATGCTTTCCATGCCCTGCTCGCTTCCATGGAGGGATGGAGCGTACTGAGAAATCAATCTTAGAGGCTCGCATAACGATTAGTTGTAGAGCAGAAAAGTTTGGGAATGCAAAGTTTGGTACCGACATTAAATGAATGAAGCCAAATTTTTCTTTTGGATTTTTTCTTCAAAATTTACTGGTTAGAAGATTGTTACTCTTTTAGATAATATAATAATGACTAATCAAGAAGGAATAATAATTGTGTGTTTATAAGAATACCACAAACTTCTAAATTATGGAGCCATATGTTGATTTAATAAAAATAATCACATCATAAAATAATAGTGTTTATGAAAATTTTAAGACTTTGTAATAGTTTTTATAATAATTATATATTTGTTTATATTATTTCTCTTATTAATTTATACTGAAATGTTTAACATTATCTATCTATTTTTAATTAATAATTAATTTAATTATATTTATTCAAACAATTCATTACAATAAATAATAGATTTCATCTTAACATAATTAAAAATTAACATTTTACCAAGATTTCTTCTAATAAAATGTAACTTTGATATGTAGAGAAGGCGCCCATCCACTGTAACAATTTAAAGTGTCAATTATATAAACACTATTTATGTATTATAATTATATATAACTACTTTATTTTTTATAATTCTCATTTATAAAATATATACTTTTTCTTATTCTTATTTATAAAATCTAATTTTTAATTTATAAAAAAACATCGAACTTTGTTTATTTTCTTAATGCCATGTAACAACCATCTATAATATATATTATCCTTTTCATATGCCTGAGTTTTCCTCGGCAGATGGGGACATGTAATTACATCATAGTTGCTTATGATTGGAATTTGGGAGGGCAGGTTAAAGTTATAATAATTAAGTACTTTAAATCTAAAAACATTATGGGAGGAATCTTCTTTTATTAAAATAATATTTTTGAGGAAGGTTGGGCACTTAGTCTTAAATCATTGCAATTTTTTCATTGTTTTGCATATCGTGGATTGAGACATGGCACAAAATTTAGATTTTGTGGATAAGAAGAAATCTAAATGCATTAAAAGATGTGCACAATTAATTATTTCGGTGACCACCTTTTGTGCTTAGATTTCATTCGATGATATTTTATAATTAAAATTTATTTAATCCTCAACCATGGTTTATGGAAATCTAAATTATAGAAATTTGACTATGAACGTGACCATGAATCCACAAATGTGTTCCTATGTTTGCTTGAAAAAGTTTTATGTTTTTAAGAAACTATATAGTATTATTTGATTAAATTATAATTTAACACCACCAAATGGACACATTAACGTGCACCATCTTTAACTTTCCCCCCTATATATATATAATTTAGTTTTCTTGCTTTTCTTAATATATGCATGGTATAAACTATATAGTATTATTTGATTAAATTATAATTTAACACCACCAGTTGGACACATTAACGTGCACCATCTTTAACTTTTCCATATATATATATATATATAATTTAGTTTTCTTGCTTTTCTTAATATATGCATGGTATTATTGTAAAGGCTTTGGTATATTAATTTTTATTGATTATTAATTAGAAATTATTGTTGGTTATAAATTGATATTATTTTGTAATATTTGTATAAATTTAAGAATAGTTTATTATTTTTTTAGTTATGGTTAATTCGTGAATAATTGAATGACCGACATCTAATCAAAAGTTTACGTTTAGAAGGGTAAATGGCCTTTTTTTATATTTATTTTGTTTGTAGCGTGTATTTTATGTAAACCATAGATAATTTTATAGATTTTGACTACATGTTGTCTATCATGCATTTGTTATTTGTTTACGAGGACAACTACCTTTTATATATATATATATATATATATATATATATATGTCTTCTTGCTTTTCTTAATACATGCATGGTACTATTGTAAAGGCATGGGCATATTAATTTTTATTGATCTTTGTTGATTATCAATTAAAAATTAATGTTGGTTATAAATCAATGCTATTTTGTAATATTTGTAGAAATTTAGGAATAGTTTATTATTTTTCCTAGTTACGGTTAATTCATGAATCCTTGAATGACCGACATCTAATCAAAGGCCTATATTTAGAAGGGTAAATGGCCTTCCTTATATTTATTTTACTTGCAGCGTGCATTTTATGTAGACCGTAGATAATTTTATAGATTTTGGCCACATGTTATCTATCATGCATTTGTTATTTGTTTGTGAGGACACTGTTGTGGTGTTCTTGCCACTTGCAACATACTCTTACGCCCACCTACACTTGTCTAAGAACCGATTTGCATTTGGAATCACATGGTCATGTATTACTGTTACTCTCACTTACTGTTGTTAATTGCACCATTGTTAGCTACACCCTTGCCACCACTACCAACTAGATTGTTCTTGCTATCGCCAAGTAATGATTTTATGTAGGCTCGACAAATGTATTTCATTAAAGTATAACATAATTGATATGATACAAAAGCAATTAAAAAATAACCTTGCTAATTAAATATGCTATGCAAATTACAATTCTTTACAATTAATTTAATACTTAATATAAAATTCTATAATTAGGATTCACAAATATTACATGTCAGCGATTTTTCAAGTGGTAGCAGAGAAATATCCCCTGGGTAAGAAATGGTTTTTCATTCTTTTTTGTTTTTCAAGCATCGCATTTGTGTCATTAATTGTTATCATTGTATCTTTTTGTAGAAAGTATCTTATAACATGAATATATATCTATTTTCAATAGAATGATACAAAGTTATTTTAGTACATTTTGGTGGTGTTATAATCAAGTACAATAGTACAAATAATTATTTTTTATTCCATGGTTCATCACACATAGTAAGAATTTTTCATTGGGACATTTTGAAGAGGTAGGGGAGGCCATTTTAAGCCAAGGGCATAGTTCAAACATTTGTGTAACATTGGATACATATTTTCATTTTTTTTAAAAGCCTAATCCCCTTTGTCGTAGGTAATTCCCCTCCAGCTTGACACTATTGCCTCTTGCCTTTTACGACATTTTTACATCATTTTTGTTTTGTTAGCGTGTTGACTATAGTGGGATTTGTATGGTGTTATGGCATAACACTAATATAGGGTTCTACTATTGCCTCTTCACCAATCCTCCCTTGACTGCATTCACGACTCTTCCATGGCTACATAGCATAGGGTAAAATTGCATGATATACTTATACATTTATCCCCTTTGTCGACTACCTTATTCACAAATCTTCCCACTAGTTAGAATTTCATGTACTAAGCTTCTAATATTCAGTAAATAAGTCCATTCATAACTTCAATTTTTCTTAACAGGTTTTGTCTCTCGATAGGCGCATTTTAGTTTTTTATATTTTTTTATTGGGTTTACACAACCCCTATTGATGTAGCAATTTAATTTGTAATAAATTTATGTTGAACTTAACGACACCCAAGAAACAAGGCTTTGCATGATTTATCTCCTCCTATGCTATCTATTGCATGCTTGAATGACAATTTTTTTTAATTGAATAAAAGCAACAAAAAATGCTTTCTTGTTAAATCATGTGTCAAAGTTAACCTCTTTTTTTATAAATAATGGATTCCTTGTATTTTAGTCTATTTTTGGTGGGAAGGATATACAAATCCCTTATAGCTAGCAGTTTGTAGAATAAAGAGCTTGCCAATCCATTAATTACCCAATATTAGAAAACATGCGCCATCATTTAAAAATTATTATGTGGAAACATGCATTTCCCCACGCTATTCTATTTTCCATTAATATTTTGATTTTCAACAACATTGTCAATTTCCCCCATTCAAATTCAATTGCATACGACACGTACTGAAGTCGTAACTCGACACTTATTAGCATTGGATTCTTATAATTTTTTTGTTTACTATCAAGTGGAGTATGTATCTTAAAATTTTATTTTTGACATCTTGTGTAATATAAACAACTTCACCAATAGATAATCAACCTTTCAACTAGAAATAAACATTTGGACTTTAAAATATCACAACAAATACTTTATACAAAACAATACTTTAATTTTTCGTACTGCATATCATGAAATTACGTTCACACACACACACACACACACACACACACACACACACACACACACACACACACGATATTTATTTAAATAGTCATTTAAAATATTCGATCCATAAAATTTAAATTCATGAACTCCTATTTAAAAGGTTTCTGATAATAACGATGATATTATATCATGAAAAATTTATTTTCTAAAAAAATATTTATCATATGAATAAAATGTCATTCAAATTTAGATTGAATTATAGATATTTATTGCTTAACAAATTATCATTTAATATTTGAAAGAATTAATAACTAATATAAATAAATATTATTACTTCGTTCAGGGTTCATATTTAAAAATTACTTTCAACTTATAAATCTATTAAGTTTTGTTTGATATCACAATTAATTGTATAATCTTCCAAAATATTGTACAATTTTTTTATATGGACAAATTGAATAGATTTAAAATAATTTGTCAATTTACAAATATTGAGTAGGATATTATATTTATTTAATGTTGGAGTTTGGTTAATGTTATTATTTTTGATAAAGGTAAAAGGAGGGTTTTGAAAGGGTCCTTTCCCTTATACATGGAGCAATCAAAAGATAATTATCATTAAGTCCAATCAAACAACAATATTCAAACACTAACTAATATAATAACAACAAATAATTATTTGTTGATCATCATCAAACCTATAAAAAGAAGAACCTAAGCTATTACCCAACAAACATTTAGTAAAAAATCTCTATCTGAATATTTGGTTTGGATCTAGCAATCTCCTTCAATGTTTTACTTTTTGTTACTCTAGCACTTGGATAAACTATGATTCTCTTGGATTTTGTTTTTTTGGTCATCAAATTTTAATTGCCTTCGTATTCTTCATCTTTTTGGAAAGTCTCTGTCTTTGAGCCCTCTAACCCCATTTTAACATACCCCTGATGCTTATATCCCTCCCAAAAAGCAAGAACCCTCATATTCATTACATCTATCTCAGTAGTAGAAACATGAATTTTGATTTGTGTCTCTAGAGTTGGGGGTTTATACTTTCCATGTTCTTGATCCTAAGCTTGATCTCTCCATCCTCTAAGTTCAAAAGCTTCCATCTCCTTCTCTATCATAGCCTCTGAGAAACTAAAATTATTTTCATGTTGATCCTAACCCGTGGTCTACCATGTCACCAAGCTCTCAATCCTTAAGATCTTTCGAGTTCCTCTCTTCTTCCAACTTTGTATCCTTTTTAGCACTGACCCTTCCTTCTTCTAATTCAAGGTCCAATTTACCTTTGTCTTCTTTCTTCTATTGTTTTGGAAAGAAATCTTGATTACATCACTTTTCCTAGAATAGTTGAATCCACTAAGAGATCCATTGTGCTTGGCTATAACTCTTCTTCTTTATTTTCTTCACGTAGTCTTAGTGATGGACTTGAATGTTCTAACATAACTATATTAAATATAAAGAAAGATTCAAAGAGTATAAAGTTTATACCTTTAATGTCCAATTCTTCTATAATTAAATTCTAAATATTAATTTCATCAAATATAACTACCAAATTTTAAATGACTGCCATTGCACCTCCTCCTCTTCTTTTTGCTTGCTTTGATTCTCACTTTCTTCCAACAGAACCTTTTAAGATTGATCTATTTGTTCTTTGATCATCTTCTTATATGTTATTTATTATATAATCTTTTACCTCTCCCCATACCCCCTCCCCATGATCTCTACTAATCATCTTCTTTTCCTTTAATACCCTTTGTCCATTTTTCCTCATGTCCCACCAAATGCTTCGATTAGTGACAATTTTCACATATCAAATAAATATCTTCATATTCTATAGTATGATCCAAAACCCCAAACTTTGATGTGAGCTTAATGAAGCCTAGTCATTATTGTTATACCATACAAAAAAATCAATTACTATCGTAAACAATTAACTCTCAACACCGACTTTTGATGTATTGCATGATCCTTATTTAAAAATATGTGGATAGCCTCCACATATATTATTTAGGATTTCATTTAATAAAATTTAATAATGCCACCAAAATCGAAAGGTCTTGGATTTCGTTGAGATACCCTCAATATTTATTTAGTTTAATCTAAAAATAAATTAGATATTCGGTTCTCTTATAAGCCATATCTTATCTAATTAAAAGTGGCATTTTTAATTATATGAAAAGTATATCTCAAATATAATCTTTTCAGAATTGTTTATCTCTCTCTTTTTTTAAAATATTAATTAATTTTTATTTAAAAAATTAATTTATTAGATTTTTTTAAATTAATTTTATTAAATATAAATGTTTTTTATTGAAATTATAAATTGTAAAAAAGTTTTTATATAAAGTGAAGTTCTAAAACTAATGTTGTAACGTAATATAAAACCTAGTCCTTAAAACAATATACTTTCAAAACCAATTTAAAGATAATAAAAAATAGGAAAAATAAACACGAAAAAATCAAATAAAACAAATACTTCTCAACCTTAATCTATAAAGACTTTTTTAAATAAAAATATAATAATATTATATTTACTTAAAACAGGTATTAATATCTTAAATACAGTATTATAAATGGAGAAATGATAGCTTTTTTTAATGATAATATATGAATTAGACCATTTAAACAAATGCTATCATGAACAAATTTAGTGCATTTGGATTATACCACTTTTCATTTTCCTCCTTCCTTCAAAAAAAATGTATAGACACTAAAATTTTACCTTGGTTTTTTCCACTATCTAATGATCTTCCAATCAAACCACATGATGATAAAATGGAAAAAAATTAAGGAGAGGGATGACACCTATCATGGTATGAAAAAGGAAATAACTTAAGGTATGACACCCATCATAGTCGATAAACAATACCAAAAAAATCCATAATGAATTATGAAGATTAAGTAATATTCTTTAATTTTAGAGGAGTACCAACTTTTTCTCTAACCAAAATTTGGGAGTAGGAGCGAGAAAAGGAGAGTAGACGAAGAAATAAGGAAGGGGTGAAATGGAGATTGGCACTAGAAAGGAATGGAAGATCAAATGATTAAACATTTTCACGATCAATAAAAAGCACTCAAAAACACCCACAATGGGAGCCAAAGTGATACCCTTGGGGTTTAATGGTTATATTAGGTCATAGTTCACTTTTAAAGGATAAATGAGGCGATAATATCACTTTTAATACTTAAAAAAAAATTCGCAACAATTTTATTTTGCGAAAGTAAGAAAAATGAAGTGTCGAAAAAAAAACACTAGTGAATGGAAGGTATAGGGATTTTTTTGACAATTTTAGATTCATAATTTGAATCTTACAATGATGATTTTGAGAAAAGTTTCAATTTGGGTAATATTTTTTATATTACCATTAAAATTCTTGGAAGTCGACTTATTGGTTAAAATTGTTAATTGTTAAGGTTAGGTTGTGTAAATTGATGAGATAAACTTGAATAGATCCATAGCCTCCTATGAAATAATTTGTATTTTAATGGATCTCATAAAACCCTTCCCCATGCCATCATCATCAAATCTAGTGAAAGGAATTGGCATTAAAAGATTGACTTAGAAAAAACTTCTGCTCCATTCTTTCTGCCATAATCTAAGGTAGATTAAAAATTACTACCCTATCTATGCTTCCCAAAATGTGGTCAAGAAAGAATGAAGACTTAAACTAAATCCACCCTCAGAAGCTTTTCTCTATAGGCATGACAATGCATATAAAATCACCAACAAAATGATTATGGGTTCATCTACACCTAATGATCAATGTCTTATTTCCTTACTCAAGGAATTACTGCTAAGTGAAAAAGCTTTCAATCCTTCAACAAGTAACTTTGTGTGGTGTGAGAGATGATTTATTCATTTTTTAATTTAATAAAAAATAATGTTTTATTTACATAGTGGGAAGATGACAATGGATAGGGAAGGAAAATTTGGTATAGGTGTGTAAAAATTATAAATGCATTAGATGTATATGTGTTTATATATTAGCTAGTAATTAAGTTAGTGGACTATAAATGGGGATGAGGAAAAAGCACTCATAAATATTAATTAAGACTTAGTCAATATTGGATAATTGGAAGAAGAGATCAAGGACTAGAGGTGATCGTTGATGATAAGAATAAATGAAAGTAGTTGTTAGCATTACATACCAACATGCATTGACTTTTTTATATGGTGCCATCATCTATAGACTTTGAAATTGTAGTGGATCAACACCCATGCAACTTGGTAAGATGGGATGTGCACTATACATATGTGGCCCGATTGTATCATGATCTAGAGAAAAACTATATAAAATTGAAAGAACAAGGCCTCAATACTTAGTGTTTGGGGACAAGACCCCTATATTTGTCTGAGAGAATTGATAAAGGGTGTCATTTTAATTATACTCTAAATTATATCTTTGCATTATGTAACCATTAAAAAATTTATCTTGGTAAATTTAGCCAAACATAATAAGAAAACCAAGAGAAAAGGAAAAATAATATGCATATAAGAAGATGAATGGGAATTTTGGTAGATAAATGTACAATTTTCTATTGTGTAAACCTATGGCCTCTTGGCGAAAGGGTTGGATACCTTATTTAATGAAGATATGCTTTTATCAACACATTGTTTAGTCTCTACCTCTATTTATTCCCATGTCTTTTAATATATATTATTAAATATTTTAGTTTAATGGTAAAGTTGTGGTATGCCCAGCTAGGGATTTATTGTCGAACAAAGATTACATTAAAGAATGGGGAAAAACCATTTTAAGAACATCTTTGATGAGAAAAAAGAGTGGAAGCAGAGCTAGTAGCTTTGAATGAGGAGGTTTTTTGATATGTTATGGATACAAATGCCTTTATCAAAGATAAAAGTAAGCTTTGATTTATAATAAATCTAAAAAGAGGAGAAATTATGGAAGCAAAAATATAGGGAGTGTTTTCTCAAGGACGATGAAAAAAACACATTTTTTTTCAAAACTTCATTTTCCTAGGTGCAACTCAAATTGGATTTATTCAATTACATCTAGAGATGGAAGATTATTGAAATCAAATTTGGAAATTAGAACTAAGGTAGATACATTATTTTAGTATATTATATCTAATAAAAAAACCACCAACCTTACAACTCAACCTTTACTCCTGGAAAATATCCTAAGTTTGTTTTTGGAAAGTTAGAATAAGTAACTAATGTCCAAATTTAAAGCTAAAAAGATCAAAATGGATATTTTTTATGCCTAAGGATAAGAATTCTAGTATACATGGCTTCTAGTGGCCTATTTTCAAAACTTTTCACATATTTTGAAGGATGATGTTGTAAGTGTTGTTCAATAATTTAGAAATTTAAGGAAAATTTTGTAAGATTTTGATTGCACCTTTATTTATCTCATCCCAAAGATTAAGGAGCCTACTTATTTTGGATACTTATGACCTATATCCTTATTTAATACTATCTACAAGATCATTTCAAATGCACTAGTTACTAGGTTAACACCTTTGCTTCATAATCTAATATGTTTTGAGTAAGAATGGCTTGTGCCCGGTAAGATGATTTTAGATGAGATTGCCATTACTCATGAAATATTTCATTCCTTGAGTTTCAATCATAAGAAAGGTATAATTATCAAGTTGGACATCAATAAAGCATATGATTGGGTCATTTGTCATTTCCTCATTAATGTGATGGATAAATTTAGGTTCGCTAAGACTTGCATGAATGGGTTTTAACTAAATTTTAGGACAAATAATATTCATTTTAATATATTTAAGTGTAACTAGATTCTTCAACCCAACTAGAGGGTTGAGTGATTTGGTACAAAAAGTAGTAGGTTAATAAAGAAAATACAGTGTTTAAAATAATATATTACTAAAAATAACAAGTTTACATAATAAAATTATAGAGAGCAATATTGAGTAGCAAAAGAGAATTCTAATTCTTTATTCTTTATTATTCTTTTAAAAAAATACATATATTATTTTAATAATACACAAATCAAATATAGAATTATCATGCAAAACTAAACTCCTATTAAAAGAAAAGTTAATCCTCGAGTTAACAGACCTTACTTTTCTAAATCCTATTCAAATAAAAGCTAATCCTTGAGTTAACTGAATATGTTATTTTTAGTAGTTTTTGAAACTTACTATTTTTCATAGTTTTTAAATCTTACTATATTAACAACTTTCTATTTTTGATATCTTTATATTTTTAGTATCCCACTATTTTTAGTGACATGTAATTTTAAAAAACCTACTATTTTTAGTAACTTTATATTTTTAAAAACTTATTATTTATATATTACATCATTCTCCTTTGGTTGAAAATTTATGAACTCTTAGTTTAGAGCTGGTATCACATGCCTTCTTTTTCTTTTTTCAACTATCAAACCATGCATCTTATTATACAAGCTCGCACATATTTTCAAGGATAAATTTTTAGTTACTTACTATAATCACCTAAAAGTGGTATTTGAGTGCTAAGAGTGCTACTTGAGACTACCTATTCTTAGCATAGCCCTTGACCTATCCTAGAGCCTATTATCACACTCTTTTAGCCTTTGTGCGGACCACAAGCATCCTTAGTCATCTTAAACGTAGTCTCAAACCTTAATTTCCTAAACATGGTGTACATACTAAATCTTGCTCACCCAATTATTCTAATTAATCCTACTTATCCAAATCCTAGTCATTTATCTAATATCCCTCCTCAATATTTCTTCATTCACTAAGATTATTTCTACCCCACCACTCTATTAATTCTCCTCAATCGCCATTATCTTATCATAACCCCACTTATCCATTATTTGGGAATTTAAAATTCCCATGGCCCACCTAACCACCTACTAAGCCTATTCCTAGACTTTTCTACAAACCTAACCCCTTTAGATTCTCTAAAATATCGTAATCACCTATTTAATCCATCCCTAATCATGATTAAACCTCCTAAAGAGATTATAGAGGTTTCAACCTCTAGAACCTTCTCTCCTATATAATTCTCTAAGGAATTTTTAATTCCTTGGATAATCCTCCACCATAAATCTCAACAACCCAACTTTGAAATGTAGCCATTGATCCTCCCTCTCTTTTCTATATAAACAAAGCCACTCCTCCATTGAGACTAACTAGAATAAATCTATTAAGCTTATGAAATATCCATGTCAAATCCATGAATCCATAATCATTGATCACGTAATTATAATATCAAAATTTTGAGTCCATGAAAATCTACAATCAATAATCTACTTGAAGATCTTAGAAGGAGGCTAGCTAAATCAAGGAATTGGTAAGAGTTTCTTCATCTATTTTGATTTGCTTCCATAATCTCTCCTATTAGATAGTTTGATATTTTGGGTTGAACTTGCATATTTAGGTAGTTTAATCCAATTTCTTAAAAGTTTAACTACATTTTGATGACTACAATGGGAGATTCCCTCCCAATTTAACCCATTTGCATCTGAGAGGATCCTTTCTAGAACAAGTTTGTATATAATTACAAATACGTGAAATAAACTATGAAATTAACAATATATTAACTTAAACAAGCTAAACTGAATTACAATAGTTGAATTACAGAATCACTAGCCTCTTTAAGGGGGAAACCTCCTTTGAACAAGCTTAATATAATAAATTTGTGGATGCCTTTATTAGTCTCAACACTTACTTATATACTAAGTCTAATCTAAGGAACTACTACTTCCCATGAATGTGGGATAAAACAAAATTCTCATGGGATTACTTACAAAGCATATACATCTATAACAACTATTACAATAATAAAATAAAGAGAAGGGGTAGCATTGGTTCTTAACATCCCCTCTTGCTTAGAAAAAGCTTTGTCCTCAAAGATTCAGATGCGAGAATTGCTGTTGAATCTGAAATAGTGGTTTCCATGTTGCATCCTATGGTGGCATGTTGTGCCACTAAATTAAAACTTATGTGATGAAACTAGAGAGAAGTTGACATGTGCACCTTTCTAGGATTACCTCTGGCTCGAGAAGGATGGATCCTTCATTATCAAGTTATGTTAAAATAGTCTGCACTTTGATGTTTGTGCTAAGAACTTTCTTTAGATAAGGGACATAAAATACTGGGTGAACTTGAGAAGAAGGTGGGAGATTCAACTTATAAGAAAATGACCTAATATTCTAGATAACCTTATAGGCCCTATAGAACTTGGGACCCAACTTATGATGCCCTTTGGGTTTTTAGGGAGGATTGTTTGTATGGCTACATGTGAAGAAAAAACATATCACCTACTTGAAAAGTGCACTTAGAATGGTATTGATCATCTCATTATTTCATTTGATTTTGTGCCATATGAATATTATCATACAAGGTTTTGAGTATTTGATCTCGAGTTCAAAGAATCATGTCACCCACTTGAACTGATGAACTATTAGGGGTCTATGGAAGGAGCATTGATGGTGCTTGACCATATACTACTTCATATGGATTCATTTTTGTTGAAGTATGGTAGGAGGTATTATACCACCATTTAGTGAGAGGGAGCCACGTTTCCCACTAATGTTATTTTTTTGAGGTGAATTAATAAAGGAATTTTTTCAAGCATTTGTTGACAATTTTAGTCTACCCATCTATTTGGAGATGGTACCCAGAAGCCCAAAAATTCTAAACCCAAATTAAAAACCCAAAACCCAAAACCTTAAACACTAAACCTAAATCCCTAAACTCTAAACCCTAAACCCTAAACCTAAAACCCCAAACCATAAACTCTAAACCATAAAATCCTAAACCCTAATCCCTAATACCCAAACACTAAATCCCAAACCCTAAATACCAAACATTAAGTTACAAACCCCAAACCCTCAACCAAACCCCCAAGACCAAAACCCTAAACCTTACACCCTAAACCCTAAGTGTGAAACATTAAACCCAAAACCTTAACCCCAAACACAAAGCCCTAAACCTTAAAATGTAAAATCTTGGTACCTTGGGCCATAAACCATAAATCTTAAACTTTTAAGCATAAAATATAAATTATAAGCCCTAAATCCTAATCCCTAAGCCATAACACTAAAACTTGAACCCTAAACACTAATCCCTATAAACTAAACCCTAAGTTGTGAATCTTGACCCATAAACCTTAAACCTTAATTTAATAAATCCTAAAACTCTATCCATAGACCATAATCTTTAGTTATCACCTATATATTTAAATTAGAAGGGGCATTGGCTAAACCATATATTGAAAGGATACGGGTCATTTTAACTTATATAGAGAAATGAAAGACTACGGATATTCATGTAAAAGGCTTAAGGTGGATTCAAGATGAATTCCTAATAATTTGTGGATTTTTTAATCAATGGGTCTATAAATATGCATAAATGGATAGCCTATAACATTCAACCTATAGCACACATATAATAATGATCATTCATTCAAACATTACATCTACCCCATACCTAGTACGACATGTATGTATGTTGTCATTCATACATGAAATATTCCTATATTTATGATACAGTCAATCATACTAGACACAACTGTATCTAATCACCCTAGTACACTTGTATTTACACCTAAATTATTGAACCTAAAACCCAAACCCTAAACACAACACTTAAACCCTAACACACTATCCCTAGAACCAAAACAATAATTCTTAAAACCCAAAACCTATACCTTAAACATAGAACCTTAAAACCTTTAACCCTAGACTTTATACCCTACACCCCAAGCCCTAAAATTCCAAACCATAAGCATAAAATCCTAAATCTTAAACACTAAACCATAAAACCTTAACCCTATAACCTTAATATTAAATACTAAACCTTAAACACAAAATTCAAAATCATGAACCTTAAACCCTGAACACCAAACCTAAAACCCCAAACATTGACCCCTAAACTATTAAAATTAAACTTTAATCCTAAAACCCTAAGCACTAAACCCTAAACCTTGAAATTGGAACACTAAACCACAAACCCAAAACCATAGACCATAAATCCTAAAACTAGATAAACCCTAAACCTTAAAACCTAAATGCTAGAACCCAAATAATAAACTCCAAACACTAAAATATTAACTTTAAACCCTAAACCCTTAATTTGAAAGCCTAAAAATGAAACCTAAATGAAAAATACTAAACACACATTATGGAAACCACACTACAGAGGAATGATGCAAGCATTGGTAGTTAATCTCAACCCCATCTCCACTTTCTTATCATAATTCCTATATAAGCACAATGATTTCAATGCAAGGAGAAAACATGCCATAACAAAGTCAGTGGAATAAATGCTAATAATCTATACTCATAACCCAAATCATTCTTTGAGAATAACTCACAAACATGAGAAGATTCACAATGCTCTAACCTTTTTGCTCAATGATTTGGAAATAATTGTGTCTATAAGGATTTCACATCATATGAAGCAAGCACAAAGAGGTAATTTTTCATCTATCATCATTTTTCATCATCCCTCATCATTCAAAAATAATTTTTCCATGCAAGTGCAAAGAGGATATTATCTGATTTCCACCATGTAAATCATTCAACAATCTCCCTAGAGTAATTGATTCATCATGACCCTATCTAATCTACTAGACATGAATGAGAATAATCACCCTAATACACTCCAGTCAGAACAAAAAGAATTGAAACACCATTCAAGATTCATTTAAAAAATGTATTGTTTAGTCTAAAATAAATTTATACTAAATACTAGATTGAAATAGACTCTACTAGATGAGGGAATTAGTAGGAAGGATGATAGAGTGATTGGGTATGATGAGGGATAATGAGAGAATGGTTAGGGATAATGAGGGATGAGGACAGATGAGGATGTGGTGATTATGGATGATGAGGGTTGATGAGGGAGTGATTAAGGATGATGAGAGGTCCAATGAAAGATGATGAAGGATTGACTAGGGATGATAATAAATGATTATGGTTAATGAGGGAGTTATTAAGGATGATGAGGGATGATGAGAGTGTGACTAAGGATGATGTTTGAGATGATGTGAGAGTGATTAAGTATGATTAGTATTGATTAAATTTTATGTGGGAGTGTTTAGGGAGGATAAATGAAAATGAGGTATGATGAGGGATGATGAGGGAGTGACTAGGGATGATGAGGGTTGATGAGGGAGTAATTAGCAACAATGAAAGATGATTATAGCCAATATGGGAGTGATTAGGGATAATGAGGGAAAATGAGAACTGGTGAGGGAATGAATATAAATGGTAAGTGAATACAAGGGTTGATGAGGGATGATGAGGGTTGATAAGGGAGTGTCTTATGTGAATTTGGAGTGATAGAATATGACTTTATTATACATGACTTTGGAATAATGCATGAGATTGGAATTGAAGAATGCATGGATTGACTATATATCTGACATTTGTTTTAGAGTGAATGGTATCTTTTTAGAATGAATTTGAATGGTGTTTTGATTTATTCTATTTCAAATAGAGTCTATTAGGGTGATTAACTACATTCACATCTAGTATAAGTTACCATACCATGATTACAAGTGATGTCATGTATGAGTGAATGCATACATATATGTAGTAGGTAGTCAATATATGTAATGTATGAGTTATCATATCATGATTATAGATATGTTACAATTTACATGATATAAGGCAATCATTTATGCATATTGATAGACCCATTGATTGAAAAACCCATAAATTATTTAAGAATCCACCTTCAAACTTGGGTATTCATTTAGGTAGAGCATACTCAAGTAGGCAAATTAGGTAGTGAATACTCAATTAGGTAAAATATGGGGAATAATCAATGGTATAGAATTATTACATATGTAACATGATTTGTAACCTCATTTCCCATTCTATCTTCTAATCCTAAAATTATGAAAACTAAGTATTGACTGAAATGAAATTTAAAAAACTAATTTTTAAATGGTAACTCCTACAACTCTCTAATTAATTTTAGAAGATTCTGAGTGGCCCTAATTTTTTATATTTAGTAAAATAAATTTAAAGTATAAGAATATAAAATATATTATTATACTTAACATTTATTTTACTAAATATATCCTTGTAAAACATAAAATATGACAAAAATAATTGTAGTCCAAAGTGCTTAACAACCTCTAATTGCATATATATATCCTTGTAAAACATCAAATATGACAAAAATAATTGTAGTCCAAAGTGCTTAACAACCTCTAATTGCATATATATATATATATATATATATATATATATATATATATATATATATATATATATATATATATATATATATATATATATATATATATATATATATATATATATATGCATGCAATTAGAGGTTGTTAAGCACTTTGCGTGCGCGCGCGCACGCACACGCACCCACACACACACACACACACACACACACACACACACACACACACACACACACACACACACACACACACACATGTCTTTCAACAACTCAAACTACAAAAAAATGGAGTCTAAAAAGAGTGTACACCTTTTCAACATTTTAATGTTTTTTTGCATTTTTCCTCTAAACCTACCTTAGGTATAGGATTGGGAGGTCTGAACCTACCTTGAAACTAGTCATGGAGCAGCCCACTTAATTTATAGGAAATTTAGGAGTCTTTTTCATCTTTGTTGACACATCTGATCAAGTAGATTTTATTATTTAAAAAAATTTATGAGTTTGTAGAGAATAAAGTGTAGTTTTAGAATATATATATATATATATATATATATATATATATATATATATATAATATAATATATAATTATTACTTAATTTATACATAACATACCTCATTATGGACTATATACATATCATCACAAATTCCCTTATAAATTTTTGAATATTAAATGAAAGTTTATAAAACTTGTATCTCAAAAATCTACACATTGTTAACCATGCTTTAAAAAAATGATTTGTATGACGTTAAGGTCAAAAATTTATGTTCGTACACTTGTAGTATCAATTTTTTAGTTATTTTGAATTTTAAAATTATATATATATATATAATAAAAAATTAAAAAAAAATATTATCGACAATCTTTGACATTTCATCTATCCATATATGAAGTTTCATACAAAAATTCAATCATTTAGTCAAAAAAGTGTGTTTGTACACATGCAATCTCCTTATCTTTTCACAAAAATGACCAATCTACTATAATAAACATATATATATTGCACACTTTTATCATTTAGATATTGAAAAAAATTATATATTTATAATTTTTTTTCAAAATTTCACAATTCATGTTCTTACATCATTGTCAAATTCCTTTTCGAAGTGTCTCTAACATTCTCTCCAAGTTTAATTATTTTTATTTTTAGAAAAAAAGTCACTTTATACCCCCCCTTTTGTCTCTCTCATTATCCTACATATACCTCTATCATACTTGTATATATCAAAATATGGAAGACTAAACCTTTAAATGGTTAGAACATCATGCAAAGAATGCTAACTTAGACTGGCATGAGCTTATAGATATAAAAGCATCCATTTTCTACCTTAGGCTAGTTATAAACCCTAAAACTACATGCAATATTAAAATCAAATGGAATTTTTATGTTTATTAAGGATGATATATCATGGTAATAATGACTCATAGTGTGGACTCATCATTTCCTCCATACCTTATCTTTTACAAGTCCCATTACAAAATAACTTCTTCTATCCTCATAAGTGTGAATCCTCTACTCCAGTTTAAAACTGATATCATATTTAGAGTGTAAATCTTAAAATATTATTTCATGGGGAGGGGTAAATCCCATATCCTTATTAACAAAATGAATCCAAATAGTAAATTATTATTTAGATTGTGGCCCTCTATTCTACCATGGAGACATAGGAGTAATAGAGGAGGCCTGAATCTCATCCCAATCCATAGTTTTTCCTCTTACTTGAAGTACATCAATAATTATATAAATGATGGTATGAGCCCTTCTAATGGTTTATCTAATAGTAGTAGGAGACAAAAATTATCTTTGCTTTAGAGGGATTGGTAATAAATTCTATCATTGTCTACAAACAATAACTACTTGGTCAAATAAATGCTAGATAAAGAATTCAAAATTGATAATGCCATCTTGTAGAGAGTAAAGATAATGATCATGGATTTCAGACCATTGATAATAGAAACTTTGGAATTGTTCTAATATCTATTGTGCATTACTAAACTGAGGTCTAATGCATAGAGCAACTTCCCTTGTAGTTGTTTATATGATCATCATATCTTTCCTACCATGGGTTTTGATTCCTATATGTAGCGAGAAGAGCCCTCAACTATAATTCTCCAACAAAAAAATTGACTAAGAAATTATTTGCATTCCTTAAAATGATATCACATAGATATAATTCACATAACAAATCTTGTCTATCAAGGGTACTATTTTGATAGACTATTAATAATTTCTGACTTGTATTAATCTCATAGGGTAAACCATAAGAAATTTGGAGTGATTTCTATCTAAAAAATTACTCATACAAGAGTAAAATATATGAAGGGGAAGGACTCCTATAAGTTAACAACTTTTCACCAAGTTGATAGGTGAACTATATGGTTTATCTAGCTTTTTCTTCATTCTGCTATGTTTGTGCTAAGTCTTCTTACAATTATCATTTCTCCTTCCCAATAAGTTTGTTTTGCCTCTTCAATTCTCCAAGATCAAAACAAACTTGCTCCCAGTGGTTTCTAACATCAAGGTAGGACAGAGTGGTTTTGCAACCCTATTCTATTATGGGTTTCGGAGGCACATTATAAGAGCTAGAAGCTATTTAAGCTTTCAATTTAACATTCTCTTGTTTAGATTTTAGAAGACTCCTTCTCAAAGATATATCATATTATTCAAGTGTCTTGGTGTAACTTAATAGATGAATAATGTCATTCTCAAATTCATCTAATTTCTCAAAATACTGAGTTTGAATGTTTTCTATTTGTTTTAATAAAAGAGAGATGACAAAATACTTACTCTAGGCTGAAGATATTAGCTTATCAATGTCCTTTTCATTTTTCTTGATTGTGACCTCTAATTGAGATAATGCTAAGGCATGCTATAATTCTATATCATCTGCTTCTTTGGAAGGTTGAGCTTCTTCATCAGTCATTGGATCTTTACCTTTGTCAATATATTTTTGTGTGGAGGTAGTAGGAAATTCTTAGAAATAGTCTCTACAAAATCATTTTGTAGAAAATGAGTTTTCACTTCCTCTTTATTCTGTGCTCCAATGCTAGTGGTATTAGTTTCCTATAGTAGACTATCAAGATTTTTTATAGCCATTGCTTCATCATCATCAACAAATAATATCAATTTTATCCCTTTCTTCTAAGGGAGAGGAAGAATTTTTACATGTGAGGCTTCTTTAGGTGCAGAATGTGAAATAGGGTCTGTTGATGGTTCATCTTCTATGATTTGAATGGGTTCCCATATATAATTAATTTGGAAGATTTTTTAGGGTTTCTTGTGGAAGACCTAAGTCTTAATTTTCTACTTGGCTCTAAAGGTGAAATTACATTGAGGGGACTTGGATGTCTAAGTGCATCCACCCTAACTATTCATTATGTACTTCAAATTGACTTAAGAGTATCTACTATAGATGAATAAATCCTTTGTGAAGCCCTAGAGATCGAGGCAAGAGGATCTCATATTATTTTCTTAGCAAGTTTTGGTTATTTCCTCTTCTTCCCTTCAAAGAAAGTAATCTAGGCTCTTGTGTCTTGTTCTTGATGCATAAAATGATGTTATATTATCAATTGAATGAGTTTATGGTGGTGAATAGAAGATGGGTTATTAGGGTATCTCATAGCCATGAATTGAATGGATCCTAACAAAAATGAGGGTAAGCTGATTTGATACTAGTGTTGTTACATGCCATACCTCATATGAATCAACATTCTCATCACAATGCAACTTAAAACACTACACTGAGCCTCACAAGTTAGGTATTTAATAATCTAAAAAGATACATAACTTCAAGGTTTAGACAAGGAATCTATATTGATACCTTTGATTCCACTTTTGACATCTTAAACATACATTAACACTGGTTCTTCCTCGTTATTAAAGATATGAATGAGGTCATTGAAGAAGGAACTTCTTACAATTCTGGCCCCTTCATCTAAAATTCTAGATAACTCACTAATAATCTAGATGGAGAATTTCAATTGCATGCCTCAAATAGTGGGAAAGTCTATCTTCAGATGGAGGATGAAATCTATAATAAGGGTTTCATCAAAACCCTAGAATTTCATGAGAAACTCAAACCACCCTATTGCTACAAACACTTGCTTTTCCTATTTGTCTCTTAAGAGACCATCCATAGATTTAAGTTCAATTTTTTTCTTCTATCCCATTCTAAATTATTTCTAGTTATATACAAAACATAGTCAACTTATAGCTTTACTCATGAAGGAAATGATGCTTCACTGGAAAGCAATGGATTAGGATAGTAATAATATCATTTTTGTTTTAATGTTATAAATAAAACTTAAAGCTTCCAAGCATGTCGAGTGATGATGACAATGCCAACTAATCATGTCATAAAGTGATAATGATTACTAGATTTTTCTTTTTTATTTATTTGCATTCATTACACTATTGATTTTGTATCAATTGCTTGTCCACACAAATTTTAATATGATGACAAAGACAAGTCATCATGGAAGTGTTTTATAACTTGATAGGATAAATTTTATAGCATGTAGTCAAATTTTAAAAAGATGACTTTTTTAAAATATTCCCTACTAACATGGGAATATCCTTCACATAGAGTTTTATAAAAATTTTACCAAATATTTGATCATATGCGTGCAGACTCAGAAATTCAAAAACTAAACCTTAGTGAAAGAATATATACTATGCCTTACAAACCCATGATGTTGTTCTTCTTTTACCTTCTTCACCTATTCTAATAGAAGAATCAACATGAATTTTTTTAAGGAATGGTACAGAATAAGACAACATCAATGTTTATTGCTTTGGAACAAGGAAAATCAATATTACTCCTAAATTTTTGAACTCACTTTTTAAAATTTTTGATTTTATTAATTTTTTGCCCTTGACCAAATGTTTATTGATTTTATAATAAAGAATCATCTTGTAGTACATGAGCATCCAACAATATAGTTTTTTGGTCATAACTATCAACAACGTCTCTAATGATTTTCATTGTTGAATTTTTTATTTTTTATTGTAATTTTTTTTATTTTTGTATTTTTTAGAGAAAATGTGGAACCTCTTCCTTAATTAAGGCCATCTTGTTTTCATGCATTAGTAGCCATTAGAGGTTTGAGTTCTTACATGGGGCCAAACTCATTTTATATAAGCTAGATGAATTCTTATTTACTTGAAGGCTTCTAGTATAACTTCAACCGATGTCCATTAACTAGAAGTGTCTTCTGATTACCATCTATATGTAATAGTTATACTAAACCATTATAAAAAATCTTCTTTAAATGAAACAATCATAGCCATATATTTCTTAACTTAGCTTTGAAGTGTTGATACTTAAAATCATACAAAAGTACCCAGTCTACTTCTTTGAACTATCTTTCCTTGATTTGTAAATCATTCAGTTATTTCTTTTGGTACTGCATCATCTTTATCTATTGTAAAATGTATTTTATTATTTCATCTAGCTCATTTAGTTGTAAAATTCTCTCTCTCTCTCTGTGTTTCATCCAAGTCAATTCCTACTTCTAGTGTAGTACTTAAAGTTTGCATCTCAAAGACAATTGAAAAGAGAGGTTTCTTACCAAATACCAATTCATATGGTGAAAAACTAGTAGTGGTATTCCACGTGGTGTTGTATGCCCATACATCTTATTGAAGTTTGGCTTCCCAATTCTCTCTAGTGTTGTTGTATATCTTGGTAAAGATATTCTCTAATTATCTATTGTTAACCTCTACCTATCCATTTACTTGAGGGTGATATGGAGAAGACTTTCTATCTTGGTAGATATTTGTGAATGATTGAATAATTTTGGACATGAATTGAGGTTCCTGATTAGACACTATCTTCTTAGGTGATCCAAAACATTGCATGATCCTAGAATATAATAAATATGCTACTACCTCTTCTCTTGCAAATGAAAGAGATTGTAATTTAGCCTATTTGGTCACATAATTTGTACATACCAACAAGTACTCCTTACCTTGAGAAGGTGGATCTATGGGCCAAACAAAGTCTATGCCCCACTTTTCACAAGGTTCTATAACTACTTGAGGATAGAGAGGCATCTCAGAAGATAGTGTAAGTTTACCCATTATTTAACATGGATCACATTTCCAAATGTATCTCTTGACCTAATTATGAAGAGTTGGCCAATAGTAACCAACTCCAAGGATCTTGTGTATTTTCCTTTAACTAAGTAGTGTCCTCCACTAGGTTCATCATGATACTAATGAATGGTGTCAAACATTTCATTCTCTTTTACACACCTACAAAAAACATGATTAGGTTCAAGTTTAAATAATATACCATTAATCCATTTATAAAAAGAACTAGCTTTAATCAAATGTTTCTGTTCCTTTTTTGTAAACTAAAAAGGAAAATTTCTTATAGCCAATTTTTTTTTTATATCATCAAACCAAGGTGATTATGCCACAAAAACAAATAGTTGTTCATCTGGGAAACTATATTCTACAAGTTTTTTTTCATTTGTATGATTCAATCTAGAAAGAAAATCAACAACCACATTATACTTACTAAGTTTATCAATAATTATTATATCAAATTCCTATAATAATAATTATCATCTGATAATTCTTCCTCATAATATCAATTTTTTTTTATCAAATATCTAATATTTTCATGATCAGTATATACAAATATTTTGTAACTGATAATATAGTAGCTAAACTTATTCATGGCATAAATCATAGTAAAGAATTCTTTTTCAGTGATTTTTTAGTTTCTCTCAATTGGAATCAAGTTCTTGTTAATGTAGTATGTGGCACACTTCTATCCATTTTCATCTTTTTATCCCAAAACAACTTCCAAGCATGATTAGATGCATTAGTGTAAATATGGAAGGGTTGGGACTAATTAGGTCCTCTTAGGACTAGATTAGAACTCATTTTTTCCTTAATGGTCTCAAAGGCTTATTGACAATTTAGACTCCAAACCAACTCACTCTCTTTTGTTAGCAAAATAAATATTAGAGCAACAATTTTGATGAAATATTTTATAAACCTTATATAATATCCTTCATGGCCTAAGAAGCTTTTGATATCAATTTGGTTTTGATGGATAGGTAAGTTTGAAATGACTTCAATTTTATTTGTATCTACTTGGATTCTTTTTGCATAAATATGATTTCCTAAAACTATTCCTTCCTCTATCATGATTAAACATTTTTCATGGCTCAAGGACGGATTATGATCCTCACATTTTTAGTACTTTACTTAGATTATTAAAACTTTTATCAAAGGACTTTCCATGCACAATAAAAGCATCATTTTAAACTTCCACACAATCATTGGTTAAATATGAAAATATGGCTAAGACTACTCATTAGAAGGTAGTAGGTCCATTGCACAAACCAAAGGGTAATACCCTATAGGAAAATGTTCTCCATGGACAAGTAAAGGTTATTTTATCTTGGTCTTCATGTGCCACTTGTATCGAGTTGTACTCACTAAAGCCATTCAAAAAATAAAAGTATCTTTTCCCTACTAAGTTATCAAGTACTTGGTCAATAAAAGGTAAAGGAATGTAACTATCATGGTTAATTTATTCAATTCCCTATAGTTTACACATAATCTCCATTTAGAATTGTTATTAGTAATAATAACCAAGGGAGAGACCCATTGGCTATTAGATATAGGATAAATGAATCCCACTGCTAGTAACTTTTTTATTTCAATTTTCACAATGTCTCTTGAGGCATGATTAATTATTCTCTAAGGTTGCATTATTTGTTTATGTTCTCTGTATAGATATGGTGGGTACATACACTTGAATGGATTCCCTTCATGTCTTGATATTACCAAAAAAATATTAAGTATGTTCTCTAAGTACATCAAAGACTTTCACTTCTTGATCATCTGTCAACCAACTATTTATATTGAGTGACTTCCCTGGTGCTACTGTGATTTACTTAGTACCTAGATGGGAATAATCTACTTGTTTGAATTCACTCATCAAAGAGTTGAGAGAAAAGGAATGTGGCAACAACATATGTAATGTGATAGTATCTTTGACAAATTTATCTTCTATAGAAATCACTCCAACTAAAGGATAAAAAAAGGCTTTTAAGAATGAATTTTGACCTTCATGTTCCCATTACATAATACTATGTTGAATGTCTTTATGGTCATACAACATGCTATAATAGGTGGGAAAGGATGGGAATTCAAAAGGATAAGAAATACTATCATGATATGATCCTTTGTCAAAATCCATAGATGGATTGATAAATCCATAGTTGGACTGTCAAGATCTATAGATGGACTGTCAAGATCTAGAGATGGACTATCAAGATATATACCAATTACAATACTTTTTGATAACTCATCCTCTACTTTCTCCAAATGATCAATGATTCTGACCATATCTAGAGAGGAGATACTATCAAGTTTTTATTCAATTTGATCTACCCATAACTATTTGACAAGATTAATTGCTGGTTGTGTAGGTGGATATAAAGAAATACATTTTTCTTTGAGACCATTTGATATGGTCATATCCCCTGATCTGCAATCAATCAATGTTACCACTATTGCTAACCAAGGCCTTCCTAGGATCAATGATATCTAATTTTTTTGTTTTTATGTTGGAGAACAATAAAATAAATAGGCTATTCCCATGAATATATAGTCAATGTTATATCCTCAATGAAACCTTTTGGTTTGGTAGTGAAATGATATGCCATCTGTAAGATTGTGTTAGTGGGTTTCATATCTATTAGAGAGATATTTTTCACGGTGTTCATAGTCATTACATTAATAATAGTTCACAATTCCACCAATACATTTGGTATCTCATTCTTTCCAATATTTACATAAATGACAGGACTCCCTAGGTCTCCATATTTGGGTAAAAGTAGCTTACCCAATAATAAATCAACAAGCTTGCCATATACGTATATAGTCTTAGGATATTGTATTTTCCTATCAAGTGTCTTAATACATAGAATTTTGATCACCTAATTAAGGTCTATAATGTCCCTAATGTCTTATAATAATGGAAATTCTATATTGAGCTTTTTGAGTTCTTGAATTAACTTAGATTCCTTTTTTATTTTCCACTTCCTTTAATCATTTTGTTAAAGGAACAAATGAAGGAGTTGTGATGACTTCCCCTATTTTTCTAGGTTTCTCTTCTAACTCTTCTTCTTTCTTTGGTTGAGTTTGTTGAATTGATTTTTCATTAGGCATTACTATGATGATGATATGAGGTTCTTCTAATGTTTTGCATGATCTGAGATGTATGTCTGCACATTTAATAACACCTACCCCTATGATTTCACCTTGTTCATTTACATAAACCTGTCTATTCTTTGGATTTTATAATGGTTGGGTAGGTAGCTGAGGTTGGTTTACTTATTCTATAGGGGTGCTTGGTTTCCTTGAGGAGCCATCAATGCTTATTATTTTGAAAACCTTCTTTGTTGTTGGTTACAGTTTGGACTAAGATTCCAATGTTGATTTACCCATGGATGTTGATGACCTTGGGGTATCAAAGTTTTTTAAAAATGTTGGGGAATCATCCATAATTGTGTTAATAATTCCTAGGTACCTCATTGTGGTGGTACTACCCAAACTTGTTGAGGTGCATGCCATTTTGGAAAAGGAATAATTGAGCCAAACTATTGTGGTTGATTTTTTTGGAAGATATTTACTTGTATTTAAACATAGTTTATTTCCTCTATGGTTTTTATATTCTATTTTAATTGGTTATTAAGAGTAGGAAGGTGACAACAATTTTTTGTGTCATGATCCTGAGCATCATATATTCCATAGATTTCTATTTTGTCTAGAGGACAATCTCTAAGTACATATTTTAATATACACTTTGGACAATAGATTTCCAATGTTTTAGTGTTATATTTATCCTTATCTTAAAATCCATCTAATTTTGTGTTCAATTGAACCAATATATCTATTTTGAAATTTTTTAGTTCTTCCATGAGTTGGCTTACATCACAAGATTTACCTAGTTTCCCTTTCTTACTGCTAGGTTTTATTCTAGAGTAGTTGGTACATAAACATGTAATCTCTTGGAAGTATAGTTTGGTAATATCTCTCTTTCTCATGATATTCAAAGAATCCCTAGAAGAATCATCCAATCCTTTAAGGAAAATAATTTTGATCACTTCCTTGAATAACTCATATCTACACCTATTGTGGGCAAAAGCAACCCGGTCTAGGTAATCTTTAAGTTTTTTCATCTTCATTTTGTTCATTTTGAAAATTTTCTCTTTTTTATCCTTTGCTCTACAATAATCTTGGTATTTGTTTAGGAATATTGTTTTCATTTCTTCCAAGTGCTGTTAAAGTTTACTACTAGTCCCATAAACCACCTCATTGCTCCTTCCTTCAAATTAGAAGTAAAGATATTAAAATTTGATTATCTAAAGTGTAATCATAGGTTTGATAGATAAATTTGAAATAAAAAATAAATTGATCTTTGTCTTCAGTGGATAGACCTCTAAAGGTAGGTAGATTCGATGGGGAAATGTTTTTCATTATTGTTTGGTCATCATTATCAAATATAATAGGATAAGAGAAATTTCTCTTAGGAGGATTAATATGAGGTTTTTATATATGGAATATATTTTCTCCCATTGTAAATAGAGTTATATTGAGAGGAGGAAATCCTTCAAGGTCCTCTAGCTATTCAGTGTCTGAAATTTTAATTTTTGCAGAGGAAGACTCCTATATATCTTGGGATGTACTTATAACAGACTCAATTATTTATTTTTGAAAGATTTCTATCTTTTATGAAAGTACTTTGATTCTCTCTCCTAAAGGATAAGGATATTTTGGAATAAACCTTCCTTGTGAATCCCTTTTCCTACTCATATACTTGTATTTGAAAAGAGAGTATATATATATATATATATATATATATATATATATATATATATGTTTTTTTGTTTTTACTATTAGCTTGAGTGTTTACCTTACTAACACTTTTTTAGAAGTCCTTGAAAATGGTTCTAAAAATGATGGGTGTCATTGTTACCCATTCATTTAACCTATATATGTTTATGTCAGTTATTACCAATGCTAGTGTCCAAGGCTATTTGCAATAAGGTATTTATTGGGAATAAACCTTCCTTGTGAATCCATTTGCCTACTCATATACTTGTATTTGACAAGAGAGTATTTTTTAATTTTTTTTTTAATGTTTTTCCTATTATCTTGAGTGTTTACCTTACTAACAATTTTTTAGAAGTCCCTGACAATGGTTATAAAAATGATGGGTGTCGTTGTTACCCATTCATTTAACCTATCTATGTTTATGTCAGTTATTACCAATGCTAGTGTCCAAGGCTATTTGCAATAAGGTATTTATTGGTTTTATCTAAAAATATTATATGGGTGTTTTTTGTGTTTTAATAACCTAAGTTTCTACTCAAAAATTCTAAACTAATTTTGAAAAAAAATATACTTACTTGAAATGTAAACACACCAAATTGCTAAACTAATACTATGAAAACAATCACATAATGCTTTAAAGAAAACGCATTGAAATTGAATCCCAAATCCATACTTCTAAACTAAATTAAAAAATAAAGATTTTTGGAATTAAAGGAATGATAAGTGTTTATTCAAATCTAAAAGCAAACAAATTACCAGTTCTATTCTGAACTGCAAGTTATTGATCTAACCACATAGAGAATTTATATTAATTCTAATTGAAAATAAATAAGAAATAAACTTGTAAATATCAAAAATAATTTATCTTGTCTCCTTGGGGAGTGGGCCCTTGATCACCATTAGATTTAGGGTTAAATCAACTCAGTCTTTAAAATACCACCTTAACACATAGAACACAAAATAAATCTACTACGAAGTCTTCTTGTATTCAACATAACAAAACTTACAATATATCTATCTCTGGCAAATCAAGCATGGATATACCTTTTATTGAATGCAAAAGAAACTATCTTAGAAACTAGGTAATAAATCAACTATCTTAGAACAATAGGATATTCAAAGAGATTGGTTGGAATAGCCAAAATAGAGATTAGTGTTATAATAAGATCCACATGGGTTTAGAAACATCCTCATGGGATTGAAACTTCTATGTCTAGCCATATCTGATCACCAAATCTTTACATACAATATATTCATATCCTTTGATTCTAGAGTTGCAGGCTATTAAAAAACTTACATAAATGGAAAGTTATACATAAATAGAAATCTATATATAGACATGTATAAAAATATAAAGTATTAAAAGGAATATTAGATCATCATGGAATAGTTGTAAGAGATTTTGGAATGCCATAGAACATGTTGTGGATAAATACATAGTGAGATGTGAGAATCTAGAGTATGACTATCATAATTCATAGTTGACTATCATAATCCATAGCTAACTATTGCAATCCATAATATACCTAATAAAATCTGGAGCTTTAATCAAATGATCGGTTCTTGGTCATGACACTTCTTTATCTCAATGAGATCCTTGTAAAAATCTTATTAGATAATATCATACCTATACATATCAAAATATGGAAGACTAAAAATGTAAATGGTTAGAACATCATGCAAATAATTCTAACTTAGACTCATATGAGCTTATAAAGATAAAATTATCCACTTTATACCTTAGCCTAGTTATAAACCCTAAGACTACATGCAATTCTCAATTCAAATGGCATGTTTATGGCTATGAAGGATGATATATCATGGCAATGATGAGTCATATTATGGACTCATCATATGCTACTTATTATCCCCTTAATATACCACACATTCTTAATCATATACCACTCCTCCATAATACCTACACCCCGCTCTATGAAGGGGATGAACATGAAGATGAAATTTTGTATTCCCCTCCACATGTAATATCATGTGTCAAATATACAAAGATCAAAGCCCATGATCAGTTAATACCATCAAATAATTAGTTTCACCCTGATCTAAATCTAATTAATCAAAGTCAAGATAAGTCTTATAATCAGCCAAGTCACAAAGAATCATCCCTTAGTAAAAATATCCTTGAAGTGCTATGGGTATATCTAAATCAAAATCATTCATCTAGTCAAAAGTCACTTCCCTCTAATGAAGCCCATAATCAAGCACCCAGAGGAAACCATAGTCAAAATAAAAATTAGCATATCAAAAAAATGTCAAAAGTAATAATCATATGGCCAACCATACTCTTAATGTTAGGATCAAAGAATCAGAAAGTCAAAAGGTTTTGGATCCCTTAATCTCATGACACCAATCTAAAAAATTCCCTCCACCATATCTAATGGTGTATAAAACTATCAAACCTTATTTTCATTCTCCATATCATCATATTGACCATCATGATCATATCCCTCATTCAAATCCTATATCCCATCATCAAAATCACAACATGCTCCCATCCATCCATATCTCAAATCCTTGGGCAACATTATCACTCGTAGGGGTTATAAAGACATCTGGTTGAAATGTTTGGAGGACATTAAATCAAGATTTAATAAATACCACAAGACATCCAATAATATAACATCCATCACATGGTCTTAGCATCAAATATCTCTAGAATAGGGGTCGATTGAAGATCTAGACAATGTATGCTAGAAATGCATCAGATCCACAAATAAATCTTAGTTTGGAAAAGATAGATCCTACTTACACTTCTAATTGGGGATACATTATATAATCAATAACATGACCACTATGAATTTTCTAGACCCAATTAGGGGATACATTATAACAAATAAGATCACTAGGGAGCGTTCCAACACCTCTAGTCAAGCAAAACTATGTAATAACCCTAACTAAGTCTTATGTTTTCATATTCACTACACTAATAACAAGCAAAGTAAAAATTTAATCTAGTGTTCATAAAATCTTGTGGCATAAAGTGGGGGTAATAAACAATGAAATTAAACTTGCATAAGATACATATACTCATGTTAATGTATATAGAATCCTCATTCATGGAAGATAAGTGCAAGTGCATATATATCTACTCTTACAAACAAGGAACAAAGTTAGGAATACTTACCATTGAAGATGAACCTATCAAGCCTCAATATCTCCCTTGGCCAAGGTTCTTTGTAAGAGGTTATTGCGATATGCAAGGATGACAAGGATAAATCAACTCTAGGATACATAACCTATCGATGTATCCAAAATACTTATCCATAAGATATGATCCATATCTCAAAAGAAAGTATAAAACCCTAAGATTGCTCCTCAAGTATAATGGTTGATAAGCAAATGTGCAATATCTCTTAATTCTTCTTCTCTTTTATAAATAGTTGAAAAATGATTATGTATATATAGGTGGATTTAACCTTAAACCCTTGAAAAAGTGTTGGCTGATAGGGTTGACCCAGTCAACCTAGTGTCATTATTGACAAAAAATCATTAGGTCATAGTCTAGGTTGATTAAGAGCTAACCTAGAGACTAAATAAGTTTTGTCAATAAGAGTATAAGGTTGACCTAGTTGACGTAGTCATGTAAACTATCAAAAGATGTTTTAGGTTAGGAAAAGGGATAATGAAGCTGGTAAATGACTATAGGAGTATACAAAAGAGAATAAAAATCTTAGGAGAATGGTTTTTAAGAGATAAATGTATAGATAATAAGTGGAAAAAGGGAAAATAATTTTACAAAGCACCAATGGTCTGCCCACCCCTTTCCCAGTGCACTGCATAGGGTGTGCACTTAGAAAAATAGAGACTCGATGGGTTCCTATAGGATAAAGAACATTAGTAATTGATAAAAGTTTGAAAATATTGTGTATATGGATAGTATTGGCATTCTTGCATCTCATCCTTATCTTATAAATCAAGATGACCAAAAAGATTAAAAAAAATCATTTTTTTATTTTGGAAAATAAAAAAAGCATTAAAAAGTCAAAAATAAAATAAAAATCATTCATCCAATGGTGAAAACCAATCTTTTAGCACCTTGGGTAAGTACCATGATGAAAATTGGTTTCTATCATCATGGTAAAATAATATATTATCTACATTGTATCTCAACACTTGGGGGCAAGTCCATTTCATACACATAACCCATCTATCCATATCTCTGTGTCCATGGTTCCTACCCTTCATACACCATCATATCCTACATCTCATTATTAACATATTGACCTTCATATAAGAGAGGAAGATGTCTTGAGAAATGTTCTAGAAACATCTTGGCATATTCTCCAATAAACACTTGGGTCGATAGACATCTAGTTCCTTCATGCTATGGTCATTAGCAGTCCCTAGTCCATTCTTTCTTAGTCCTCATCCCGTTTTCAAAATCACCCCCATCTTTTTATCATCCCATCTATTATTTCATCCATATTTCCTTATCTTGGTTGTTAGGCTTGGTATTCCCTTTTCTAGTAACCCTCTTTGTATAGTGTTCATATATATTCCAAAAATCCCTAAAATAGAAATATTATAAAAACCATAAAAATCATAAATTTAAAAAAAAATTTAAAAATCATCCATGGTGTCTTATCTTGTGCATTTCCCCCTAATTTCATCCTATCTCTATGCCTTTCATTTTTCACAATCATGTCATCCATCCTTCTATTCTAATCCAGGGGCAAAATCTAGTCTATATCATGCTAACATTGACCTAGTCTCACTTTTTCTTTCTCAGTCTATCTCTGATATCAATCTAAAAATACTTATCCTAATCCTAATCCACGTCCCCATATCCAAATCCTCATCCAAGTCCCTCGTCTAGTTCAAAATCCATATCCACATCTATATCCTTACCTAAGTCCTAATCCTAATCATCATCGTCAGTCTATTCTAAATCCATGTCTATCCTAAATCCATTATCACATAATGATCATATTAGTCCATCCCATCATCCAATCACTCACCCCATCATTAGACAAGACATTATGATATTACATGTAGAAACTTGTGTGTTACTTATCTGTTCTATTTGGCTTATTTGTATGTATTTTATCATGTAAATATTAGATCGTCTTTATCTTTTGAGCATATGTTGCATCTTGTCTCTTTTTTTATATCTGGAAATGAATGAGGATGCTATGAGGTCACCAAAGATAAAATAATGCTCATAAGTTCCCTTAATGATGTAGAGTTTGTTATTTGCCCATGCACTTTGGTAAAATGTCTTCTTGGTCATACTTATCTCATGGGGCATACTATAAAGTGACATAATTCTTAGATTTCTTAGACTGTGATGAGCCTTATTATATTAACTATGTCTTGATAATTTCTCCTCATATATTCATCATCCTTATGCCATCATTAAGTTGATTATCCCAACCCATTTGTCTAATATCTAGTCAAGACTTTATCTATCATCTCTTGAGTCATCAAACATATCATCTCCAATATCATTTATCTTCATCTAAGTCACATCCTCTATCTAACCACTAACATATATCTCACATTCATCATCATCATCATCATCCTCTTATCTCTCTCATTATTTATCATTTATTCTGAACTACATTGGCCTGAGATCTTGTCAGACTATGTAGGTAGTGCTCAGTCACCTCATGCTCCTAAGGTTAGCTCAAACACTCCCTCCTATTTTTTAATCCTTTGTTATCACATCTTCATCATCGTATATCTCATATATTTAATGAATGAAATTAGTCATATCCTTGATTTGATACAATCAAGTCCAATTATTCTCCTTTATCTTTGGTCACTCAATCGTATTATTTCTTCTCTCTGATCACCTTCATCATATCACTTGACTTAAACATTAAGATACACTCATCCTTCATATTATCAAATCCTTGTCTTATCCTATCCTAAATCTCTCCCTAAAATGCATCCTTACCTAGGATACATTGAAATATTTCAGCCTTTTATATCATCATTATCATCATCTCTACTCCATGTGCATGTATTTTCCAAGGGCATCATTAATGTATAGCTCACTACACAAGTCAAATTCATCTTCTTCATCCTCTATCTCAACATCTCACATCCCATTCCCTATCTATTCATCACATCCCACCCATCATTTCTTATTTCGAATGGCCATCTATCTTATTGTTCACCACATGTCCCCTCGAGGGGGAATCATATCCACTAACATAATATACTAACATCCATATATGACATGGTTTTTATTTTAAAGACCATTAATCCTTTTATTTCATCTGCTCACAATGCCCTTTCAAAGATGGGAAAATTTTATGGACCAAATTTTACTCACCTATTTATTCTAATTAATCCCACTCATCTTAATCATAGTCATTTATCTAATATCCCCCATCAATATTTATTCATTCACTAACATTATTCCTACCACACCAATTTATTAATTCTCTGAAATCATCGTTATCTTATCATAACTCCACTTATCCATTATTTGGGAATTTAAAATTCTCATGGCCCACCTATCCACATACTAAGCCTATTCCCACAAACTTAACCCTCCATAAATTCTCTAGAATCCCCTAATCACCTATTTAATACATCCATAATCATGATTAAACCTCTTAAAGAGATTCTAGAGGTTTCTACCTCTAAAACATTATCTTCTAGAATTGTCCAAGGAATTTTTAATTCCTTGGATAATCCTCCACCATAGATCTCAACAACCTAACTTTGAAATCTAGCCATTGATGCTCCCTCTCTCTTCTATATAAAAAAATCCACTCCTCCATTGAGACCAAATATCAAAAATCTATTAAGCTCATGAAATTTCCATGTCAAATCCATGAATCCATAATCATTGATCAAACAATCATAATGCCAAAATTTTGACTCCATGGCAATCTACAATCAATAATCCTCTTGAATATCTTTGAGGGAGGCTAACTAAAGTAAGGAATTGGTAAGATTTTTTTCATCCATTCTGATTTACTTCCATAATCTCTCATATTAGGTAGTTTGATATTTTGGGTTTAACTTGCATATTTAGGTAGTTTAATCCACTTGCTCAAAATTTTAACTACACCTAGCTCTTTATGCCTAGAAGTCTGCTAACTAAAGATTAGTGACACATTAAGGACACTAGAGCTATGTGGCACTAGTGTCCCTAAAATGGCACTAATGTCCTTTACCCTATTTTTCTTGAATGAATATATTTTTAAAGGTAAAACCTTTCTAAGGTCAGCTTAAGGATCTTTTATTGTCTGCGCAAGCTACAAAACACTATAAATACATGAATTTTAGACCTCTATCCACTAGATGGAAATTAGATGCAAAATACCTATTCAAACATGAAACAAGTTGAGAAAAATCAAGGTTATTAATCCTTGTTCTACCCTAATTATATATACTACCATCTAAAACTACCCTAAGATCATATTTTAAAGATTTCTAATCTCAAGCACACTTAAGGCATTCAAGACCACTATCATTATATCATCAGTTACACTTACACCAAAACTTAGGTAGGGATAATTACATCATGCTTGATGCCCTCCTTATATTATTGGTATTTAGGCAAATCTATTCATAACAAGGTGTTGAGGATCTCCAGCCTATCCTACTAATGAACATACTTTTCACCTCATGCCTTACTTACAAGGAGGATTAAGGTTTGTATCATAAATCAAATGTTATAGGAATAATAAAAAGTTTCAAACTTTATGTGTGCATGAATAGAACATATAAACATAGACACAAGTACAACCAAAATTTTAAAGCAGTCCTACATAGAGGGCATTAATGCCATTATTAGGACACTAGAGCCATATAACACTACTATCCAAATGTGGCACTATTATTTAGGAGGGGTTGTGATATAGGATTTAGTTGATAACACTCATACCTATTCATATCTTAGTTTCCAACACTAAGATCTTTTGTATTAGGTGTTTTCCATATAAATCTTTATTTACACATATTTATTACTATTTTTAGAAAGTTAAAGCTATTCAAAATCTATAGCAAACCAGTAGTTATTTTATGCATATTATTTCATTGATTTAGACAACTCAACCCTTTAATCAAACATAGGATTTACATAAGTAAAACCCTAAAAGGTTAAAACATTTGGTGAACTTGACTTCCTTTGAACATTGAATAAACCCTTACCTTAGATTAACCTAGGGTTCACATTTATAACATATAATTAATTTTAATTTATAGCTTATTACCATGATTATCATGATATAAGCCATTTTATACTTCATGGTACAAAGCCTTGTATTTTTCTTAGCATGTTTATTACTAGATATTAGATAAAAGTACACATGTATGTTACTCATATCATGGATTTGGTTATATCTAAGCTTATTTTACACATTGGTCCTCCATCACGTGAGTCCCATTTTTATGAGGATCATTGCTACATGGATTAATTTGAGTTAGCCCTAGTTACTACTATATGGTAGAGGGCTTAGAGGACTCTTTTTATTCTACCTCCACCTAGACCACATGATTATCTATGCTCCCATCCCACCACTACTACTTTCTCACAAAAAATAGTAGATCTTAAAGTCTGAGATGTCACTAGGAAAAATGGGGTGCCTCATTAGCCTATACAAGAGTAACATAACCCTACCATCCCTCCTTATCACCAACACACTACAACAGGATGCAAAGATCAATAAAGGGAATTTGATATAGCGGATCAGTTGAGAAATACACTAGCCAAATTATCTATATTATAATTTCTTCAAAAAATAATAATTTTTAATTATATGCTTTTTCAAAAAATTATTCATACATATATGCCTTGTGATACTAATCCATCTTATTTTACATCTATCATGAACACTGTCAAAGATGTTGAGGATGTGATATATTTCTCCAATGAGGACTTGCCTTCACTATCATTAATTTCTCATAATTTGTCACTTTTCATTAAATATCAAATAAACAACATAACTATTAAATGAGTTCTAATTGACAGTGGTTCAGGACTCAACATATGTAGCTTAACATTTATACAAACCATGGGGGTTGATATAACATCTATTCAAAACACTTAATAATATCTGCGGGTTTGATGACATTCTTAGATAGACATTGGATTATAGTACATTAGATATTATAGTGGGGCCAAAAATCTTACCTAAACACTTTTAGGTGATGCCAAATCATTTGTACTATAAATTGATAATCAGGAGACCTTGGATATCTGTTATGGAGGATATACCCTTTACTCTTCATAGATGCATCGAGTTTTTACATGATCGGTACCTATACACATGTCTAGTAGATAATCAACCATTTAGACATTATGAACTCACTAAACCTCCTATTCCAAGTACATATTCAGATGGGACACCTCATGTTCTCATAAAATCTCCACCTCACAAGATTACCATTGAGCATATGCATACATATGAGGTTGGGGAGTCTAACAAGACTATTCAAATACTTTCTCCAGAACTTCATATAACATAGTTACCCTCACCAATTATATAGGAATAGCCTCTCATAATTTAAACATACTCACCCAATGTAGATGATGAGATTATTATATCACAACTATCACTAGTTTTTAATTCATAAGAGGTTTACATTCATAACTCTGACACATATTCATGGGACACTACAAAGGAGGATCAACCAACTATTGATCTAGATGATTATTTTTGTCGATTAAGTTTTACATTGATGGGCCCAAGAGAGTACATATATGATTCTAAGGCATTTATATCTCTCCCTAAACTAGTATCACCACTTGTTCAAGATCATATAGATATAGGTTCTCATACTTAGCTATAGTCAACAACCTATCCCTTGATTCATTCAGTACATATGGTTACATCCATGGATATTAATTTAGTCATACAGATTTAGTTAGGGAGTTCATATGATAGATCATACAAAATATTATATATATTACTTCATAGAGGATTGATGATATTACCCATAGTCTAGCACATATCAGTCAACAAATTATCACCATAGGAAGGTCAACCCTTTTTCCACTTTCATGGACTTACAAGACATGATATCAACACATGATTAACATTACAATATAAATTAAATAAATTCAAGGCTAATGGTTCTATCCATATCATATATCCTCCACCTCCATAAGCATAACCACCTTCATAGATTTGAGCTCCTTCATAGATATGAATAGTATGATAGAGTCATCACTAACACAAACATTCATGGAATGATCCATTGAATATATAGATTTTTTTAGAAAATAGATACATTCCTCATGTGGATATAGATAAGGACTCTAATCTTAACACTTGTACTTTGGCAATTTTACACCACACTGGCTATTAAGAGAATGAGTTATAACATGATATACATTTTTAGGATTCCATTGGTCATATTACACTACCAGTTGAATGTAGCGCTAAAGTGGTCAATACATTATTTTTTATTATAAGAAGGGGCTCTTAAATATAGGTTACACTTGGAAGTACATGGTTATAGGTGATGGATGACATAGTTGACAAGTCAGATAGATGCTTTACATTCATTCACAATGGACATGTGGTTCACACCTTAAATGATGACATAGATGAGAACCATAAGTTTTACACAAATAATCCATAGTCTAATGTGGTTTACCCTTGGACTATGCAAGAAGCATCTTACATAATTGAGTAGCACACCATTTGGATCCATAGACTTAAAACTCTTGCTAGGTATAAGTTTCACTAATAGATATAGATTGGTATGATGACCATGATGATGATGAATTATTTGAGTTTATATATATTCAGTATCTAACACTAGATGATCTCCCACTAGATCCACCATTTGATTATCCACATGCCATGGATGTCTTCTTGGGTCTATAGAGACATTACACTTTGCTTGTATACTATTTCATTTACATTTTTAGTATTTACTTAGACACACTTTCTTTCTCTCTTACTCCTTGTACATAGTTAATTTTAATGTTTCTTGCACATAGATTATATCTAGAAAATATAAAAACATTCTAATAATAATCAGAAAACATAAACCTTATATAATGTATGTAATTATATGTTACATTTATTATATTTTCCATACACTGTACATGCTAGCTATCTTATTATAGTTGGGTTTATCATACTACATGATTCTCTTATTCTTGTTGAGTGCTTACAAATTGCTTACAAGACTTAGGAATTGATCTAGACTTGCTATTATTTACCGATTAGGGGCATATACACTGATTCATGGTTATTGATTTGACACATTCACCCACTTGGGGGCATCTTATACATAATTTATATTACCAAGTTCTATCTTTACATTATATACGTTCTAATTTTATCGTTATTATATCTTGATATTGATCATTATTACTCATACTTAGTTTTTTTTGCAACTATCACTACTTTAGACTCAACATATGTACATCCTAGCTCTTACATAGAATTTTACTACATTTTTCATTCTTTTATTTATAGCTTTCATAGTTTAGATTTGATTATATTTCTATGATTTTACTATTCGAGGGAATTTGAATATGCCATTGTTTTTTGGCTCTATGCCACTTCTATTCATAGTATGTGTGCCTTGGACATGTACCCATATCCATTTTGTGTGATTTATTAATTGTGTAAGTGGAAATTTGAACATGTCCTTCTATGTGTTTCTAATCCAACTTTCTTGTTGCTTGTGTATGTGGACATTTGAACATGTCATTGGATGTCATATTTTCTCAAATTTAGTGATATGTGTGCATGTCCCTCATATTATGTCCCATTGGCATAATTTATATGCCTCATATGTTGTTTTTATGTATGTTTCATGGCCATGAGACTTGTTTTTGCTTGTTACACACACTAGTTCTCGATGCCATGAGGGACCTTATGCATCTACCCTTCTTACTTGGGTACCGTGATGGAAATCATGCCCCATCTCCCTAGGTATATATTTAGCTATACTTAGATTTGTTGATTACATTTTTATTGACACATTTTTGTAATGAGAGACATGACATACATATTACATTACATACTTATGCTCATATTATCTTACATTTTGATATTATATTTGCATGTTGTATTGGATTATCATGTAGTTATCATATCTGATTTGGCTAACACACATTTTGTAGAAATTTTTTTAGAGGATAGTTCTTGCATAGTTTTAATAATTACCCTTGAAAGAGGGGGAATTCACATGGGTTTATTATAGAGATCAGGCTCCTATATTGTATTCACATAATATTTTTCAGCACATAAGCTTAGTTTTAGAAAATTAAACACAAGTAAACACAGGAAAAGACATTGAATTAAAAAGTAGTATAGTGACACATAATTCATAATAGATAGACATTATCACCTAAATAGGGACACTAATACCACCATTGGTACTTTCCAATATGTTGCACTATTGTCTAGTATCCCTAGTTTAAGGATAATTTAGATTAGCTAGAATAGTACACTAGGTACAATACAGGGTTGCACAGATCCAGTTATAGGTTTGATAATTATGCTCATATTTTGCCAGATTCATAGTATTATGACCAACATGACCCATTTATCTAAAATGGGGGAACCCTCTAAAAAATTCGTGAACCAAATCTTAAGATTTATCCCTTTTGTTCTCGTTGGGATGCCTACTCAAAACTTGAGAATATACATCACCTTGATTCCCTTTCAGCACTAACAGACCTACTTTATAAATTTTATAAAAATAACTAAGTAGTGTTTGTTATCTTTTATCATATCATGTCATTAATGTTATAGGTTTATTTTCACAAAGAGATGTTCTAGGAGTCTAATTCCATTCCCGGAGAAACAAACTCATTATCCTTTATGGTAAATCAAGTTATTTGTGTCTAATAGGTAAGCTTTAATAAATCATTTTATTTTTGTCTTTCTTACTTCATCATTTTTTGAATCTCATAGAGTTCAGCCCAATAAGAAATTTCCATGTCATTTGGAGTTAGAAAGGCTATTCCCTCATACTTGTTAGAAATGTTAGAGCCTAAGCGAGCCTAACCCAATGGAAATTGCCACATCATTTAGAGTCAGAATGGCCAGTCCCCCAAACCTATCAGAGATGTTAGAGCAAGGGAGAGAATGACCCAATGGGAAATAGACACTTCATTAAAAGTTAGAAAGGCTAGTCCTCTAGACTTGTTAGAGATGTTAGAGCTTGAGAGAGCTCAACCAATGGCAAATTACCACATCATATATAATTAAAGTGGCCAGTCCCTCAGACTTGTCATAGTTGTCAAAGCATAGGAGGGCCCAACCTAATGGGAAGATACCATGTCATCTAGTGTGAAGATGAACTAATTTCCACTTATGACTTGAGAAGTTTAGAATGAACTACAATTGGTTAACCACAACTAATTTGGGTGTGCCACATGTCCGCAAATGACATGTCACCCAATCTATGGGATGATATGGAGTATAGATCATGCCTAAGTGTTGACCATTAATAGGAGGACCAATCGATGGATGAGATGTGTAAAAGATTAAGATTTGGATGAGGGGCCTCTAAGAGATGTGACTACATTCCTACCATGTGCTAGGAATTAATAGAATAAAAAGGTGGACCTGATTATACTTTTTTGAAAACATCCCATATCCATTACTATTTATGACTAGTGATGAAGGATCATGGGATCTAAATTTAATTATATATTTAGAAATAAAGGGATAAAATATAGCCATGAACCTAATCTCAAATTCATAGCAAGTGAGCTTCCAAATGCCATTAATGTAGGGATATGTGTGCATATGCTTATAAATCCCAAAAGAAGCCCATTAATGGTTACCATTATTGCCATAGAAGAAATATTAGACTTCTTGATTTAAAAGATACATAAAACCCCTATACCCCATGCCTTTGACACCCAAATCTTCCTAATTTATCCTCTATCCTACTCCAATGTCTACCATATCCTCAAACTCAAAGGCTAATCCTAAGTACTGAGACACCAATTTCCCTATTGGTTTAACCAGGTACAAACACTATAAAGGCATATTTAAAGTAATTGAGTAGGTCCCTAAGGATTATACCAATGATGATGACTAGATAGATGAATACAAGGATTCCCTTTGATCCTATAAAATATGAACACTTCATAGATCTATGACTAAACTAGAGGTGTTTCCCTATGCCAAATTGATAGGAAACATCCTCCAAAAGGATATCTACATGCAACATGTTATTAATGATTAGGTGCATTCACCCACCTCTTGACACAAAATTATTGATATATCTAATAAGGCCTTAAAGGCATACTACTACCTCCTAGACTTCTCATTATCATACAATGCAATAGTAGTATTAGTTTAGATGAATGATCACCAAATTTATATCATATTCCATGATTAGGTTGAGAACCTTGACTCTAAGTGGGTCAACAAAGAAAATATCAATGCATAAATAGTCTGCACCTTTTGAAAGGATGTTCGAATAGGCATAATCCTACTATACCAACTATTTAGGGGCTTGGACTGCTAGCATGTTAACAAGCTATGGGTACCCCTTCTACATGTGATCCTAACTTGTTCTAACATACTAGAAATTGGAGGATTGATTAACTTTAAGTTGTTCCAAACCATTTTAGATGCTCGAAATGGGGGTGACTTATACATGATGAGCTAATTTATTAACACCATATGTGAGACACTCTCATTCAAGTCATCAACCTTTCCTACATGGGTTCTAGGTGACCCAACTACCCATATGGTGTTCTATAATATCTATGGCCACAAGTTCCATAAGTATGTATGGGATGTCTATGACCACTTCTACTTGATGGTGTATTAGGTGGTCAATGAAGCCCCCATGCCCTAGTTTTCAAAGATAATCTAGGACTCCATCATAACCATTAAGGACTACTAGTTATATAAATATGACATGGTAACTCAATTTGTAGGGTTATTCTAAGACCCCCCATACTTATTTTATTATGTATTTGACCGATTAACAGAGTAGGAGATCACTTATAAATTGGTGAATGACATCTTTAGATTTTGTTTATAACATAAATAAAAGGCATGCCTTCCACTCTTGATCACCATATGGGGCCACATCTATAGAATTTCCCCTCTATATAAAATATGGTGACCAGATGAGACTTCTTCATCCTAGTAAAATGAAAGATTTAATAGTGGGACCCTAAAGGGGTGATTCAGGGCCATATGGCACAATATTCAACTTGACTCAACATCAACTATGACATCAAGCTAAAGATGATGATGAGATTTTTTTGAACATCATCAATGACCAGGAGGTGCTATCCTTGATAACATTTAAGATGAAGAAGAAAGGGAAGAAAACTTAAAAAGGCCCCTTAACAACCCCTCTAGATATTTATTTCTTTATGGAGGAACTAACTCTAATAGATCTATCCATCTCCTAAAGATTTTTTTAGGGCATCACACCACCTTCTCCTCCTCAAGCTCCACCCCTAACTCTTGATCCACATATGCTAATGGTCCTAGTTCCTAAAGATCCACCTCTACCTCCTCTAGTTTCTCATTGCACTCCACCTCCACCTCTTTTAGTGGCCCTAAATCCTCAAGCTCCACCTTTACCTTATCTGTCAACACCAGTGACTAGGCCCTAATAGATCCATGCTCAGACTACAAGGTGCTAGTTTGTCTAAGCATAACCTACTCAACCATTAGTGATATAGCCTTTGAGGTTTGATATGACCAAAATATAGAGAGAAAACTATGATTGAGGCACCTAGTTGGCACTCATCTAGGTTACCCTACTCACTCCTCCATCTCCACCCATTTCCTTTCCACCCCTTTCTCCCATTGCATTCTAACTCCCTATTTTGGTGCCCACTAGTTCACCTCTATCTCCCTATATGTTTCCCATTATTTCCCTTCCATATTTAACCCTATCACCCTTGGACTTGATACTTTTAAGTGTCCTCACTTCCTCATTCCATTCTAATTTACCCATGTCATAACCTAGATTCTTCCCACTGCCTCCCTTAGGTATGCATTCAATAGTAGGTGTGACTAGTAGGGACCCTCCCAATCCCAACTCTAATTAGCCTAATGTTCCCCTATGTGGTTTTAATTCCTCTACTATTAACCCATTCAATCACTACTATCACATTAAAATCATCCACTATAACACCCAAAGTCAACCTAATAAAGAGGTTAAATAAGAAACAAAAGGTGATCCATCTTCTGTATCTATCCTAAAGGCCTTCGATTCTAGCTCTACCTCCTTTATAGGTCACAAAAATGCTTCCAAACTTAGTAGTAGTATCATGATTATTGGATATTTGGCCCCCTCTCTCCCTTACCCAAGGCCCCACTAGATTTATATTTAACTAGCATATCTCATCCCTATTATTCCATAACCCATTCCTAGGGGTAATCCTACCTCAGGTGAACCTCACCTAGGAATAATTATGAGCTCAAATGTTCTCATGGGCCTCTCCTTTCAATCTCCCTCCTTTTGCCTCCATGACCCCTCTATCTCTACTCATTTTTAATTTCACTCATTACACTTCATCCATCTCCCATTTGCCTCATCTTATACCCTTCACCATCATCTTAGCCACACCTCCTATAACTCTATAAAACTAAGGTATGGTCCTGGGGTCACATACACCATATATGGATGTGTAGGGTAACCTAGATGTGTATTGGAGTTTTAATAGAGCCTACAAGATCATGAAGAGGATGTTCACTCATATATTTGTCTAGGGTGGGAACTATTATATCTCAAAATTAAACCCTATGATAGGGTGATATAAGCCCTCTAAACTTGAGCTATTTAATGGGATTGAATCTAGGTTTTGGGTGACCTCTAAGTGAGTCAAACATCTAGATTTTGGGCTATCTCCAAAAATACAACACCTAGAATAATACTACACCAATTAATTTGACATAGAAAAGGGAAAGAAGAGTAATAATATAACCAAAAAACTTGGATTTGATGCACCAAACATGAAATCCTCATCTTGTTAAATATTCACTATGAAATATCAAGTTACAATTGGATTATGCTACTCTAAACAACCCTTATCACACTAGTCTTTAATTATGAAGGTTTAGATTGTTACATGAGTAATAGGATGATTAACCAAGAGGTGATAATGGAAACACCAATGGCATATCAAATATCTAAACAATTAAACAAATTAGAACACTTCATATGACTTATAAAAGGAAGCAAACTTGCATAATGCATGAAACATAAAGGACAAATGCAAAGGATATGGCTATCACTAAACACTCATCAATAGAACATCCTCAAAATCACTCTTAACAAGATAGAAGTAGAAAATATAGATTGAATTAATTTCAATGGGCAAGTATAGGTTTTAATTTTTGTAGGGATTCACCATAACTAATGTGTGGATCCCTTTCAAAACCAAAAATTGTTGCTTAAATAGAATAATGTGAGGAGAGGAAGGGTGTGATGTATTAGAGGAGTGAAAAGTGTCAAGCATGAGAGAACCATTTAAAAATAAATAAAGAGTTATGAAATAGTCTATCAAGTATTCCACTCCATGTGTTGACCCAGTGAAGACGTTCCATCCTTCTAAGTGGAGTAAGAGTTATAACTTACCTTGACACCTTGACTAACTTCTTGAAAACTACCATTATTTGCACAAGAGAAGTGACAAATGGGACATATAATCACTAATTATCTCTATACACATTAATATCAACTCATTATACACCTTATATGCCTTAATAAAATCCTTTGATCTGAATCCCATCATTCATATGCATAGGTGTTTCAAGAGCTCTTCATCTCTTATGCTTAGTTTTGCACAAGTGGCTGAACACTCTAGATCTCATTATTTAGATCATCCTATCTTCATGAATGGTATTAAAATATTTTTGTACACTTGAAACAACCCATTTTGGTTCTTGAAATAATTCCAAAGAATTTATTTTGTTCCTCAAGTCCTTATTAGGCCTATTTTCTTATATCTTAAAAATATTCTAGTATCCTTGGTTAGAGACTTTTATAGATGGTAATGAGAAATTGATGGTATTTTTAAGTACCCTTTATCCTCTTATAGCTCTATGTTTAATTTAATCTTTAGAATTTGAGTGGTAGTCCATTTTTTCTACCTTTCTCTCTCTTAGATTAAGCCTCAATTAGGTCTCCTTACTTAGGACCCTATTTTATTCCTCTAGACCTATGACACATGTTTTAAATAGCCCAAAATCATATGATTCACTTTACCCAGCAAATAACCAACCTCCATTCAATTTTGGAGTCTTGAGACCCTATGGAAATAGGAAAACCAATAAATGGCCTTGCTAGCTAGTCTCATGTTTAGCCTATTTGAGACTCCCTTGAAAACTGGATCTATTTTGATCACTTATAGAATATCCTATGATTTTTTTTTGATTTTTATGGATAGGAAAACTCCGAAACGACCTTATCCCATGATTGGGAAGCTTTTCCTATCTTAGAACACCTGTAAAACACCAAAAACATGCAAAAATAGGCTATTTTGGGTAGTCCATAAAAATGAGGTACATTTAAAGAACATCCTTGGAATAATTAAAAAATAAAATATTTTTTAGGATCAAATGGTGACATTTGATGTACTTTTTAAGTCTTTTTGCCTTGATTGGTCACTATCAGGGTTTAAGATTTGTTTGGAGTCTTAATGATTGTTCATAAAGGATAACCTATCAATATCTCTCCTAATTCCACAATATTGTTTTTATGGGACCCATATAACACCTAAGAACACAATTGGGTCCCATGAAAATCTTGGTATATGGTATGAGAAACTGAAATTCCTCCTCGGGTGGCTTGCTTAGCAATCTTGAGCTTTGAGAGAGGTCAAATCTAAGTTTTGAGTTTTAGAAGTCACTCCCAGTACTAGAATAGTTTATACACCTCTATAAAATCCTTTTACATGATTTTGTACATATTTTAAGTGTTTTTTACCACTCTATGTGCTCATGGTATACTGGTAAAGGTGCTTGGGGTTTAGGCTTGTCTTCTCTTTGTTAGCCTTCAAGGGAACTTGGACTAAACACTAAGATTTTTTTCCACTTGAGAGTGTATGGATACCTATTATATGAATTTTAACCACCTATAATACATTTCATGAGGTTTTGGAATGATCTTTTTTGTCTTTCAATCTAAAAGACCTCTTAGTCTCAAGACAACCTCTTTCCAATAGAGTGGGCAAGGTCTGAGTTAAAACAATGGATATGTCCACTATTAGCATGACCTTGAAGATACTATGAAAAATTTAATTCACTTATGAAAACCATTTATAAAAAAATTTAAAAGCTTGATCATGCCTACAGAGGCCCCAAAACATCATTTTCTTTCATGGCTAGACTAGGTCTACCTATAAGTAGTGATTCATTTAGTATATATTAACTTTTTCCTTTATCACACTTGTTTTTAGTTATAAGAGTGATAATTAGAGATTGATAAGACCCATGGGATCCTCTCAAATGATTATCATTACTCCAAGTCTCTTCATAGACCCTATACAACTTATCAAAGTGTTATCCCTTCATAACTTCTATCTAATTCACACCTTATAAGTACTAGTTATAAGTAGTGTTTCTTAACAATGAGTGCCTTTGTAATTGATGTAGGTGTATTTAAGAGATATGATACATTTTATCATACCACTTAAGGATGTTTTTAATAATCCAAAACACCAAATAATTCATTCTTGTTTCATAGTACCTTGGACTTATCTTGTGTCTCCGTAGATGGCTATATGTGTACATAAATTGAAGGTAAGATCATAGTTGCTACTTTAGGGTTGGGAATTCACCATTTAATCTTTCATATTATTCATCTTCACACTTTTTATAGTCATAATGTAATTTTTCACATGACAATCCTCTAGCCCTTCTTCTGTGTAGTTCTGTACATGCATTTAGCCTTACTTGGCCTATTGACCTTTCTTGATCACTTTATCTTGACTTGGGAGGGTAGGGAAGGGGTCATAATGTGCTAGTAGGTCACTTTATATTGAATTTGGGTTATTTAATATACATTTTCTCATTAGATACTTAAAACTTCTCAATACCCATACTAGTAAGCCTTATTTTAGGCGGTTGTAAATGTTGATTTCCAAACTCAAATAAGTTTCATTCTCTTGATTGGTAAATGGTGAATCTAACTTGATGTCAACTTATATCTCTTAGTAAATTTACTTCCTTCAATTTATTTTCAATACCTCAAACCCTTTCACCACACCTCAACATGTCTCCACTTCATCTTAGCATGTTTGCCTATTTGACTTGGTTGTATATAGCCATCTGAAGATGAGCCTTGCATTAAGTTGTTACTTCTTGACTTTACCATTTCATGACCTGACATTGGAGATAGTATAATTTATCATAAGTTAAAGAGATAAGTTAAAGAGATACAATTTTGATTCTCATAAGCCATTAGTATCTTTTCATACTTTTAAACATCCATGTTTACCTTATACCCTACCTTTAAGTGTCTACTAGAATTGTTTTAGGGATACACATGGCCACTCTATCAATATCTTTGAGTTCTCAACTTTTCACACTTATAAAAATCATTCACCCCTCATTATTCATTTAATTTTTCAAAAAGCTTAATACAAGCATTTATATCAATTCCAACACACTTGACTAGTCTTGTACAGACTGTAGGTGCTTATTGATTATGTACACACTTTTGAAATCAACTCTCTTGTTTATCAACCATATGAATTGCATTACTTTTCCTTGAGAAGCTTGTATCCTCTAAATCCTTTTCAATAATTAGGGAAAGTTTTTGCCAAAAATTACTCAATCCTTCACACCTATCCTTTTGGTGTATGGATTGTGCATAGACTGTGGAGTCTTGAACATTAAAAATGGAGTCTCTTGATGGTGTGTCATGATTTTGATGAGATTTGTGAGTTTTAATGAGGTTTCACTTACCTATCCATGTTATCTAGACATTCTTAACATGGATTTGGGTCCCTAAATACATGTTTATAGACTTGTAGGCTTTTAAGTGCTTGAGACACTTCATGAACTTGCTTAATATGCAAATTTGGATCAAGTTCCCCATTATTCAAAAAACTAATAGATAAAAAGTATTTATATTATTTATCAATTATGTTAATTATTATTATTCAAAATAAAATGAATTTCAGACTTGGAAAGATAATCCAAATACCATCCAACTCTCTCAAGAATCAAGTCATTTGGAGATTATGGAAAAAGAGAGACATTTAAAAAAAACACATGAATCCCATGGATTTTAAGGACCTTCCATGAGTTATGGAGTGTTATAAAACTTTTAAAGTGACCACCATATATATAAAACCAAACTTGTAATAGGATTCACTAGAATAACTTATTCATCAAGACATTCTTCCTCCAAGTGAAGGAACCTCATAGAGATGATTTGGATGATGAAAAAAACATGAAATTGATATCAATGACCTATAAAAACATCCCCCAAAACCTTTCCTCTCCATTAATTTTTGAAGTGGATAAACAAGTGCAAGAATAGACCCTTCTTGGATGGATAAGCCATAGTGACCTATTATCACTCTTAGTGATTATTCATAAGGAATAGGATATTATTATGAAAAAGAATGATAATAATTATAATCTAATTATGATGCCTAAAAATGGACAAAATTTCATCTCCTAACTCTCTCTCTCTCTCTCTTGGCCATACCACCCACTTTAATTTTGCCTTTCTGAGCTTGTGAAGGCAATGATGGAGAAGAAAAATTGTTTGGAGTGTCAGTTTGAATGAAAACTTGGTCCATATCTGTAACATTATCTAAGGGATTCAAAGAGACACTTATAAACCATTTCCAATTGATAATTGATTCTCCAAGGCCATACAAGTGCCCATAAATGATTGAAAGCATCATTTTTCCTATTTGGGAGGTTAAAACTACATGTTTGTTAGTACCCAACTAATATTGAACATTATCTAACTTCTCTCTGATACCTAATAAATTTTTAATCTTATTTAAATGTTCTTTTCTTGAAGTGGTATGTCTAACTTTTCTATATGGGACAAAAGGTGGCGAAATTGACATTTTTAACATATAGAATACAAACAAAGGTTAGAGGATAATAATAAGATATGAGTGATGTACAAATAAACCTTTTAAATTAATTTAGACCATACTATACCTTTTACCAAGTTTGACACAACAAGACCTTATAATGATCTCTTGGATTAGATAAGTGTTCATAAGACTAGAACTTGTACGAGGCTAAGGAAGGGAAAAAATGAACATATGGGACTATTGAGGACCATTGTAGACCATTAAAAATACATATGACCACCCTATGAATGTTTAAATTTAGAGGGTTTGACCTATTTTATCTTGGGGTCAATAATTTGGTGATGTATAGGGGTAGCTTACATGCAACACTAATAGATTAGTGGCCTTATCATTCTATTGGGATATGGAGTCACTCTTATGATACAATATTAAATTTAAATGCCTTTAAAAGACTTAAATCTCATTAAAAACATACAAAAATAAGGAAACATACACTATGCATCAAAACATTTAGGGAAAATGCACATAAAAGACATAAAGCAACACACCTAACCAAATATATACATACCTCAAAATAGTTTTGAGGTGATGGAACCATTTATCTTGATTCAAATAAGATGAAAAAGGATGTTAATTGAGTAACATCTTCTCCATGAGATTAAGTAAACATATGATGGATGTTTATTGAGAAAAATCTACATGTGAAGATGAACAACAAACTTACCAATGAGTCAAAGCATAATAGTGTGTCCAGTTTTTGGCATAAAGAGGCCACATACACTTTCATCTTCCCCTCAAAATATCTTGAGTATGGATTATTTAAATTAATCAACAAATATGTTTTAAACTATATATACAAATATATAGTAAATATACATTTTCGAAATGTTCTAAAAATCATTAAGTATTTTGTAGGATTTATTTTATAATATATTTTTAATGATTTTTTGGTTAGCTAGTCAGACATAGTATTATACATTGACTCCAATCATAGGGCCTCTGCTATTTTTAATTTTACCACTTAGAACTCCATGTAATGGTCCTCCTAGTTCTACATTAGGACTGCTTAATAGTGCAACCTACTTGATCTCATTTATGATCATTTGATGCTCTTCATTATACTCCTTGGGAACCATGAAAGTTGTTTGAACTTCAACTTCCTCTAAACCATGATGTTCTTGATGTTTATAGCTCTCATGTTTGTCTTATTTTTGGCCCATTATGTCTTCAAGTGGTTCAACATCAAATTGAGGTTTAGGTTATTCCTCAACCATAAATTTTTTTGACTTGGTCTGATTGAACTCTCCCAATATTATAGCCTGCTTGATAGTGACTTAAACCTCTACCATGTTCAATAGGTCCATCAATGACCTTACTCTCAAGTTTATTATTATTTTGAGGAAGGGCTACCTTGTTCATGTACTCAAAATCTTGTACTATCGTAAGAAACTGATTTCATAAATCATCTTCTTCTTCATGACTATCACATCTATTAACTTCTTCATTTTGAATAGGAAGAATTGTACTATCCTTGACATTTTTATGATCCATCACACTTTGAAACTCATCATCATCATACATATGAATAAGATAGTTACCCTCAGTAGCTTGTTGAAAAGGGTCATCAAGGCATACCTCAGAATGTTCATCACTTTCATCATAAATGATGTATGTGCTAAGGGATGTCCCTTCAATGAAAGTATGGGGATCATGTTCATATGTGTTAGTACCATACTCATCTAAAAAAATATCAGGTATGTCATCTAAAGGTGTAACTAGTTCTTGATCATTAGCTTGATCTCCCTTATCAATAATAGTGCAATTCATGTTAGATGAATTTACTACATAAAGATTCACATGAAACTTGGATAAAGGTTTATATTTGATAGTCACCTTATCACCATATCTATTCCTAAATTTTATATATGACCAATATGAAGTTAAGTACCCCCAAATATTAGTGATGAAATCTTTTGACAAGAAAATATCAAAGTGAGGTTTCATATAACCAACCACTACATCTTGGGAGATAAAGAAAGTAGGACAATCATGAAGAGTTAATTGAAAACCTTTGATCATGCCAACTATTTTGGTAGTTTATCCATCAAGTTGTAGCACTACCTTTGAATTTGGTTCATACTTAAATTTTAGCTTTTCCACTACTTACTTTGGCATGATTGAGATACATGCTACAATATGAATTAGAAAATTATGAAAAAATGTATCTATAATGATAATAGAGAGGTATAATGAAGGAGTTTTATCCTTTATTTTAGTTTTGATTGGCTAATCATCCTTGGTCTTCACTTCATTGGTTAAAAATGGCCATCTTTCACTAGGCTACCTAGATGATGCATTGATCTTGAAGAGTTAATTTTGGATCAAGCTTATTTGACCAGTATGGATAGTGTTTCCCACATTGAAATGCTCACATGAAATTTCTCATTTTTTCCACAATATTCATAAGAGAGCTACCAAATTTAGGAACCAAAACACTACCACTAGTTTGTGTCACTTAATGTATAGGATCAGTTATAGATGAAGCTTTAAAATTTTAATTTTTTTAATTTATTTGAGTCATAGAGGTTGAATTTTGTGTACCTAATCCTTGGTATGATTGAGAGCTTACATTTGGACTAGTGCTTATATGTCAAACCTCCTCAACCACTCTCTTCTTTGATGTTGTATTTATAGCTATGAAACTTGGATCAACATTGAGATTTCCTTGGTAGTTGAAAAAACATGAGTCCTCTTGATAGCAGTTCACCATGGTAGAATTTGATTGAGTATCCCCTTAATTAGTCTTTGCTACATTAGGCATCTCTTCTTGAGTCATGAAAGGCATTATTCCCCATTAATCCATATAGGCTTCATTAAATGCTTCATTTACATAAGTGGAAGGGTCATGAGTTTGTCGCCATGAAGGTTGCTCTCTATTATCTTGTAAAAGATTGTTTTAAATAGGTACAAGTGCCTTGGAAGTAAAAAGAATATTTTGATTTTGTCCATTAGGTTGCCTTACTTGAGTTAGTTGCCCTTATCCTTGGTATTCACTTTGAAAAGGTTGTCTAGGAGCTTGATAGTATTGGTAAGGCTAGAGAAGACCTTGATAATACCTCCATTATTATTTTTTTGATGCCTCTTAAGATATTAGAATTATTCTATAAGAGTCTTAGTCACATCTTCTTTTTGATTATTTGTTTGACTATGAGTAGCTTTTTTATATTTGGGTATGGGGATAGGAGCAATGGTGGGTATGGGAGTTTTCACATTAGGAAACAAAGGCATGAGAGGTCTAGGAGTAAGTTTTATATATTATATCAAGTTTTTATCAACTAGTATAGCAATTCCATATGCATTTGGTAGAGTATTCCCACCCATTGATTGAATCATAACAACAATATCACTATTCAAGGCCTTGAGATAGTAGTGAAAAACATAGTTTAGGGTGGGTATTACTAGGATTGGGATTCTATCCCATGTTTATTAAACCTATAATTTAAATCTTGCATGAATTCATGAGGGGATCTCTTTATGGTATTTAATTACTCAGCTACGAATAAATGGTCACTTTTATCTTCAAACCTCTTGCTCAATTTGTCTCCCAAATCATTCTATGAGTCAATTGAATTGGGGCCTAATGTTATATACCATTCCAAATATTTAAATTTAAATCTAATTTCCAACAACTTAATTTCTAAATTATCTTGTGTGATGTTATGAATGTTGAAAAATTTGGCTATGTCTCTAATATTTTCAATGGGGGTAAGAGAAGTCTATCCATTGAAGTATGACACACTATTGAGGGAAGCCATTGAAATATCATCATATTGTTAAAGGTTCAAAGGATAATCACCATTTAAGGGAAAAAATGTCATCTTTATAGCCACGTTTTCAGCCCTAGGAGAGCTTAGATAATCTGAAATAAAGAGCTTCCTTATAGGTGACTTAGTTTATGGGAGATTGTGAGGAAATATATTTATCTTGTATGAATGCAAAGGTAATTCAAGGAATTAAAAGGGGATAACTTTAAATTTTTATCTTGTGGTCACATTTATAATGAAATTAGGCTCACTAGTCAATAAATATGAGTTAAAAACCTTTTGGAATTACCAAACATTGCATAAAGAAGGCTACTACTACTACTACTACTACTACTACTACTACTACTACTACTACTACTACTACTACTACTACTACTACTACTACTACTACTATAATAATGCCAAGACCAACATCTATCTTAGATAGAATCTTATCTTTTAAGCCCCAAAATGTGTGATAGAAATGTTATAACTCAAAATTTCACCCTATGAGAGGGTGATTCAAGCCATATCAACTTAAGATATGCAATGGGATTAAATCTAGGTTGTGGGTGACCTCTAAGTGAGTCAAACCTCTAGATTTTAGTATAGCTCCCAAAGTACAACACCTAGACTAATAATACACCACTTTATTTGAAATGGAAAAGGGAAATAAGATTAATTATATAAATAAACAACTTGGAGGTGATGCACCAAACACGAAATACTCAGCTAGTTAAAGATGCACTATGAAATATTAGCTTATAATATGATTATACTACTCTAAACAACCCCTATCACAGTAGTTTTTAACTATGATGGTTTAAATGATTTCAGGAGTAATAGGATGATTAACCAAGAGGTGATGATGGAAAAAATAAATTAAAATCCTTCATATGACCTATGAAAGGTATCAAACTTGCATAAGACATGAAACATGAATGACATGTGCAAAGGATATGACTATCACTAAACACTCATCAATAAAACATACTTATAATGACTTTTTTCAAGATAGAATTAGAACATCCATATTGAATTAAATTAAATAGGAAATTATATTTCTCAAATTTTTTAGGGATTCACCACAACCAATGTGTGGATCCATTTCAAACCCAAAAATAGTTGACTAAATATAATAATGTGAAGAGAGGGAGAGTATGACGTAGTAGAGAAGTGATAAGTGTCAAGCATGAGAGAACCAATTAAAAAGAATAAATAGTTATGAAATAGTATATTATGTATTCCATGCCATGTTTTGACCCCCTAAATATTCTCCATTCTTTTAAGTGGCATAGAAGTTACAACTTGTCTTGACACCTTGACTAGCTTCTTGAAAACTACCCTTATTTGCATAGGATAAGTGACAAATATGAATTAAATGAATTTTCCATATAAACCTTAGTATAAACTCATTTTACACCTACCATGCCTTTATAAACTCCTTTGAATTGACATTCCATCATTCATATGCATAGGTGTCTCAATAAATCTTCATCTCTTATGAGTTATTTTGAACAAGTGGCTCAACACTCTAGATATCCTTATTTATGTCATAATATCTTAATGAATGGTATTAAAATATTTTTAAGGCCTAAAAAAATCCATTTTAGTTCTTATAAGAACTCACAATAATTTTTTTTCTCCTCAAGTCATTATTAGGCTTCTTTTCCTTGTAGCCCACAAATATGCAAAGCTCCTTGGTTAGAGATTTTTATAGATGGTAATGAGAAAATAAGAATATTTTTGAATACCATTTATCCTATTAAATTAACATGTTAAATTTAATCTTAATAATATGAGTGTAAGTCCATTTTTCTGCCTTTCTTTCTCATGGATTAGGCCTCAATTAGGTCTCCTTGCTTAGGACCCTATTTTCTTGCTCTATACCTATACCACCCATGTTAAATAAACCAAAATAATTTGATTAATTTTAATAGGACATATAAAACCTCTATGTCAATTATGGGGTCTTGAGACCCTATGGAAGTATGCAAACTAAGAAATGGCCTTGTTACCTAGTCTTATTTTTAGCTTGTTTGAAACTGCCTTGAAAAATGGGCCTAGTTTGATCACCTATAGAATATAATTTTTATTTTTTTTGTATTTTAATGGCTATTAAAGATAAAAAATAACTTAATCCCATTATTTTTAAGCTTTCCCCTTCTCAAAACACCTACAAAACACCAAAAACATGAACAAATAGGCTATTTTGGGTAGTTCATACAGTAGTCCATAAAAGTGAAGTACATGTTAAGAACCTCCTTGGATTTTTAAACAAAATAATTTTTTTTTTTAGGATCAAATTGTGAAATTTTATGTATTTTTTATGTCTTTTTCCCTTGACTAGTCACTATCAGGGTTTAATAGAGGTTTAAGACCTATTTTGGGTCTTAACGATTGTTCATAAAATACATCCCCTTAGTCTATCTCCCAATGACAAAATATTATTTTTAGGGGACCCATATAAAACCTAACAACACTAATATGTCCCATTAAAAGTGTGGTATATGGTATGATCATTTGAAATTAATCCTTGGGTGGCTTACTTAGTATTCTTAATCTTTGAGAGAGGTTAATATGAGTTTTTAGTTTTATAAGTCATTTTAAATAATTTTAATAGTTATAAAAATATATAAAATAAATTTACATAATTACACATGTCTTGGAATATCTGGTTACCCATTTGTGTGCTCATGGTACACTGGTCAAGGTGCTTGGGGTCTAGGCTTGTCTTCTCTTTGCTAGCCTTCAAGGGCACTTGGAATAAACATTGAGATTTTTTACCACCTAAGAGTGTATGGAGACATATTATATTACTATTAACCACATGTAATACCTTTCATTAGGTTTTGGAATGCTTTTTTTGTGCTTTTGAGTCCAAAATACATCTTAGTCTCAAGACTACCTCTTATCAATGGAGTGGGCAAGGTCTGAGACAAAATAATGGATATGTCCACTATTGGTATGAAATTTAAGAGACTATTAAAAATTAAATTAAATTATATCCACCATCCATACCAAATTTAAAATCTTGATCATACCTATAGAGGCCCCAAAACATCATTTTCCTTCATGGTTGGACTAGGTCTACCTGTAGGTAGTGAATTATTTAGTCTATACTAAGTTTTGCCTTTGTCACACTTGTGTTTGAGTCTAAGAGTGAGAATGAGACATTTATAATACCTATGTGACCCTCTAAAATGATTATAATTCCTCCAAGTCTCTTCATAAATCTTATAAAACATATCAAAGTACTATCCCTTCATAACTTCTATCTAATTCACACCTTGCAAGCACTAATTATAAGTAGTGTTTCTTAATAATGAGTGCCTTGGTAATTTATGTAGGTGTCTTTGAGAGTTGTGATACATTTTATCATACCACTTAGGATGTATTTACCAATACAAAATAACAAACAACTCAATGTTGTTTCATAACACCTTAGACTTATCTTGTGTCTCCATAGATGGTTGTAGGTGTTAATATATTGAAGGTAAGATCATAGTTGATACTTTGGATTTGGGAATTCACCCTTTCATATTTTAAATTATTCACCTATAATACTCTTTATAGTCCCAATATAATTTCTCACATGACAATCCTCTATCCCTTTCTCTATACAATCTTGTACATGCATTTAGCCCTACTTGGCCTATTGAGCTTTCTTGATCACCTTATCTTTGTGAAATAGGAATTTGACTCAAAATAGGATGGTTAGTATCATGTTAGTTCCAAAATAAAATCAAAATGAAATAAACACACTATCATAACATCTCTGGGCTTAGTTACGAAGGGGAACTTAGTTAACAAGACTAGAATGAAAAATACCGCTAAAATTCAAAAGAAAACTTATTTCACCTTCCTTGGATGCTCCAAACAAGTTATTGAAGTGGCTTACTCAGTTTGTGCTCATGAAGTCTGCATCAATGAAGTGTGGCTACCTCCATCTCTCCTTGGCACCATGTTTGGCTTTGATTTGGATTGGCTTGGCTCAATATTTAGGCATTGTAATGCTAAAATGTAATATTTTGAATGTATTTGGGAATTATAACGTTGGCATATGAGATCTTAGAATTCAACAGGCAAGGCTTCTTATTTATATATTTTTGGAATGGTTTTAAGATCAACCATGATCTTCCATCTCAAGATTGAGATGTGTGGCCATGAATAAATCCAATTATGAAATTCAATCTACAAATATCCCCATTAATATTTGGGATAGAGGGGCATTAACTAGGCATGAAAAGGCTTTTATGAGGTATGAGAGGCATGAATCTTGATAATTTATGCATTTATGGTCTAAAGATGTCTTCCCAAGAAATGATGTCACCTAATGATGGAGATATTTAATATTCATTTCCAAAAATAAATTATTCAACAAGTTTCATGGAATTATTAATTAGGCTCATGATTTGGTTTAATTAGTTGTTAAGCATGATTGAGCACTTTGATGCAAACCTTGGCTCTTTGTGCACAAATTACTCAAATTGTTTAGAATGTCTTGTTATTGGCCCAAAGTTTTACTAAATTAAAATTAGGATCTGTATTCCCATTTAGGATGTTGTCAACACCAAATAACAAAGGCACAGGTCTCGTGCAAGATAATTGATATAAAAGAGCAATCTAGGGCACCCAAGTGCAAAATTAGCATTTTGACTCGAAATGATTTGATAAAATTTAGCTACTTCATAAATTTCATTTCCCCATTTAATGTTTCTCTAGGAAAAATCAACACTTGAATATGTCTTTTTCAAAGCTTGTAATGTGTTTAAGTGTTTTTAAGCCAAATTGTGCATTTTGGTAGAAATTGGTCAAAATCCTGATTGATGGTCATTAGTGGCTAGTTTTAGGTGTCTATAGTTTGCCCCTATTTGGGAAGGTATTTCAAGATATAAGCATAATAATATATTCTCAAATAATTAAAAGGTCTTGTATGCCTACAACTTCAATGATGAGGAACTAACTGTATGATACGCCTTGAGGGAATGGTTGGTAGAAGGAAAGGTCAAGAAGTAGTTCCTTGAAAATAAAGAAGTGAAATGAGGGGACCAAATGAAATGATCGGATGAGAAAAAAATGATTTTGAAAAATTAATCAAAATCATTGAGAATGCAAGTGGGACAATGTACAATGGTTTGCCTAAAGGCAGTTATAAGTATTATACCCTGATAGTGGCAACATGGCATGAAAACACAATGATTTGCCCAAAGATGGTTATAATTATTGAGAAGATGAAGTTGTCCTCATTAGGATATAAAAACAAGATAGAAACATGCCCCTATATAGATATAAAAATTAAAGTTGATGAGAACCTAATAATTTTCCCAAAGGTGGTTGTAATCATTCAAAAATGTAGGTGGGATGGTGTACAATGATTTGACCAAAGGTAGTTATAAGCATTTTAACCTAATTATGAAAAACATGATTGATTGGTTTATTATGATAATAATATAATACAGAGGATAAAAATGAATTGGAACAATCTGCTAGTAGGGAGATGTTCATCTGAACTAAATAAAGGTTGAAATTATTTCATTGTTTAATCACACTATGTAGGATATGATTGGGATTGAATCAGGATGTCAATGACAAAGAAATATCGATATTACCATTACTAAATAGACTCCTTGAAGTTGAGGTTTGTTGTAGCATGTGTTAGTAGGCATCATGGTATAACATCATGAGGACTTGGCAAAAATATGCATAAGGATTGACTCTCATAATGCAATACTCAATAGAAAATAATGCACCAATTATAAAAACCATGATGCCAATGTATACATATGAATATGGATGGATTCAAGTGTAAATATGGGTAAGGAATTACCCAATGAATGCACATAGACCAAATCAAGACAACAATGTTGAAAGCAAACAAATAATCATACAAACAAATAGAAACAAACAACTAAATGACTCAATATAAACCATACAAACATTGCCCCTATAAAATAGGTAATAACTTAACAAATTAACAAAATGGGGGAATATAAGAAAAGAAAGGGGATGGCTGAGCTATCTCCATATGCACTAGGCAAGTGTATGCTACCTACATTTTTCCATGGATGTAATAGCCAACAAAAACTTCAAGCTAAATGTAGTTCTCCCAGGAAATGGTAAGAGAATGATAACTAATGAAAACAAGTATAATTGACATAATAGAAGAATATGAATAATCTTTCAAAATGGAAAGTACATGGGAGAAAATGCCAAAAAAATGGGGAAATTAAGTGATAAGTGATTTTATTGTAACTTAGTAAGGGTTCCCAGAATCCCAAAGGCAAAGAAGTGGTCAATGTTTTTGGTTTTTTCTAACAATTTTACAAATAGTTTTGGAATTTTTAAAGTATCTCAGCTCAATCAAGAATGACAAGATAATAAATGGTTAAAGCTCACAAAATGGTGAGAGTGTGGCTTAGGGTGATTTCAAAATGGTGATAATGTGGCTTAGGGTGCTCACAAAATGATGAAAGCATGGCTTAGGTTTCTCACAAAATGGTGAGAACATGGCTTAGGTTGCTCATAAAATGGTAAGAGCATGGATGGAAAGGGTAACTAAGTTGACCTCAACAAGTATCAAGCATTGCCTACATAGTTTGAGATTAAGACCTCAAGTCACTATAGTTCTGCTTGATAGTGAAGGAATATAACTAGTATAGAAGCCAATTAAAACAAAATAGGCATAGTTGGTATAAATACATAGTAAGACATAGAGAATGGCTATTTGGTATGGTCAAGGCACAATAAATAAGTGTTGCCCCTAGTTTTCCCATAGGTAGTTATAAATAAGATATAATGGCATGGGTCAATGATACTAATTTTTCCATAGGTGGTTATAATTAGGATCAATATAATGAGAGATAATGAAATAAGAAATGAAGGATGTAACTACTAAATGTCTATCGTAATACTCTAAAATACTACCTCTATATGGAATGTATGAAATAACTACTAAAGCCAAATTTGAATGCTCTTGCTAAAAGTGGTGATGGAACCAAATAGAATGAAACCAAGGTCATAGGGCTAGGTAGTGAGGGAAACATTAACTTAGTTGATAGGGAAAGATATGGTAAAATAGACATGGTGATAGGGAAATTGATAGTTTGGTAGGATGATAGGTTGATAAAAAAGGTATTATATAAAAAAGATTAACAAAATCATACAACTTGAAATGGTCCTTATAGACAATACACCAAATCACTCAAGTGTAATACCACTTGATGTGGATAATGTTCATTGTCTTATCAAGTTCATGGTTATTTGTTATGGCAAGCCTATATGCTCTGGCTCTAATTTTTTCTATAATGATGAAAGGACCAACCCAATTGGGGTTTAACTTACCTTTATGCTTCTTTTTGGTTGTGGTATTCTTTAAGAACAAGATCACCAAGTTTAATGTTCTATGCTTGACATGACAATTATAGTGGCCTTTGAGTCAGTTCTGATATGCTTGAAGATTGTTGAGCACAACTATGCATTTTTCATCAAATAGGTCTGGGTCTTGTAGGCAAGCTATTTGATAGTCATTATCATCTAGGACATGCTTGAAAGATACATGAAGTGAAGGTAACTCAACCTCAATAGGAAGTATGGTTTCAGTACCATAAACAAGTGAGTATAGAGTGGTTCTTATGGGTATACGGTGATTGGTATGGTATGACCAAAGAGCATGAAATATCTAAAGGTGCCAATCATGACCGACATCATTGACAATATTTTTGATAATGTTGATAATGGTTTTGTTTGATGCTTTGGCTTGGACATTACCTTGAGGGTAATATGCCATAGAAAAATATTGTGTGATGTTGTATATGACACATATCTTGTCAACATCCTTGTTATTGAATGATCCTCCATTATCAGATATAATATTGGAGGGGATATTGTAGTGTTAAATGAGATGGTTGAAGATGAACTTGGAAATTTGCTTTCCAATAATGTAAGTGAGGGGTATAGCTTCAACCCACTTAGTGAAATATTCGATGGTAATAAGGATATGTTTATGGACATTAGATGAGGTGGGATTGATCTTCCCAATGAGGTCAATGCCCTATGTAGAAAATGGCCATGGTGTAAACATTAGTCTCAAAGTCTTTACTGGGGTATAAATTAAATTAGCATGCCATTGACATTTATTACACTTCTTTACATATGCAACTACATCTGCATCCATCATGGGCCAATAATAACTAGTACATAAGAAATTTTTGGATAGGATGGCCCCACTAGTGCGGGCTCCACATACACCTTTGTGAACTTCTCATAATGCTAGCGTATACTCTATTGAAGTTAAATAATAAAGCAGAGTTCCATCAAAACTACAGTGATAAATGGTTGATCTAAGTAAGGTATAATGATTGGTTTGGTGGATGAAGGCCTTGGTTTGTTTTTGGGATAGGCTAGGTGGTAAAACTTGGTCATGAAAGTATTTACAAAGGTTTAAGTACTAGATAGAACTAGGACCAATAATATCACAAATCATTGGAATGGTTGAAGGTTCATGGGCTGGTGTGAAAAAATTATCAATGAGGAAATAATACTCTCTAGCTTTATCTATTTTTTGAATTAGAGAGCCAATAATATCCATGGCATCTATAGTTTTATTACTAGCCCTTGGTAAATGCTCAAATTAGATATTTGCAATTTATTGTTTTAGAGTGTTGACATAGTTTTATATGGAACCAACTTGTCATATTTAGTCTAAAAATGGCTTATAACCTGATTTATGATTAACCAAGAATCATCATAAACCTTGAGATGATATACATTCCATTATACCACTTGGTGAAGCCCTATAACTAGTGCTTCATATTTGGCCATGTTGTTAGTACAAGGAAAATTGATCCTGAATGATTTAGGGATTAGATCCCCCTATGGTATAATAAATAAGAGGCCTACCCCTAATCCATGTGTTGTGAATGATCCATCAAAATAAAAATTCCAATGATTCTCCTCAAGAGGTGTGTCCATGATGGTCATTATGGATTCATCAAGAAATTGGAATGTGAGTGGCTCTATATCAGCAAAGGGTGCTTCAACAAGCTAATCTGTAAGAACTTATCCCTTAATAGATTTTTGATTGACATATTTAATGTCAAACTCACTAATTATCATGATCTATTTAGCCATTACACCTTGTAAATCTATTTTAGATAGTATATACTTAAGCGGATCTACTTTTGAAATGGCCATGGTCTTATTGTTCAACATGTAGTGTCATAATTTTTGAGTTGTGAATACCATGGCTCGATAGGCTTTTTCAATAGGTGTATAGTTGTGTTCATATGTGAACAATGTATGGATTAATTATTATACTACATGATCTTTTCCATTGTCATCATGTTGATCTAAAAGTTCCCCCAAGGCATTATCTATAGTTGATAGGTACAACAAAAATGGTTTTTTTGGCATGGGGGGTAACAAAATAGGTGGATTTTCTAGGTAATATTTTAGCTACTAAAAAGCTACTTGGTAGTGATTATCCTAATGGAATGTAACTCTTTTATTTAAAATATTTGAAAATGGATGAAATTTATCTACTAAATGAGAGATGAAGTGTCAAATTAACTGGATCTTTCCCTGTAAACTATAGAGTTGCTTCAAATTGGTTAGTGGTGTCATCTCTGTTATAGCTTGGATTTTGGCTAGATCGACTTCAATGCATCTATGAGACATGATTAAGCCATGTAAGTTGCTTGATGTTACTCCAAATACACATTTATTTGGATTTAGTTAGAATTTATATTAATGTAATCTTTCAAATATTCTACGTAACACCACTAGATGGTTAGCCCTGGTAAATTTGATTTGTCAAGAATGTCATTAACATAGTCTTCAACAATATCATGCATCATATCATGAAATATGATGGTCATGGTTCTTTGGTAGGCGGCCCCTATATTCATAATTCCAAATGACATTACCTAATAATAGAATATTCCCCATGGAGTGGTGATCATTATTTTATGTTGGTCTTCTAGTGATATCCTGATTTGGTTATATCTTAAAAAGCCATCCATTAATGAAAGCATTTCATAACTTGCTATGGATTCAATGATCATGTAAATGTTTGGAAATGGAAACTCATCCTTAGGGTAATCTTTTTTTATATCATAAAAATTTTACAATTTTTGATTCCTTCTAGCTTTTTACTAATGAGTACAACATTGGATATCCACTCTAAGTAGTTAATGGATTGAATACATCTTGATTCTAAGATTTTTTCCAACTCTTTCTTGATCAATGCAACAATGTGAGGATGCACCTTATGTAATTTTTGTTTTACTAGTTTGGCACTAAGATTGACCATAAGGTGGTGCAAAACTAAGATGGGGTCTAAACCTAGCATGTTAGAATATGTCCATGAAAAAATATCTACAAACTCCCTCAAAAGGGCTGTAAGGACTTCACACTCTTTCTCAGTAAGGGAAGAACCTAGAGTCACTTGGGGACTTGATGTTAAACTCTATCATATCTTCCACTAGAAGGGTCGAACCATCTTCTAAGATAGTGGGCAAAGATTTGAACTGGATAGTAATATTAGAGTCCTCTGCTAGGACTGGTTCTTTAAGTTACCCTAGGCATGATGAATCAAAGTCTCCTAATGGAATGTTTGGCCATGTAACAAAAACTATTGGAAACTCTTGAATGATTGGATCAAAAGCTTATTGTTCTTCAAAACTAAACTCAGACTTATAGACAAGTTCATCATTGGTGGTCTCTTAAGATATGGTTGAAGAAGGATGAACACCCCCATCTAATGGCACCTGAAAGAAGTTTTCACCATTGGACTGGATTTTTTATTTACTTTTACCCTAGTCAAAAAGTGACTCAAAGAGGTTTTCACTTTGGGACCTTAATGTTTTAATTATTTGCTTTTGGCTAAGGATATTCACCCACTCTCCAAAATATGTTGTAGGATCCAACTTGATTGAGACCCCTAATTTATGGTCCCCCAAGAGAACATTTTCTCAAGGCTTAGAAAGTCATCAAATGCCCCATCGTTCAAAAACTCATCAATTGATAAACTAGATTGTTGCTAGTCCCAGTCTATTAGTTAGGGATAATATAATGGTAGTGGGTTGTAATGAATGACTGGGCTAAGGGTATAAATAAAATGAGGGTTAAATATATTAGTTTTAGCTAGGACATCAAAAAGGCTATGATTGAACTCTACTTCACTGCCAACATCTTCATCACTAGTTGATGGTGATGGAAAATGAGTAAGGTATATGGAGTCACCCCTAGGTGGTTTAAATCCAAGTCCATAGGGTCTTTTATATTTGGTCATGAAAATTGGCTCAAGTGTTCCTTATTGATTAGGTTTGAGGCCTCCTCCTTCATAGTCTTGATTCTCCATGATCCTATTGGTAATATGATACTTTGCACTCTTATAACAATTAGCTTGGTTGTCATCATATAAACATGATTCATCTCCCTTGAGAAGGTTTGGTTCTAGGCCAGATGCTGGTACAAACATGATAGGTACTTTATCTTTTCTCTTTTATTGCCATTTTGGATGAAGTGACCTAGATTTAGATCTTTCAAAGGACTTTGGATTCTATGGAAGGTTCATAGTATGAAAGGTATCATGGGTCACATACTCCCTTGTGCCGCTAGGTGGGATAGTAATATGATTGGATACTTTAAGATGTGGCATGTGGGAAAAGAAATCAAGGGAATTAGGATCTATACAATTATCCTCTAGAGAATCAATAAGTGTGGCCTTTCCTTTATCCTACTTTGAACTTGGATTCATGCCATATTGGTAATTATTCTTTGAAACTTGGCCTCAAGATGTTTGTAGTGTTTATATGGGTGCAAATCTCTTGAAATATTCACTTCCATCCCTCAGTGGGAGAACTTGATATATTGGTGCAATGTTGATGGGACTACATGAATCTCATGTAACCAAGGCCCACCTAGAATCATATTATATGAAAAATCAAGATCAAGCACATGGTAAAATGTATCATGTGTCAAAGTCCCAATGATAACTGGTAGACTAATGGTGCCTTGTTATTCACTTTCCTAATTATCATAGGCTTTGATATTTATCATTTCTTATTAGAGATATACCATTGTTTACCCAAGAAGCTTGATGAGCTTTAGAGACACTATGTTGAGGCTTGATCCATTGTATATAAGGACACATTTCACTTTGTGCCACTTTATAAAAACTTATATGTATAATGGATTATTATGCAATGGGCTAAGGGATGACATATCACTTTGGTTGAAAGTGACTTGTTGGGTTAGATCTAGGTGTCCAACCAAAGCTTAAAATTTATTAGGAGATATGTCACTTGAAATAGTGGATTAGCTCAAGAAGTCATTTAAGATGTTTTTATGGATTGTTGACGTATGCAATAAATCTAAAATAGAGCTTTATGTGGGCATATTTTGTAATTATTTCATAATATCAAACTTATTCTCTTGGTGAGTGTTAAATGGCTTATTTTGAGGTTGAATGACTGGTTGGATAATGGGTGAAGTCGCAGATGGCTATGGGTCTGTGATGGTAATATTTAACCTATGAGTTATGATCGCATAATCAAGATTGAATACAAGACCATTATTGCTAACAAATGATGGTGATGGTGTGGGACCAGATAGGATAAGTCTCAATTATTAGTGCAATTATGTGTGGTCATGGGGCAAGGTTGAGTTATTGGTATAAAATCCAAAAATAAGAATCCCTATTTGTTGGTTCACCTATGTGTGGTCCCAAGTCAAGGAAGGATTACCAAAGTGATTGGATTGGTTTGGTAGGGTTGTTAATGGTCTTGTATGATTATAATTTGGTTTAAGATTAATGGAGATGGTATTAATGCTACCTCTTGTAATATGGCTTGCATCTCTATTGTTGACATGTGTAACTACATGGTAGGTTTATTGGTTTTTACCATTTTGACCTTAGTTTTTTGCATTATTATAGTGTTGTTGATTATATTGTTGGTTTTGTTGGTTCTATTGGTTCAACCTTTGATTTTGATACTATTGATTTTATTATTACATTGGCTAGTGTTGTTGTTACCATTGCTATTTTTGTTGTTTCTATTAGTGGTTATGTTAGGGAAAAGGGTTTTTATAACTCCCAAGAGTCTAATTAGAGGTGGAAGCACCACCATCCAATGTGATCTCCCCATTCTCTAACATATTTTCAATCAAATTCTTTATTTTTACACATCTTCATAAATTATACCCATTGACCTAATGCTATTCAAAGAATTCATTTTCATGGTACCAATTAGAATAAAGAACGCCTTATGGATAATGCTTTCATATAGGCCAACTAATAAAATTAGAATTAGTGAGTTTATGAAATACAAATTTAATAGGATCTCTAAGGTCACTAAAAAAATGATGAGTAGTTACTATTATTTTTAGAGGAGGAACTTGTAATGGCAAAGGTGGTTGCATTTTTTGTGCTAGCCTAGGCTGTTGTTCTGGTGTGTTGGCTGAAGAGGTTGTCAGGTAGGAGTAAGTTGAAAAGGTAGCATAGGATGGGTTGATGGTGTTTTCACCATTTATACATGGCATGAATTAGTTACTCCATTTCCCACAACATTATTATTACAGTTGAATTGCTCTAATCTATCTTAGATTTTGGCTTGTATAGGTTATGATGTTTGCATTTAGAATTAATTCTAATTTTGGATATTTCCTTAATTGGTACCTTGATTATGATTAGTTGAAGTGAGATTGATGATTCCTTTATTAATAAAGGCTCACTTAATCAACAAACCTTTATCAATAATCTCTTTGAAATTATACACACATTGTAGTTCTAAATGATAAGCTATCTCACTATGCAAATTTTTAGTAAACATAATGGCTAATTATTTATCTGGTAAACCATGGGTGAATCAGCTTGTAAGGGCTCTCCATCATTGTAGATAACTCATGAAAATCTCACCAACTTCTTATTTTTCTTTCATCAAGTTGACCAATGAGATCTCATGTTTGAGATTGTAGGGAAGGTGTTGCACAAACTTTTCTAAAAGGTCATCAAATTTTTTTACTGAATTTTTGGGAAAATTTAAAAACCACTCCAAGGCTTGTCCTGCTAGACTCCTTGGGAACAAAAATAAAAGGTATATGTCACTATATACTACTAGATGGCATGCAACAAATACTTCTATTAAATGGGCTTTGGGGTCACCTTTCCCCTTATATTTATCAAACTTTGGGGGCTCATATCTTGGAGAAAATGGAATTTATAAGTATTCCATGTTAAAAGGATATGAACACACATCATCCAACTTAAAATTTTTACCCTATTTCCTAGCTTGGATGGCAGCAATTACATACTTCATCTATTATAATTCTTACTCTAGGAAACTTGTGGGAATATTGGCCTAGGTAGATGGTTAGGTAGTCACGAGTGGAGCACTCAGAATAAGGTATAATGGAGATATTTATTAGGGTATGATGGATTGGTTAGGGAATGGAACAAGAATGTACTTATGTGGATTAGGGTTTAATTATTGGAATTTCACATGTTGTGGTATAATAATTTGGTTAGGGTTGGTTGTGAAGGTTTGATGTTGAGGATTTTGTGGTTGGGATGGAGGGATATAACCATATTGTGTCTGTTGTGGTTGAAAATGGAAATGATATCAACTAATCAAACCTTGTTGTTGAGTGAGAACTTGTTAACCAAGACCCTATTTCTACATGAGTGGCACACTTTGAACAAAAGGTAGTTATTGCCTACTAGGTGATTGAGAAACATTTGAACCTCCTTGTTGTACGAATCCTTGTCGAGAAGTGACTACATGTTTAATATTTAGCATCTATCACTGACCAATATTTATATTTTTTTGGTTAGACATCATTTGGTTTTGAATTGGCACACTACCCTACGATTAAAGAGGTATGTTTGTTACTATCTGAGTGGTGAAAAATTAGTCACCCCTATTGAGGCAGAAACATATTCAACCTCTATTGCATTGTTATAATAAATTATGCATCTTGTTGTTGAATACTACTCATCACTTGTTGAGGAGGAGTAAGATTCATCACATTTTGTTGTTGAGGCATGACATTGGTTGTTGGTTGACTACCTAATCTTGTTGGTTGTATAGTTGAAGAAGCAGCTGGTTCAGGATTAGGAGTAATTGGTTGAGATTGGGATGTATAAACTCAAACTCTTTAATTTTGGGAAACAATTGTGGTGTTAACTAAAGGCACATTTTTTTGGCTAGTTATTTGCACATTAACACCACTTTGGTTTGGATGGGATGTTGCTTGCACATTATCCACTATGTTTTGGCCACTATTTTATGTATAAGCAAAAGATACTTCTTTGATGGTTGGCATATGAAATAAGTTATGGACCAAAGTATTCTTTATGAATGGGTCTACACCTTGATTATCTTGACTAGTCAACTCTATAAATACTCTAGTTGAGGGAAATACATCTATGAGAGGCCTACTTGACATGGTCATCTAGTTAAAATTGCATGTTAGGTTCAAGTAGGTTTGGTATGCTATCTATATCTATACAAAGTGATCCTCCATGGGGTTATTTCATTTGAAAAATATACTAGGGTCCTGATACATTTTTTGGACTAGAGCTAAAGGATTGATAGAAAAATCCTATTGACTGTATAATATGTTATGAGGTATTCTTACTAGACTTGGTAAATTCTCATGGGGGAAGTCTACTAGAAACTTGGCCCATACCTATATGGATCTAACCAAAATCTCATCTTTTTTCTCGAATAAATGATGCTCAAATAAATAAGGATCATATGTATAAGGTATGTTAATAGAGTGTGGTTGTTAAGGAAAAGGTTCTTCAATAATATGTACCGTAGCTAGGAATTATGTAGTTTGTTCTTGGTCCTATTCTAAATATGGTAGCATATTAACCAAATTGTTAGCCAATAGATCTTGCATAGGGGTCTTGCACCATTTCTTCTTTCATAACGACATTACCAATCCCTAGATTGTACATGAGTCCACTATGAGTGTAGGAATACGTGTTGGGATCCATAGTGAATATTTTGAGATAAAAAGGGAAGAGAGTTCTATAAACTCTAAAAAGACAATATATAAAAGATGATTTTCAAACTTGGTCTAGATTTGTCAAAAGGATGGAAAGGTTTATGAAATGATTTGTGATAAAACAAGCTAACATTAAGTATCTAACATTGCACGTCTTATACAAAAAAGATTAAGTAAATGGACCAAAAATTGAAATGTCAAAATCTAAGGTTTAAGTGTTTCCAAATTAATCTAATCTAGGAAATAAACCATTGCTAGGTCTTCTGGCCAAATGCAACATCAAAAACTAGGCTCAAACAAGGCATGTACTAGGACTCTTGGCCAAATGGAATCAAAAGTGAAAATTTGAAATAGATGAGATTTTAATCAATGGATTTAAAACACTTCTCACAAAAACTAGGCATTTGACTCTTGGTCATGAACTCGATCAAATAGGTATAATATATGAAACAAAAGTCACTTTAGAGATAGTTTATTTTATTAAAAATAATGGTATAAAACTTGGTTATTTTGATTAATAGTCTAAACAAATGTGAATGGTATAAATGTGCTAGACAAAGATTCAAAAAGGTATACTCAAATTGGCTTGAAAAATGTGTACAAACTTGAACTCTATGCAAAAAGGTCTATGAAATAATGTTTGAAATGTTTTGGGCAGCATAACAATGCTAAACTACTAAAAAAGATGTAACAAAATGTTTGTTTCAAAAACTCTCTAAGTTAAAGATGTTTCACAAATTTGTTAGCGTAACACTACCCTTTGTAAATATACATACATGCTTAAAGTTTTGACAAAATTTTTTAAGGCAAAAAGGTATGTATTCAAATGATTTTAATGGAAATAAGATGGTAACACAAAAAAAATTGGTACATAAACTCAAAGTGTAAGTGTTTATCATAAAATGACTTAAGTCTACCAAGTGATGATAATGATGATGAGTCTTAAATGACCTTTAACCCAAATCAGAAATTGAGCTTAAATTTCCTCAAGTTTAGTGAAAATGGTGAACCCACTTAACACATCAACCATATGAAGTTATGAAGGTGAAATTTATAATTTAGATTATGAATGGATTTTAAACAATGTTTGGTAAAAGTCTGGACTCAATTGGGTACCATAACTATGCCAAATTGGATGATATGACTCCATGTTTTGATGAACTTTAAACAAGGTAAATTGATGATTCACGTGGACAACACAATGGCTCTTTGTTCAAAGGAAAATGAGGACTATGTGTTTTGGTTTGTATCATTTTTTCACACCATGTTTTTATTCCAAAAAAGACTTTAATTTGGGATAAAACCAACTAATTAATGGCTCTTATGTCCTAAACTAACAAGGTTACTTGGTATTATTGGAATTCATCAATATACATCATTTGAGAGGCTTTTTTAATGTTCATCCAAAAATTAAAATGTGCATTATATATTAGGGTTTTTACACTCCCCCTTCTTTGAAATGATAGTACTATGACATGGACCTTGAGGTACACCTTGCACCAACAACACTTCTACAATAAGTGGGGATTTGTCTAAGATCTACAAGTTTTTGAATGTCTATATGGATCAATTGACTAATGACTTTTAGTTGTGCTGTAATATAAATGCACTTAAATTAGGTGTCGATGGTATGTGGCTTGTTGTAAAAATATCTTATCCTTTTTTCAACCACTACATCCATTGCTTGCTCAGTGTAGTGTGATGTCTAAAGTGTAGCTATGTCCCATGTGCAATTCCAAAAATAGAAGGTAGTTTAACTACTAAAACATCTAATCCTAATTGGATTGGTTAAATTCAATTCTAGGAGATGAAACCCTAGGTCAAATATTCCCTAAATAACTTATGGGAGGTATTGAAGTTCCCCTCGCAAGCCAAGTTTACATAAAAATAAATGACTTATAGAAATACTTTAAGGTTGTTTCAAGATCACCCAAACTATTGAAATTTTTTGGGGAATGATTTATATGACATTATTTCTATGCCTTAGACTAGGCATGTTTGTAATAAGGATAATGTTTTTGATTCCAAAAGTTTCCTAAATGGGATGAATGGAAGAGCATACACATAACGTCCCTCTTTTTGCCAATTAAATTTGAAGTTTAAACAACTATCGAAGATAAAATTTGAAAATTGACTTCAATTTTAAGCACTAAATGAAAGATTAGGTGGTATTTTTTTGACCCCTTGGTCTTAAGTTGTAACTTTGAAATCACAATTTATCAAAACATTCACTTAAGCACCCTAGTTTTTCATTAAGAACCAAAACAAAGTTCCTAGTCCATTTTAAAATTTTAAATAAGGTCTAAAAATTATGTATTAACAAATTTCAATCTTGATCCTATAATAAAAAAAGTTAGTATTTCCTTTAGCTTTCAGGCTAATTTGTAAATAAGTGAAACAACTTTTCAAAATAAGCTCTCTATTTCAAAATCACAATTACATAATCAATCTCATTATTTCCCTACAAAATCACAATTACCAAGAAATAATATCATTGTTATGGGTTAGATAATCAGAAAAACACAATATCATTATTTTCCTAAAAAATCATTGCCAAACAAAATTGTTGTTTTAAATGAAATTGTTGGCCAAATCAATGATATCACTGCCCAAGAAACAATATCATTATTCTAGTCAACAATATTGCTGTTACTAGATAGAAAACACAAAAAGCACAAAATCATTGTTCTATTGACAAAATCACTACCGAAATTAATAATATCACTACCTAGAATGATGATCTCATTATTTTGTGAAATTTCCACTCTGACAAACAATATCATTGCTCTAATTAACAAAATCACTACTCTAGTTAACAAAATTATTGCTCCAATCTACAAAATAATTATTTAGAAAATAATGATTTCATTACAAAATCACTACTATGTGATCAATGATATTGTAATAGAGATCAAAACTAAGGTTTCCAAACACAAAAATACAATTACCAAAAAAATAGAATTTTAACTTTAATTTTCACTCTTTTTGGCCTTCAAATCCAAGATCCTGCATGGAAAAGATTAGTGAGTTTATTGAAAGAGATTTGTGACCAAATTTTTGGGGCTAGGGTCCCACCAGGTGTGCCATTATGTGAACTAGGAATTGGACTCAAGAGAGGATGGTTAGTATCATGTTAGTCCCAAAATGATATCAAAATAAAATAAACACACTAGTATAACATCTCTAGGCCTAGTTACTAGGGGAACTTAGTTAACAAGACTAAAATGGAAAATAAAACTAAACTACAAAATAAACCTTCTTTTACCTTTCTTGGATGCTCTAAATAACTTGTTGAATTGGCTTACTCAATTTGTGCTCATGAAGTCTGCATCAATGAAGTGTGGCTACCTCTATCTCTCATTGGCACCATACTTGGCTTTGATTTGGATTAGATTAAATCAATATTTGGGAATTATAATACTAAAATGTAATGATTTTAAATTCATATAGGAATTATAACTTTGGTATATGAGAGCTTATAGTTTAATAGGCAAGGCCTCCTATTTATAGATTTTTGAAATGGTTTAAGGATCAGCCATGACCATCCATCTCAAGATTGAGATGTGTGGCCATGAATAATCTAATTATGAAATTAAATATAAAAATAACCCCATTAATATTTGGGATAGAGGGGCATTAAATAGGTATGTAAATTATTCTATGAGGCATGGGAGAGATGAATCTTGATATTTCATGCATTTATGGCCTAGGGATGTCTTCCCAAGAAATGATTTCACCTGATGATGCAGATATTTAATATTTATTTCAAAAAATAAATTATTCAACAAGTTCCATGGAATTATTAATTAGGCTCATGATTTTTTTAAATTATCTCTTATGCATGATTAAGCACTTTGATGGAAACCTTGGCTCTTTGTGCACAAATTACTCAAATTGGTCAAAATGTCTTGTTATTAGCCAAAAATTTGATTGGATTAGAATTATGATGTGATGTTAGATGAATTGGATCCATATTATCATTTAGGATGTTTTCAAAACCAAATAACAAAGGCACATGCCTCATGCAAGAGATTTGACAAAAAAAGAGCAATCCAGGGCACCCAGGTGCAAAATTGGCATTTTGACTTGAAATGATCTAATCAAAGTTTGTTGCTTCATAAATTAAATTACCCCATTTAATGATATCCTATCAAAAATAAACACTTGAATATGTCATTTTCAAATCTTTTAATGTGTTTTAGAGTTTTTAGGCCAAATTGTGCATTTGGATGGAAATTGGTCAAAACCCTGATTGATGGTCATTGGTGGCCATTTTTAGGTGTCCACAATATTAAATTTTGAAGGTAGGGAAGGATTCATAATGTGTTAATAGGTCACCTCATCTTAACTTGGGTTATTCAATATATATTTACTCATTAGAGACTTTAAACTTATCAATATGCATACTAGTAGGCTTGACTATAGGTGACTGTAAATGTTTATTTCCAAACTCAAATAGGTTTAATTATATTGAATAGTAGATGGTGAATCTAACTTGATGTAAAATTAGAGATCTTAGTCAGATAACTTAAATTTTTTTTCAACACCCCAAGCCTTTTCAACACACCTTATCATGTCTTCACTTCACCTTAGCATGTTTGCTAATTTGACTTGGCTAGTTATGGCCATCTCAAGATGAGCCTTGCATTGAGTTTTTACTTATTGAATTTACCACTTCATGAATTGTCACTGAATATATTATAATTTATCATAAGTTCAAGAGATATAATTTGGATTCTCATAAGCTATTGACATCTTTTCATACTTTGAAACATCTATGTTTACCTTATACCCTACCTGTAGGTGTTTAATAAGATTGTTTTAGGGATACATAAGGCCACTCTCTCAAGATATTTAAGTTCATATATTTTAAAAATTATCAAAGTAATTCACCCCTCCTTATTACTCCTTCAAGGGTTCATATAGCTTAGGACAAACATTTCTATCAATTCCAACATGCTTGACTGGTCTTGTACAAACTTTAGGTGCTTATTGACTACGTGCACACTTTTCAAAGAAACTCTCTTATTTATCAACCATATAAATTGTGTTAATTTTAATTTAGAAGATTTTATCCTATAACTCCTTTTAAATAGTCATGTAAACTTGTTCCAAACATTACTCACTCCTTCACACTTGCCCTTTGGGTGTACGGACTATGGAGTCTTGAACATTGATAATGGAGTCTATTGATGGTATGCCATGATTTTGATGAGATTTATGAGTTTTAATGAGGTTTCACTTACCTCTCCATTTTATACAAACATTATTAACATGGATATGGGTCCTTGAATACATGTTGATAGACTTGCAAGCCTGTAAGTGCTTGAGACACTTCATGAACTTGTTCAAGATGAAAATTTGGATCATGTTACCCATTATTCAAAAAAAAAAAGCTCAAAAGTATCTATCTTTTTGATAAATTATGTTACTTATTTATATTCAAACTAAAACTAAGTTTAGAATTGGAAAGATCATCCAAATATCATACATCTCTCAAGAATCAAGTCACTTAGAGATTATGGAGAAAGAGATACATTTAAAATAAAACACATGAATTTTATGGGTTTGAAGGATATTGAATGAGTGATAGAGTGTTATAAACCTTTGATCATGACCACCATGAAGAGAAAACCAAAATTTAGTAAGATTTATTAGAATAACCTGTTCATCAAGACATTCTTCCTCCAAGTGAAGGCACCTCATAGAGATGAGTTGGATGATGAAAACATAATTAAAGGGATATATATGACCTATAAAAACATCCATAGAAACCATTACTCTCCATAAATTTTTTAAGTGGAGAAATAGGTGAAAGAATAAACCCCTTTTAGATGGATAGGCCATAGTGACCTGCTATCAATATTAGTGATTGTTCATAATTAATATGATATAATTATGAAAAAAAGTGATATTTATTTGAATCTAATTAGGAAACCTAGCAATGAAAAAAAATTAATCTCCAAACTCTCTCCCCTGGCCATACCACACACTTTAATTTTGCATTTTTGAGCTTGTGAAGGCAATGATGGAGGATAAAAAGTGTTTGGAGTGTCAATTTTAATTAAAACTTTGTCTAGACATGTAAACTTATTTAAAATATCCAAAATGACACTTATAAACTATTTACAACTAGCAAATGAGTCTCCAAGGCTATACAAGTGCCTAAAAGTGTTATTTTTCCTATTTGGGAGGTTGAAACTATAAATTTGTTAGTACCTATCTTACCATGAACATTATATGAATTCTCTCTAACACAAGGTGCATTTGTAATCTTCTTGAAACATTCTCTTTTTGAAGTGGTGCATCCAACTCTTCTATATGGGACAAAAGGTAGCCAATTTGAATTTTTTACATTTAGAAGACAAACAAAGGTTAGAGCATGATAATATGATGTAAATGACATCCAAATACAATTTTTTCATTAATTTATACAATATTAGACCTTTTAAAAAAATTTACACAACAAGAACTTGTAATTGATCTCTTGGACTAGACAAGTATTCATAAGACCAAAAGTTGGACAAGGCTAAGGAAGAGAAAATGACCATATGGTAATCTTTAGGACCATTTCAGACCATGAAAAATCCATATGAACACCTTATGAAAGTTTAAATTTAAAGGGGTTGACCTATTTTGACTTGTGGTCAAAATTTGGTCAATAAGAACTTGGTGATATGGCAGACCCATCAAGATTTGTTTTCCCTCACCAAGGTGAAGACTTTTACTAGGGAAGAGAATCTATCCCAAGACCCACTATCCATCCTCTAAGTTATCCATGACATCTATAAGAAACTCCTCAAGGACATGGAGATCCAAGTCTAGAATCTTGAGGCCCAAGTGAAGAGTGTGTTCCTAGTTAGACTAATTGGGTAGCTCAAGGATGCCCTCCTAATTCTTTTCTAAATCCTCAGGAAAGTAGTGGGGACTTGAGATAAGACTAATGAAATTATATAGAGGAAGCAAGCCTACATGGGGAGGATCATGAATATTGATGAGAAATTATAGAAGCTATAAGTAGTGGTTAATAAGGGGATGCTTTTAGAGCTAAAACTGATGCAAACCTGAGATTTGGAGTTGTACCAAACTTATACTAGGAACATGAGAGCAGTGATGGAGGAGTGACTAGCCTTATCCCACACTATAATATAACCCTTAAAATAGTGTGATAATAAGATATTGACCTACTTCCAAGAGGTTAATATCTCAGTGTTATTCCATCCAAATGGCACTCTACTCAACCAAGGGGAATTTGAAGTCCACCTAGGTCAATTTGACTAGGTTATGAGGGATAAAATGGCCAAGGTAAATAAAAAAGGAGCTTGGGTGGTGATGTAACTATCAACTCAGTCCACTAGGAACATCAACAAAGTTTTAGGAGTCTAGGCCTCCATGGAAGAAACTTTCTATATCTCCTAGAGATTGGTAGATCAGGAAAAACTGATCTTCAGGGAGCCTCCAATGAAATTAGCCAAGCTAGATAGGAAGTTCAACCTCATGGCAGCTACATTGTAATTTGGGAGTGCCCAATTGAATTAATTAGGAGGTATCCCCTCTTAGCAACCTTTATATGTTTATAAGTGTTCCCCCACAAATTTATTATAGGTTTGTTGGGTTTTATTTTGGTTCAAATTTTAAAATATAGTTGTAACTATCATGAGTGGCTATCATGGCCTAAGATGGGATCCTCATGCTTTTTGGAGGTGAGCCCTATTCCTTATCTATTTATAAAAGAGTTGTATTATATTTTTGGGGTCTACAAAAAATTGTTTGAAAGTGATGTTGGATTATTTCTAAGATTTCACATACATTTCCCTATACATTCTAAACTATAATAGTGGCTTAGATTGAATAATGTACCAGTTTTTCACTCCTTTAATGAATATAATTTTTGTTTCTACAAAATGGTCTCTTTTGTGTTCAAATTTATTTCATCTTCATGTTTAAAGGATCAACAATGCCATGTTAATTTAATTAACACTTATTCATTTTATGTATGTCATGATTATGATGTGTTTATCTATTATATTCTCTATGTGAATTATTTCATTTCTCTTTTGGTAAGTGTTGATAATTTGTGTGCTTAGCCATAAATTTTCATATGGAATTTATGTGTTTTTTGACAATAAACCTCTAGTGTTAATATTTGGTAGGAATTCACATTGAAGGCATACTCTCATTTCCCTCAGACTCTCCCCACTATATGTTTTTGGAGGTATAAATTTAATGAAACTCAGTCTACAGTAGTATAACCATTGCAGAGTCACTTAGTTTAATGACATTGCATTAAATATATTTTAGACCTAGAGGCATCCTTTTTTGCATTACCCTTCCCTTTCTTTTGTGTTTATTTAGTGGTTTTGAAATGCCCATTTTTACTTGTGTTTAGAAAGAATAAACCCAACACTCAAAGTGTTCATAACTATATTTAACATATGTCAAGCATGGTGTATTAAAATTTTAGTGGTAATAGTGCATTTCTTGGAGACTATTCATGTAGACTCCATTTATGAAGTCTAATACCCACAACCATGCCCTAGGCTAATCCCAGACTAGTCCTAAAATAGAAGATGAAAGTTTTTAGTTATCTCCACCTTCCCCTTTTCAATGAATTTCCAATCTCATGGGTGTCTTGTGGTAAGGAGCATACTAGAATGAACAATAGATAGCAATAGGAGGGCCTACTTCATGCTTGTTTTATGTTTTAGTTCATTTTATGAATATGTTGAGTTAGGTTTTTTGGTAAAAACATTCTAACTATTGTTTTATTATACAACATCTTGTATATTAGTTCACCTATTACCAGGGCTAGGTCCCACTAAGGTAGATTGGTAATCTCCCCTACTTTTCCATAGAAAACCTAGGTCTAATCAACCCAGACCTACAATGATCCTTATCATCTACTCCCCATAACTTATCCTAAACATGCAACCCAAGATGGCTTGGTTAAAAGGCTCAAACTTAAATGGCTTGATATTCATCCATGATCTACCAGAAACCTTGAGAGGTATCTTCCTCATTTCAACCCTAATGTAGGATGCACTATGGAATAACACATAACTTGTTACTATACCAACCTAAGACTCTTAAATGTAGAAAATGAGGATGTGGCATGTAGGCTATTCCCTTTTAATTTAATGAACTCTACCTATGATATGTTCCTAAACCTTCTTGAATATTCTATACTAAGTTGGGACCACTTTAGTTCTACCTTTCTCACCCAATTTAGCCAAGTAATAGACTCCAACATCTTATACTAATAGTTAACTTGTATCAAGATGGATACTAATGATCCCATTAGAAACTTCAATGCTAGGTTTCAAAATATGTATAGCTGGGTAACCATTATTTACCAACCCAATCCTTAGCTATCACTTGAGATGTATAAGAATGCCTTAGACTCTTAGATGGCCAAGTTCCTGAGAAGAGACACAACTATAACAAACCTATCCTTAACATATGTAGGGGACATCAAAGTTGATAGGTAATTGAATCCTTAGGGATACACCATAACCCCTACTTCTAACATGTTATCACAAATTTTTACATTGAAATTATTACCTAGAATTAACCAAAATTCACTTATGGCCTAGCCATTCCCTATAATGCATCATCTCCTATTGGGTCATCCCACTTCAAATCAACCACTAGATTTCCCAAACTTAGGGGGTCTATATCTAATTCCATGGACTCAACATCAAGTGATTTTAGATATAGATAAAAATAACTAGGCCACACCTCAAGAGTCCACTGAAAATGAGGTAGATGATATTCAATAAATGGTATAAAATATCAATAATGACTTCCTAGGAATGTAAAGACAAATAAACAACTCTAACGTAGAAAGATCTAATAAGAATTTCACATATCAAAGGCCAAAAAGGAGCTAAAACCTCCATCATAACCCCCCAAAAACTTCACCCAACAGGCTCCCTAAGATTAATATCATTAAGATAGCCTTACCCAACTAGTGTTAAGTGCACAACCCAACTAGTAGATGGAGAGCTCGACTACATGTAATTCAGTTATGCTTTTGAAATATTCTAGAAGGAAATTGATGAATATGAGGTAGTTCCCAATCACCTAGAATCCTCTAAATAATGTAAATCCTCAATTAATACCATGGTATTAGAAACATTATATTTCCCTATCCAATAAAAAAAGAGTCGAAGGAAGGTATTAGTGAGGTGCAGGTATTTCAGCAATTCCAAAGGAGAAACTACACACTTAAGAGTAAGCAAAAAAAAAACAACCACTTACTACCTTGACCCCAAAAAATAATGGTGCAACCCCACTAAACCAAAATGTTAGGAATGATACTCAACCTCTAAGATATCAAGAGCCTAAGACACCTGTGGAAACCCCACCGATCCAAATCGAAGGGGGTTACAACATAGTGGAGGATACAGAGATAATCAAGGCTAACATTACCCTTCATGAGTTTGCCCAAATCATAAATAAATGAGACCTTTTATTAAAATCTTGAACTCAAAATCCAACCCCATAAACCTAGCCAAAACTAAGAGCAACACACACCAATCCGCTTCTCCATAAGAATAAGATGGAGGTTCCCCCATTCCTCGATCTAGCCCCCATAAAATTAGATAAAGTAGTGGTCCATTTGAATAAATTAGAGGTGAAAGTGATAGGAAAATTTTTAAATATCTAAATATAGTTATAATTTTCACCTAGGATTTAAAACTTTATAGACGTTTAATTGGTTGACATGCTAAAATATTATGGTATTCTCCTTAACAAAGATTGGTCCAAAGCCCTAAATGTACGTATAGTTACAAATTTTTCACCTATGTGGTTGCCATGGAGATGAGTATCCAAAAAATTATGAGTGGATAGGGAAAAACATATGAAAAAAATGATCACCAAATACATCACTATAAATTAGAAGATAAATCTAGCTTCCTCAGACCCAGGCATGTACACACTAAGCACCAAGTCTCCAAGAAACTAGACCAATCACTACCCAGGCCTGCTTGGCCTGTGGTTTCTCTATGTAGATAGATATCACTCTAGATAAGGTAGTGGAGCTACTATTTTAATTTTATATCCCTTAGGGTGGAAACATATAACATCCTATAGGTTATAGTTTGGTGAAAAATAAAGCTCTAATATTAGGATTACAATTTGCATTGAGACATGAGGTAAATAGACTAAGAGTATTTAGTGACTCTGATCTGGTAGTCAACCAAATCAAAACTAAGTTTCAATGCAAACTATAATTCCTTAGAATGTATAAATACAAAGCTTAAGAATTGATTGAAATATTCAACATAATTAATATTAACTCTAGGAGGAAAACTAGGTAGGAGACTCACTAGCTTTGCCTGTGGCAAACTTAACCCTAGATGACACTAAGCTATAATAGTTCTCTATGGATCTTGTCCCTTATACTTATATCATAGACAATTTTACTAACTTCCAGGACTTTAAAGATGACCATCAAATCATCTAATTCCTAGGAAATGAGGGGATATTTGAGGCCTAGATCATAGATGAAAAAGACACAAACAACCTTGAGAATGAGTTAGTTAAGGATGGGATGTTAAACATTCATAGAAATAGGATCCCAAAAGGGATGATATCACTTGAAAGAGCATTTGATTTATTAGACCCAACCTTCTAGGATAAAAGGCCTAAGTTTAAAGACCATAAGTTTTAGCTTGTTAATCTCAGCCCTGTGGATAACCCCCTCATAGTTAACATGGTTTCAGATTGGATGGACCACAAATTGGAATAGTTACATAAATTATTGCTAAGGTATAAAGATGAAATTTCTTGGGCCTATGGAGACCTTAAGGTCTTTGACCTGAGAGTAATTAATCACAACATCCTATTAAAACCTAACCAAAATCCATTCAAATAAAGGTAGAGGCCAATTAACCCAATCTTAGATCCCTGATTCACAAAGAGGTTCACAAGTTACTCTCTACAAGTATAATTTTCCTAATCTGCCACTCCACTTGGGTGGCTAACCTAGTCTCAATATGGAAGAAGAATGGTTAAATCTACCTTTTTGTAGACTTCTATAATTTGAACCAAGCCTCAAATAAATATAATTACCTATTTAACTCACTAGACAAAGTAATCTAAATGGTGATCACATCCCAGAGGATGTCCTTTTTGGGTGATTTCTCAGGCTATAACTAGGTCCTAGTCAATCCTAAAGACAACTAAGATTATTTTCACCACTAAGTGGGGCACCTTGCTTACAAATAGATGCCTTTTGGGCTAATCAATACTGGTGTAAACTTTCAAAGGGAAATAGACTTCACTTTTGAGGACTTGATATGTAAATACATAATAATATATATGGATGATCTAACTATTTGCACCTAAATCCATTTATCTTAATAATCCTATTAAACTTGCTAATTTATACCATAATCATAACCTTAGTTAATTAACCAATATATTAATGCCTATACAATATTCCCTATATCCCCTAAACCTTTCCATATGCTTAAAGATAATTAATTACCCCAATTAACCTACTAACTAGCCTACTTAGCGACTAATCTATCCACTATCCCACTTGCCAATTTAAAATTCCTTTTTATTCAACTACTCAAAGCCACCCTAGCATTTATTACATCCCTATGAATCCTAAACCTCATTAATTCCCATCTAAATTTATATTATCCCAAACCTAATAAATAAACCTCTAGAACTAGGAAATATCCTCCAAAGTTCTAGAAGTTTCTAAACTAGAGGCTTCTAAAATTTAAAATTCCCTAAAATCTCCTCCACCATCCTATAAAATCCATGAATGGGAAATGGCCAAGCTAACTTTTAAATCAATAATCCCTTATTATACTCCCATAATCAACTATTCTTAAGCATCTCCATATTCTTACCAATCCATCCAACAATCTAAGGAAGCCATTGGAGTCACTTTGAAGCTCAAAACAAGAAATCCACACTCTATCAATTTGGAATTTGAATCCACTTGAATATCTTGGAGAGAAGTTATAAGGGATAAAAATATCATAATAATCCTTGTTTAATTCATTGATTCTTCCTTTATTCCCTCCCTTTGATGTTTGTGTAATTAGGTTTTAATTACTAAATATGGTAGTTTTTATAAATAACTCAAAAAATATGATCACATATTAGTGACCATAGTGAGAATTACCCCTTTAATAAAACACTCTTGAATATTATAATTATTTTGATCACTTTTAGGATAAATTAGATGAATAACATGCTCCAAAATTGCTCAAATTTTTACATACATGTAATCAATGGTTTTGCTCTATAAATCGTGTTATTGTAGTTACAATTTTGCCAAAAAAGTAGCAATATTATATTAACTGCCATTTTGACTTATAAAATTTTAACTTTAATAGGTTTATTATCCTTTTGTAAGACTTTATATTTGATAATAGTTATTTTTCATAAAAACTATGATTTTTTTCTGACTTATAGTTTTGCAGGCTATTGTTTGAAACTATGTATAACTATTTTTTGCTTAATATTTGATCTTATGTAAGTTTATGTCAACTATTTTTATCTTGTAGGGGTAGAAAAATCATATTATATGTGCAATAAAATAGTAAATCTTGTCCCTATATTATCTCATTATCAACAAGAAAAATCATAGAAACAAATTTGTGATTTTGCCTCAAAAGTCACAATATTGCATTTGTAAGTAGTGATTTTGAGTTTCTAGTAAACACTCTTAAGCTAACTTGATAACCTTTGACTGTCTATTTATGTGTGATCATATTTTGTCTATAGGAAAAGGGAGGCACCAGTCCTATAAGGTTTCCCAATATTAAAACAATACCATAGAAACATAATTGTGACTTTGCCTTAATAGTCATGATTTTGTCATTGATAATTGCATTTTTTGCTTGGGTGATCTAAAATTAGTAGGGTATTTTAGATAACAAGTTCTATTATGTTGTCTAATAATAGTAAAGGGATAAAGGTTATCTGAATAAATATAAAACTTCCATCCTTACCCCCTAGGATACTTTTTTCAAAACCATTGATTATGAAGTAATGACTTTATATAAAAATAGGCAATATTATGTTTAAATAAGTGATTTTGACTATGGGCATTAAAAAATATATCAGTAGGTTTTTTATCCTTTAGATGTTGGTGGAAATATAAATCACTCTCTATCATAAGTTAAACTTATTTTTTTTCTTAAACTTTTGTATAAATCTTACATTTCACATTAGCTTTTAAAAAGGTTAAAAATCTTATACCATTTTGTTAAAACTTGTCTTTCTATAAGAGTGTCTTGACACATACATTTGTAAATAAACCTTAGTCTATGAGTTAGAATAGTAATGTTTTTGTTTTTTGCAATATCGTAGATTATGAATTATGATTTCATATAAATAATTGTGATTTTGTTTAACAATTTGTAGTTTTACAAGAACCATACAGTTCCTATCCTAGTTAGCACATAGTCGATAATAACACAACTCTAAAGTTGAGATTTTGCATAAAAGTTATGATTTTTTAGTTTATGGAAGTGATATTACTTTACATTGACTATGTATTTGCAATTTTACAAGAAATAAGTAATTTTTCCTAATTTCAAACTACTAATCCTTTTTTAGAGCCTTTTAAGGAGAAGGTACTTGATTTAATTTTCCAACTTGTGTACTTGTAGAAGTACCTAAACTAAACATTTTAATCTTTTACTTGTCTATATCTTTTGTGTATGACTTATTTGCTTGTTTTAAATTTCCTCACATAGGTAATTAATTAGGTAAATTAATATTTCTTACTTATGTGTTAACCCATTTTATCTAGGATAACATGTGATTTGGATTAGTTAGTGAATTTTTTGGAAAAAAGTGTTTTGTATTTTTTTGACTGATTTTTTGGTTCACTCTCCATGAACCATCATCAAGGTATGAGAAATAATTAGTTGATATTATAGACCAAACAATTCCTTTATAAATAACAATAAAGCTTAGTGATGTCCTTGTGAGACCAAAAAGTTGGGGAGAAGGGGAGTACAATCAAAAAAGAAAAGAGAGCACAAAAATTAAAAATAAACAAAAATACAGATAAGTAAAAAATAATAACCCTTTAGTGAATTAATATTAAAATTAAAATTATAAATTAAAAGTTATGAATTTTTATGAACTAAAAAAGTTTCAAATTTTTGGGATTATACATGTTTTCATTTATGTTAAGATGATAATTTGTCAGTAAAATTTCCATATTAAAAATACATAACTTATAAAATATAAATTAATAATAAGAAAAAAATACAAAAAATAAAATAATAACATAAAAGTTAAAATTAATTAATTATTATTTTTTCTTTTAATTGAAATTTTATGAATTTTAGAATTTTTAAGATAATACATGTTTTAGTTATGTAAATTTAATAAGTTTTTAATATAAGTTACAAATGATAGCTTCTATACTCTAAAATTTAAGTCACGTATAAATTAATAATTATTAAATATTTTAAAATTGTAAGCTTGGTAATTAAAATAAATAATAACATAATGTGAGATAAAGTTATAAATTAACAAGGTTAATTAAAATGAAGACTAAGATTAACACAAAAATGAAATTAAATACAAAAATTACACCTAGTAAAAGAAAATTATAGATAGTTAAATATAAATGTGAAAAATGCATTGAAAATTATCAAATATAAGTTAGAAAAATACAATACATATCTCAAAAAATATGATGTATTAATGTCCTAAAAGTTAAAAATTATAAAAAGAAGAAAAAGAGAGAAAAAGGTTAGAGGTAAGGGAAGAAGGTAAAGTGAAGAACAAATCTGGGGGGAAGAGAGGGGGGGGGTGGGGGTGTTGGGGGGAAGAATGGAGGAGGGGGAAGGAAAGGATGGCGTGAATAAACTAGTTGGAAAAAACCAAAAATAAAATGGATAAAAAGGATAGATGAGCGGGGCATAGGGAGGGATGAGATAAACATCAACGAGGATGGATTAAGTTTAAGATAGATCTCTAGGTTTGGTTTAACTCAAGACCACTATCTCTGTTAAGGTTGTTATCATACTTATGAATTGCAATAGCTTCTCTGAGATGATGTTTGAAGAAATTATTCTCTATGGAAATAATTTTAGTCTCTTCTATACAAATATGATGATTCATCTTGAAGGAGTGTTCAATTAGGTTAGAATTGACCAACCTCTCTCTATTTATATTTTCCATATGTTCATTAATCCTAGTCGTGATGGAGTGATCAGTCTCACCAATGTATGAGACCCCATAAGAACAGTCAATTTTATACACCCTACTTCTCAAAGTTGGCTCCAATTTATCTTTGGAATATTTGATCATACTTCTAAGTCTTTTGTGGTGGAGAAATGTAGTATGTATGTTGTTGATTTTTAAAATCTTGGCAATTTTATAAGAGATTCCTTCTATAAAGGGGAGGAAAGCTGTGGGTTTGTTCTTAATATCCTTCAAAACCTTGGGTCTCAATAGGGAATTCTTGACAGATCTAAAAGCTCTAGTAATTTTTTTACCCTTGTACCCATTCAAATTAAACACTTTAGAAAGGTGTAGGATCTCAACCTATACGTTTTCATCATCACAAATTCTAAATGTTCTTATATCAAGGGTTTTCAAGACACCTAAATTTTATGAGGGATGGTGCTAGGAGTCCACATGTAGATAGAGATCAGTGTGGGTAGATTTATGATAGACTCTATGGGAGAAAGAACCATCAAATTTTATAGAGAGGAAGACATCTAAGAAGGGAAGACTACCCCCTAATTCCAATTCTTTTGTGAACTTGATGGAATCTATAACCTTGTTCAAATGAGTATGGAATTCTTCAAGTTTTTATAACCCATGTGGCCAATTGACAAGGGTGTCATCTACATATCTTTTCCACCAAGTGGGTTTTAAAGGGAAGGAGTTAAGAGCTAAGTCTTAAAACTATTCCATAAATAAGTTGGCCACCATGGGGGAGAGGGGTGAACCCATGGTAACCCCTTCAATTTTCTCATAAATAACTCCTAAGAAAAAAAAAGGTCAACTTCAAACATAGAGTCACCATAGACGTAGTTTCCTCATCCACATGATTACTAACTACCTTGATGATGTCAAATAATAGAAACTTTGTGAAGAGTGACACCATATCATAACTCACTAAGATGTCCTCATTAGACACTTGCTTGTCCTTAATAAACTCTACAAAATCTAAGGAGTCTTTGATAAAGGAGGAAGATTGTCATGTTAATGGTTTTAGTTAATTGGCTAAGAAGGAGGCTAAGGCATAGGTAGGGGAGTTAGAGGTATCAATGGTAGGCCTAATGGGGATCCCCTCCTTATGTATCTTTGGGGCACCATAAATTATAGGGGTAATGGTTTTATTAGTAGGAAGACATTATTTTATAGTGTCATCTAGGGAGGATTGATTAATAATTTTTGTCACTAATCTAGAGATTTTAGAGATCGAGTTGGAAGATAAATCTCTATAGCTCCTACCATTTTGTAAATAGTTAAGCAACTTAGAGTTATAATCCCTCTTATTTATAAGAACTATAACATTCCCCTTGTCAGCTTTGGTGATGATGATGTCATAATTATTGTTGAGGACCTTTAAGGCATGCCATGCTTTTCACAAGAGGTTTGGTTTGGGGGTTTAGATTTTTTTAAATATATGACATATTATTGTCTAGTTATTTCAGTGACATCTCAAGGAAGAAATTTTAGTACGTGTTCAATCTCAAAAAGGAAGTCTTCCCTAGGGATATGTTTTGGGGATAACCATGAAGCCTAAACCCTTTTTTAGAACATTAAAAAAGGGCCTATCTAAAGGGAGGTCTGATAAGTTAACCATAATTTTGTTTTCCCAATTGTCTATATCATGATTAGTGATCAAGTTCAAACTATTACTAAAAGAAAGGGGGGAAAGGTTAAAGTTGACACTAGTTAAAAGAGATGGGTAGAGAGAGGGAGTGACCATATTAAGGTTATTGTCAACCAAGGTGTGAGCCACATTGATAAGATCATAATTAGAGTGGATGGACATAGAGGGAGATGGGAGATAAGGAGCATTGAATATTAGGGAAAAATGTCACTAGGGGTTGGTAACGTGGATTCCATCCCCACACACTTGCTTAGTGATTTGGAATTCATCCCTACACACTTGCTTAGTCACTAGGGGTTGGTGTCATGGATTTCATCACCGTGTATTTGACCAAACTCTATGTTTTAGTGGAGTATAAATATCAGGGACAAATATCATTAGGGTAAGTAGTTCACCCCATATAGGTCATCCATGAAGGAGAAAAGCTAATTATCTAAACCAGCAATTAGATAACACCCTATATGGATTTGGCCCCATGTACCTTAGTGTATCTTAGGGACTCCCTTAGGCACCCATATATAAACTTAGCATAGGAACTATCAATCATAACAAACATTCTATTGTTAGAGTTAAGATCAACTCTCAAGTGACTATCAAGTGCAAAAAGGGTCGAAAGGGTTTGATAGATTCGATAATAGGTCACTAGCCTACAACTTCACTCATGAAGCCATTAGATGGTGCAGGCATCAAGTTACACATTCATTTAGTTGACTAAAATTAGGGCTCATATAATGTACCTAGAGGGGTATAATAGGATAGAGAATAATCCCACATGCATTAGCATATGGAGAGAGAGAAAGAGGAAATAATATAAGGGTATATGGTGTTATAGAGTATCCAATAATAATTGTAATAGAGCCCTAATCTAAGGAGGTATCCCCCTCAAAGTGACATATGATTAGATAATATACTAAGTATTTTCTTGTATTTTCTGTATTATTACATATGAAGTCTTTTCATCTAGGATCAGAGAACTTTCTAGGGCCATTTTTATGATCGTGATCCTTGTTGTAGGGTTATTTTTCATGATCGTGATCCTAATTACAAACATAATCTGGAGAGGCACATTTGGGATATTTATTTTATCTTGAATATTTTTGGAGGTTTTTAAAAGTAAGATACATGTTTTATTCTTGTTTCAATCTAAATTTGAAGCTAAAATTGTCATTTTCAAATTTAGATTATTTTTTTAGCCTTCAAAATCATGACTGTTTTACTTCAACCATAATGAATCACACCAAACCATTTCTAGGTTTTATGTGTTTCATTCTTAGATTTATATAACAATTTAAGGTTTTGATTTTTGTTTATTATTTTAAAAGTTATCATAGTTTTTGTGCCTTTTCCTTTTGTAAAACAAAAAAACAAAAAATGACTATATTTCTACATTTTGCTCTTAGACTGTAGTGAATCCCATCAAACCATTTATGGGTTTTGTGTGCCTCATTTCTAGATTTATATAAAAAATTAAGTTTTAATTTTTTTTGTATTTTTAAAGTTATCATAGTTTTAGTGACTGTTTATATTTAAAAAAATAAATAAATACAATTAAAAAAATAAAAAAATAAAAAAAACAAAACAGTTGATCATGTTGTAACAGATGTATTTTTAGTTGAAGATGATGTCCCTATATGTTTAACCTTTGGTTCTCATGGGGTTTTCCACCAATTCATTGACTAAGCTTCAACAAATTGGTACCATCTAGGAATATCATACTGAGTTTGAGACATTCACCAATGACACTTTTATTGCATTCTTCATTCATTACTTCATCAAAGGACTTCAAGAGGATATTTGAGTGGAGATCCAAATATGGTAACCTCCAATAATGATGGAAGTAGTTTGATTAGCCAAGCTCACTAAAGACTGCATCCACTGGCAACATCTCCAAACAATAAAAGCACTAGAATAGGCACCATAAGTGCCTGAGCACTCATCCAACAAGTCCATTTAAAAAACCACTATTCTTGAGTAAACCCAAAATGATCCCAAACCAAAAATCATAGATTAAAAACAAGGAATTTAGGCTCCACCTCCTTTGAGAAGAAATCTTAAGGTGGATGGTATGTACCCTCAATTGGTTCACAAGGACAACTATTTTATGCACCCTTATTTTAGATTTGAGGTGATCATCATCAAGATTCAACTTTCATTGCTCGACTCTCATTGCTAGATTCTATTTGTGGTTAGTCCATGCATTCATCATTATGCACATCCACCTCCTATTTTAGTACTTATGTTCACTTTATTATTGTACATACTCCTATCACAACATAGACAAAAGAAGTGGAAGTAAAAATGCAATAATGGCAGAGCTTCTATTTGGTCTTCACCTTATTTTTGGTTTGGCTTTCATTTGGTCCTCCTATTTTTTATTATGTTTCAAGGGTGAAACATATTTAAGAGGGATGTAATATAATGTACCTAGAGCTGTATAATAGGATAGAGAATAATCCTACATGCATTAGCATATGGAGAGAGAAAGGTAGGAAATAGTATAAGTATAGAGGTATATGGTGTTATAGAGTATCCCAGATTAATTGTAATAGAGCCTTGCTCTAAGGAGGTAACCCCCTTGAAGTGGCCCATGATTTGATAATATACTCATTATTTTCTTGTATTTTCCATATTATTTCATATGAGGTCTTTTCAGCTCATGACTAGGCATGAGTATTATGTGTTATGTTAAGGCCTATATTATTTGTGAGTTGAGTCAGCCTATCCCATTTTATTACAAAAATACCTAGAGACCCCTAGGACAAATCCCATCCTAGAATCAAAACCAATCATTCCAAATCATTATTCATACCTTCTTGGATAGTTAACATTTGTCTTGAAACCAAACTTTAATGATCACTCATCATCTTCTATCCTAGTCATCACTCCTATCCTTGACTAAGCATTATCAATATTTATAACCTTGTTTGGTTTTAGTCTAGCACCCATCATCTGTTCATATCTAGCACCCATCAAATCATCACCTTGCTAGTTATAGAGTATATAGTACTCTTATCCTCTTTATGTCTTTGCTAGAATGAATCCTTATAGGGTGTTTTATTTTGTAATATTTTTTATTTTAGTCTTGATATACTCTCAAATAAAAATCCAAGTCTCGTATAAATTATCTCCCTTGATCACTTCTAGTCCTTGATTTTAGACAAAATTAGTATCCTATATCAAAGTCACACTTAATCACTATTTTTGCATCACCTTCATCATCCATCATGCTTATATAAACCATTACCCAAATTCTAAAAATATGAAAATGATCTAACTAGGAAAATGACCTCTTTAAGAATCTAGGTGACCAAAACTAGGATAATGATGACATGCATACCCGTGGAGAGGAAGACCAGTTCACAAATGACTTCTTCCATAGTGACGAGGTTAAGTCCCAATTTGAATAATATCTCTATTAAAATCATGATAAAATTCTATCTTAGGTCATTGGTTAGGGAGGAAATTACCCTCTAACTTTGATCTAAACCTCTTTCAACATATCATCCATCCATCCACTAGGCCCAACACTCCACCTCGTCAAGCTAATGTTAATCAAGATCAAGAATAAGTCAATCTTGTGGATCATGAGTGAGAACTTGAATAAGAACCAAACCCATAAAAATAATAATATTAAGGCTAATAGGAGAAGAACCACTTTGAGGACTAGTTAAACTTGTTAACCTAATAAATTAATTCACTTGCCTCTCAATTTTGTGCCCAAAACCAAAAATCCTCTTCACCAAGACAACCTATCTAAAACACTAACCTCGATCATTCACAACCTATAACTAATCAATATCAGGCCTCCAATCCTTTCATAGACCCCTCATTCACTCAATAGTGGAGGATAATGAAGGATATTCTTCAACAAATCGATCTTATAGAATTTTATAATGAAGGATATTCTTCAAAAAATCAATATTCACTAAATATAGAGGGAAATGAGATCCATGAGACCATGTACAAAAATTATACATAACTTTTCATGAGGTTTCTTATTATGATGCTTATCTTCTCATACTTTTCCCCAAAACTCTCATAGAACCTCTTTTGGAATGGTTTATGCATTTACCCAAAGGGTCCATATCTAGCTTTGGGGAGTTGAAAAAAAAAAATTATGAAACGCTTCTCCTTCAATATTGAACATGACATATATATCATAGATATTTATAACACTGGACAAAGCCTAGCTTCAATCTTACAATGTTGGATAAATCTTACTAGCCAATTCTATTACACGGTTCTAGAAAAAGAGTTGGAAAAAATGTTCATTATCAACCTCAATATTGAATTGAAATATGAATTAAAGATATAATGTGAAAAATATTTGGATGAAATTATAGAGAAGGGGATTCAAATCAAAATGGCCCTCATTGAGAAAGGTACAATTAATTTGTATTCCCAAAATGAATAATGTCATACCTTTTTGGGTATGCCTAAAATATTTAATAAGAACAAAAATATCATGGGGGATTGATTAATAATTCTAAGTGATGAGGCTAGGATATGCCCAATAAATTTATAATAAATGACCTCATCTTACTCTCTCTTTCTATTAAGTTTGATTGCATTTTGTAACTTTTATTTTGATCTGAGATGAGTTAGGATGTGATTATCCATCATTTGTTGATTGTGATTCTAACATTTTAAAAGACCTGTAATTACTAACAAGTGTGTTGGAAAATTCTAGTTTTCCAATAAAATAGGTCATCATCAGGCTAAAGAACAAATATGAAGTGGATTGCATGTTTTTGGAAGCATTGGACTCAATTTTGATTAGTTCCAAAACCTGCAGAATCTGTTTTAGAACCATCACAGTTAGTTTTGGAACTCCACCATACTATTTCAAGTTGTCACATATTTGGACTTATCTCCAGAACTCTATATTTAACTCTGGTACTCTTTTAGATAAGCTCCAAAACTTTTGTGGCTAGAAATGGAACTGATGAGGTTCTATTCCAAATGGCCGACGAACTATCAAAATCAATGATCCCATTAAATCAGGAATAGATTCCTAATTTTTTGAACTAACAAAATCAAGACAATTATCACATAGCTGGACATCTAGCCACATCTTGATTTAGCATCTATTCTAGGCATGATTCAATTCCATCGTATCTATGAAATAGTTATAGTCATCAAAGCATCTATATATATAGCCATGGGAATTTAGTAAAAATATATATGGATAGAGATATAGAAGATAGAAAAAAAATCATAAAAGAATAGAGAGAAAAAGGATAGCTTAGTACATTTGTAATACAAAACATTTTATCAATGAAATAGCCATTCTTGTTTTGAAAGCAAATTGAATTGTTCAAATTCTATTCTAGGCGGAGCAAGGGCCCACTCCAAAGAACTAGGATCTTCATTTTTGTCAGTATTTATATTTCTATTCACAAAAGTAAATAGGTAACTCTGTTAAAATTTATAAATGATTCCAACTCTTTAAAGTTAAGATTTGTTGTAAATTTGTTCCTGCAAGCATTTTAGATTAAATTTCATTTGTGCAACATGTGTTTGTTTCCAGTAATCAATTTAATTTCTGCAATGTGTGTTTGTTTCTAGCAATCAATTTCATTTTTGCAACGTGTGTTTATTTCCAGCAATCAATTTCATTTTTGCAACGTGTGTTTATTTCTAGCATATTTACATAGCTTGATTCCAATAAGGTCTTAACTAAAAAATCACTAAGACATTAAACCCCCCCCCAAAAAAATATACAAATACCCCCATTCAATTACTAAATCATTATGATTCCTCTTGTTGCCTATATCTTTAGACATAGCCTTGGTTAAATATGACATCAACAAAAAGTTGATTAAATGAAGGGGGTGATGACACCCAACACGAAGCATGTTTAAATAGTGTAAAAAAATCCCATAATAACAATAATAATGTCTCCACCATAAGATTACCATAGGGAAATCCTAAACCCCAAATAGGAAAAAGGTCTCTAAATAGTCTTAGAATACCCATATAAGTGATCCTACACTAGTTAATAATTACCAATATGATTACTCTCCCAGAAATATGACCATTAGATGATATTAACACCTAAATGAATTGGTATCAAGAGGATAAATTTTGTCAATATCAAAAATTTAAGGTGCATGATACTGAAAAATGCATGTAGTTGAAACACTACATCCAATATCTAACTAAAAAGGGGGATATAGAAGTAGAAGGGGATAGTTCAATCAATCAATCTAAGAATCAATAGTTGGGAATCTTCTAGGATTCATTTACCTAAACATGAATAGAGGTAAAGGAAACTACTTAAGGACCAAGGTCAAGATTCCACTTACAACTGAACTAATTATCATGACATTCTATACCATTACATCAATACCATTAAAATTCATCGTCCTCAAGAGCCCACACCACCACCATCCACCATTCTCAAATCAATAGGGAAATAATTGAGTATGTAGTAACTACAGCCATGGAAAAATTATAGTGCCTAGAGCACATCCCAAATACCCATCCACTTTTGCATCCCAAAAAGTCAATATCTCTAAAAAAGTCTCCAAGTCTTATAACAAACCCTATGACATCATCTAATAACTTAAGGATACTCTATCCCAAATGTCTCTTATGGATCTTATTAAAACATCATTGATACATTGGGATATTCTTAATCAAGTCCTAAATGAACTTAGAGTCCTTAGATATATTGACATGAGCCAATTCTAAGCATTGGTGGGTCATTTATATACCTCCCGACAAATCACTTTTAGTACATAAGACATGCCACTTATAGGCCCAATCATAATTATCCATTATTTATCAAAATTTCCATCTCTAATCATAAAATCCCATAGGTACTCATAGACAAAGGGTGTACTTTAAATTTATGCAATCTAGACTTTTTAAAGAAGTTGAGGTACTCTAAGTATATATAAGGCCCTATTGACCATTTTGACTACAAGTCAAAATGGTCAACCACCTATAGTCCAAAACTTGATATAGGGGTCTATTATAATTTCATAGGGTGTGTCATGGTTTATTTGATGTCATTTAATATGTTTCTATCCTTGGTCATAATATAATTTAGTCCTTGTGTCATTTTATGTCACTTATGGGTCATATATGGGGTCATTAATGAGGCTATTACAATTTTCATAGGTGTCCATGTGTTCTAAGATTTATTCCAACATCCAATATGTCATATTCATTGTCAGTAATGTCATGACTAATTGAAACTTATAGGTTCTTAACTAAAGATCAAGAAAACAAGTGAAAATAAGGAGTTATGAAGGTTATATGGCCTTTGGGAGAGAGTGGCACATGGGAGAAGATTATGCAGTGAACTTTCAACTTCCCTAAATCCATTTCCATGCTTGATCTACTTTAGAAGTGCCAAAATTGGACCAAAAATGTTTTATGTCTCCATCGCTCCACTAGGTAAGCAAAACTAGTCAACAAGTACTTTGATGGTATGACCAATAAGAGGAATTATACCTCAAATGATCTTGGTGGTGGATTTTACACTTGGTTTGATTCCGTTTCAAGATTTCGAGTTGGAAATGGTTGCCTATACTTTATGAACCATTCTTGACAAGTTGATTGTATTGTTTTGTTAGATAATCCTCACATCCTACATGTTTTGCCTCTATTTGAGAATTTCCATACAAATAAATTTATTAACTTTATTTTATAGGATATTGAACCCCTCCTATCATGTTTTCAATCTTTGGTTTCATGTTTGGAAGTGAATTGGTAAGCTAAACATCTTAGATTGCAGGTTGGTACCACCATTTGTAGTTACATGCATTTTCCATCAAATAAAAAAGCCCTAGTTTCATGTGAATGTGATATGATGTGATTCATGTTTTCCATGTCATGACAATCACTTTATTTCCAAGATATGTCTCTCAAAATCATGCATTGATCAAGAACATAGTCACATGTAACACACAATCAACTCCCGACAAGTTTATATTTGTAGTTAAGGTGTGTGAAGCTATAGAGACATTCAAGGAGATGTATGAAGAGTATAAATGGTGGTGAACACATTATTATATCATAATTTATCAAACCAAACCCTCTCAAGTGACATAAGTAGGACTGTGATAGTCAATGTAAATTATATACATAGTCAGTCCATTGATGTGCACCTATAGGTGCATGAAAGAAAAACACCATGTTAATATGGGATAATGGAGACATGTTTCAATCCATATAAGGTGAATAAAATCAATATTATATATTTTAAGAAGGTTTGAAACTAGTTGCAGGCCCATACACCATGTAAATTGATTATCTCAACCCCACTACCTTGTACATTAAAATGTCCACCTATAGGTGGTATTGACAAAGACTTGGGATTGTTTGATAGGTATTTTATAACATGTTTTGAGGCTTTCATCAAGTTTTATGAAGATGGATATACCTTTATAACCACATATAAGCTCATATAACATACACATTGCTCAAGTCTTGTATTCACTACCTTGTCTGCAACATCAACACATACCTACAGGTGCCTCACAAGTACTAATCACATTGAAATTGAGTATTTGAATTAAATGATGTTATAAATGGTTAAAATAGTCCATTTTAAGGTTTATATAGGGTCTAAAACTCATTTAATGCTCATATTCAATGTACAATGCCCATATTCATAGTCACTACCTACATATTAAGATATAGACCTATAGGTGGCCTTACACAAAAAATTGAGCATGGTCATGGAAGAGTTTGACATGATTTAAAACCCTCATGAGTTTTATATGTGTTGAATATTCCATGACAATCATTTTTTATTACAAACATGGTAGGTAGGTTGGAAGAAGTTATGTGCATATGAAGGAACTATGTTTAGGGATAGTTCCCTTAAAAGCTCCAAAATAAATCCCTCAACACTTTTGATGATACTATAAGATAAGGTAATTTGGGGTATAGTTAAGCTTGAATAAATTCATCATGTAACCCTAATATAGGTGTACTAACTTGGCCAAATAGAATGGGTGTTGATCAAAATAAGTAGTGTAATGGATGCTTCAAATTTGCACATTTGTTCACTACATCTCTTCAGTGTTTTCCTACAGGATTTGAACTTCAAGTTACCTCCACACCAAAATATATTAAGGTGAGAACATATCTTCATGGTAAGTGGTTATAAGCAAGTAAGAAGGACATTTATGTTTTGAAAGTTATCAAGAATGGTTGAAATTCTGGTTATGAACCTCCATCAACACCTACAGGTGTGTCTTTACTCAATAAAGTCACCTACAACCTAACTATAGGTGACTCATAAACTCATCAAGTCAACCTTGTTGAAACTAGGCCTACAAACATAATCAATTTCCATTTGAGTTGGTTCTAAGTTCTCAGATGATTCCTATGGGTTAAGCACAAAGTTTGAAGGTTGAAACACACCTACAAGACCTCCATTTTGCTTCAAAATAGTCAACTATGGCTAATTATGTCATGAAAATGAGCTAGAACAAGTGACTTGGAGTACATCCTAACATGCATATGATGATAAAAAGTCTATATATTGTTAAATAGAATTGGAAGGCTCTAAGTAAGTATTTAGGCATTGTATTTAATGTATATCATGTAGATACACCTATAGGTAGGCTCCTTTTTTGAGGTAAAACATAGTCAATCTACAATTCAGGCTTAGTTGAGCAAAGACATGGGTTGAAGATGCAAGAATGGGTGATATTAAGTTTTTAATAATTGTGAACACATTAATTATGATGAGGAACACCTCAAGATACTTCCATATCATGGAAATAGGGGAAGGAGATATTCTAACAATGCAACTTATAGTCACATGTCTAAACCCTGCATAGTTAACTTTCTCATAGTTTGCCTTAAGGGTTTTATGATGTTTAGAGGTGATAGAGACATAATCAGACCTTATAAACTTCTAAAAATCATCCTAACAACTTGGATAATACCTTGATATCACCCTTTGGTATTTGGTAATAAGGGAAGTGTCCTTTGTTTTATCTTAGACAAAGGGTACTCCCCAATGGTGCAAACTTGTAGGTTTTGAGGAGATAAGATAATAAGGTGTGATAAAGACTATTAAAACATTTAAATAAGATGTTTATAGATGTGATGTAAATGTAATAAAAATAAAAACAATTCACATTGGCTAGGCACCAGACAAGGAGGTCTAAACCTACAAGTATGAAGGCAAACCTACTAGGTCTAGTTCAAGACTAAAGCCCAATTAGGGGTCAATATCATTTGTAAAACTAGATATACATTTTAATTCATTTTAACATGATTATAGTAAGATATAAGGTGTGTTATGTATATTATAATGTAAATTTAACCACAAGGAAACTAATTTTTGGCTTAAGACCATCAATATATATGCAGAATGGAGAACAAAGATCAAGAGGCTAACTTGAGATGTTCACACCTATATGGACACTTTGTATGGGAGTATGAAGAGTTGAGGGATGTTTAATAAGTTTTTTAACAGTGTTTTTGTGTGATTTATTTATATTTCTAACATCATACTTGTATGAACAAACCTTAGATGGAAAAATGACTCTAAACCTTCTAAAACCCTTACTAGTGACCTGATTAGGAAGATGAAGTAAGAAAGGCATCTATGAGGGATATAATGGATTTGAAAATTATTTAATACTATATAATACTCTATATAACTCCTTCCCATCAACTTGATTTATACCCTACTTGTACGAATAGGGTGAAAATTGGCTTTTCTTGACTATTTTTAGTGTTTTACAGGTTCAAGGGAGATTCAAAAGATGGAATTCACTTTGGGAGATATGTTGGGACATGATATAACCCATAATTTTCATTTTATGCATCAAAAAATATCAAAATTACCTTTGAAAATTCCTTCATCTTAGCCAATCTAAACTGGCATAGTGAACAAGTTAGTGAGAAGGTGAAAACTTCAAATGAGCAACCTTTTAATGTCTACCTAAGGAATATAAATCCATGAAGGGTCCTAATAGGTGTCATAAAATCATTTTTATGGATCAGATTGGAAAACAAAATACCAACTTTAGTGCCAAGTGTGAAGGGTGAGTGAAAGAGGAGTTATTTGGACTATAATCAGTGATAACTCATCTCGAAAAGAATTCTAATGGTTAGGGACACATACAATGTATTTTGGGGATTGTTTATAACCCCTCCATATTATTTAAATCATATAATATATCCCTAGTCTATTGTGAGGTGTTTTAAGAGGGCCAAATGATGAAGGCAATTTTTTGAGCAAGCAATTGAAGAGTCCACCACATTTCATGAGATTCATGATTTTAGGGAAATTTGTTCAAGTATAAATTACATGGTCTATTCCAAATTCCTCTCTCCTACATTTTTAACCCCCTTTAATAACTTGACACATGGTCTAGTGACTCTTGGACTTCTTTCTTCTCACTTCTCTCTCAAATTCTATAAGTAGTAGCCATTTAGGCTCTTCTAGACTAATACCACACCCTGTATGGTAAATCCTTGTTGGATTGACATTATATTTTTCGTTTTAAAAATAAATTCAAGTCTATTTTTGAGTTCATGAACGTTATTCTAAGTGTGTAAAGAGATGTATAGTGAATAGTTAGGAGATATTCATTTGTCCTTGCTTTCTCTCAATCTTTTCGTGATTGATGCAAGTTGTTCCTATTATAACAGGTCATATAGAGTGTAGATAGCATGTTAGGATAGTTTCAAGTTTAAAATTATTATTAGAGTGTGTAATATATAATTTATTTCACATACCTTATGTTATCTCATGCATAACCTTTATATTGAAACAATAATTTTAGAATCTCTCAGAACTTGGAAGCTAGTTTGTAGGTCTTATTTCATTATGATAGAAGTATGATGGTCTTTTGGAAATAATTTTGGTGTATCAGCCCCTTATATTAGTTTTATTTCATGAAAAATTATATCCCTTTTCCCACAAGTAACTAGTTAAGTAGGTGCATTTCAAGTATATTCAGGGAGCTAACCCTTAAACTTTAAGGTCTACTTCTTTTATAGGTAAACCCACATACTTATAAGTATTCCATGTTTCCAAAATATGGAAGAGGCTTGAATACCCTCCTCTAGGGTGAAATATTTTGGTGACAATAGTTTTGACATGCCTGATGGGACTCATAGTCTTCAAGATAACTTGTCAAGGTGAATGATGGTCTTGACAACATCAACTAAAAATTGGTGTGCTAATCAGCATTTAGTGACTCCTTTTAAGGTAAACTATGGTTCAAGGCCATTATTTTGTCATAAATTTTCTCTCATACTTCATGGTACCTAATAGATCATCATCTGGTTGATTTTTCAATCTTATCAGTGCACCTATTCAGCCTAAAATTCCCCTTAAAGTTCAATACCCTTAGCCTAATCTGCCCTTTGAAGACCAAGAAGATTTTACTAACCAAGTAAGTGAAGAAATTAAATAAATATAATCCATAATGGATAGGCCAAATTCTTTTCCTACCTTAAATACTAGCAATCCAATTCATCTTGAGGCATATGATGCCATTCCCCCTAATGTTATAAAGAGTGTGCCTACATTCAATGGTGAGGGTCATGTCACACCTAGTGAACACATAAAAGATACCTATAATTTTTTTAGTTTCCAAAATATCACTAAAGATATTATTACCATTATACTCCTTACCATGTCCCTTAGAGGGAAATAACTTGATTGGTATAGGACTTTGCCCAGTGGATGCATCACATCATAGGATTATTTTGGAGTGTTGTTGACCTCAAGGTTTGAAGATTAAAGTGACCATACCTCTCTCATAAATCATCTCAATGTGATAAAAATATCTCCCAAGGAAATAATGCTTGACTTCAATGAGAGGTTTAAAAAGACTTGGATAGATCAAGTCCTCCCATGAGACCACCTACTAACTTTGTGTTCCCTACACATTTCAGAGTCATTGGTACTGATATTGCTATCATGCTTCAATCCATGGGTGGTTTCACTCTTCCTAAAGAATATGAGATTTAAATTAGATCTTATAATTTCCTCATTAAAGTAGTAAAGTTTCCTCCTAAGGTGTTTATGCCTTTTCTACCTAGTATACAAATTGATGCTCCAAACATTACCCAAGTCCCTAATGTAAATTCTAGGCCTAGGACTAATCCTAAGAAGGTAGATGAAACTAATCCATATGAAATAATTTAAACCATAGAAGCTGAATTTAGGAAAGAAATAATGTAAATCGGTGTGAATAAAAACCCTTATCCCTATCAAAAATAATATGTTAAACAATATGGGAGAGGAAGAGGTCAAGGTCAACCTGACTTCAACATGCCTACAAATGTGTATAATCCTAATTCCACCAGCAATGCAAGGGAGATGGTAATGGTGAAAAACATTTAGTGTAAGGAGAAGATTGAAAAAAGGCCAATTTATGGATGCTAATGAGTGTGGAGAGAAATATATAGTTTCTCAAGGAAGATTCACTCCTCTCTTATTATCTAAAGATGAAGTCATGATGCAAGCAAATGAGGATTGACAGCCTCATGGATAAAGCTTCACCAAATTCTTGGTGGAATATACTTTTGTAATAAATCAAGGAACCTATGTTATAAAAAACACATGGGATAAGAGGAAGGCTTTAGGAGGTTATAATAGCATGCCTACAAGTTCATCTAATCATTCTACAAGGCAATAAAGCATGACATCCCTAAACACTCTTACACCTCCTCCAAATCAAAATATGGTAAGGCCTACTCAAGGTGTATCAATTCCTCAAGTTAAAATAAATCCTTAACCTCTAAAGACTCAAGATAAGGTGATAAATTCTGACCTAAACATAGTGGATTCATTAAAAAGTGCTAAAGCATCTATTTCCTTTTGGGAAGTCCTCCATATGCCTGGCCAAAAAGAGATCTTACAAAATCAATTGTCCATTATCCATACTAGTATTTCACTTTAAACCAAAGTTCATGGTCATGTATCTTTTAAAAATTCCCATAATACCATTGTTTAACCATATACTAAATCTAAGAATCCACCATCTTTCTACCTCACTCTCATAATGGGGGATAAACTAATACATAATTGCATAGCGAATGTACCACCCTTGGGAAATTGCTAAGAATGTTCACTATTTTAACCACAAGTGAAAATGGTCAACCCCCTATAGTCTAAAACTGGATATATGGGTATATTATAATTTCATAGGGTGTTTCATGGTTGATTTTATGCCATTTAATATGTTTTGAGCCTTGGTCATAGTCCAATTTAGTCCTTATGTCATTTGATGTCACTTAGGGGTCATATATGGGTCATTAATGAGGGTGATATAGTTTTCCTAGGTGTCCATGTATTATAAGCTTCCTTATAACACCTAATATGTCATATTACTTGTCAATAATGTTAGTAATAACTAAAACTTGTAGGTTTCTAACTAAAAATCAAGAAAACAAGTGAAAATAAAGAGTTTTGAAGGTTGTACTATGTATGAGAGAGAAAGTTGAATGTGGTATAATATTATACAATGAAATTTTAACTTCCTTTAATCTATTTACATGATTTATATCCTTTAAAAATTCCAAAATTGGACTAAAACCATTCTATCTCTCCATCACTCCATTAGGTAAGCATAACTAGTCAATAGGTCTTATGATGGCATGACTAGTAGGAGGACTTCTAGGTTAAATGATCTTGGTAGTGGATATTAAAATTGGTATAATTTATTTTAATGTTTGGAGTTGGAATAATGGTTGATTATACTTTATGAACCATTATTAACAAGTTGATTGTCTTGTTTTGCTAGCTAATCCCCACACCCTATAGGTTTTAACTTTGTTTGATCATGTCTGTATAACTAAATTGATAAATTTTATTCCAAAATATTTTGACCTTATAATATCATGTTTTGAATCTTTGGTTTCATGTTTGGAAGTGACTTGGTAAGCTAAACATCTTAGATTATAGGTTGATACCACCATTTATAGTTGTAGGCATTTTCCATCAAATATAGAGGCCCTGGTTCACACAATGATTTCATGTGAATGTGATATGATATGATTCATGTTTTTCATGTTATGAAAATAACTTTATTTCTAAGTTAGGTATCTAAAAATCATGCATTGATCAAGAACATAGTCACATGTAACACATAATCAACTCCATGCAAGTTTATATCTATAGTCAAGCTGTGTAAAGATATAAAGACATTCATGGATATGTATGAATAGTCTCAAAGGTGGTGAACACATTATTAGAGCATAATTTAGAAAAAAAAACCCTCTTAAGTGACATAATAATGACTATGATAATCAATGTAAACTATATACACAGTTAGTCCATTGATGTGCACCTATAATTGCCTAAAAGAAACATATCATGTTAATATGGGATCATGGAAACATGTTTAAATCCTTTCAAGGTGAAGATAATAAATTTGAGGTCTTTTGAGTAGGTTTGAAACTAGTTACAGAATCATACACTATGCAAATTGATTATCTCAACCCCACTACCCTGTACATTGAAATGTCCACCTATAGGTGATATTGACAAAGACTTAGGAATCTTTCATAGGATGTTATAACATGATTAAAGGCATTAAATAGGTTTGAAGAATATGTAAATAAATTTATAACCATGTATAACGTCATATAACATACACATTGCTTAAGTCTTTCATTCATTGCCTTATCTGCAAAAATCAAGGCATACCTACAGGTGCCTCAAAAGTACTAATCATATTGAAAGGGATCATTTTAATTGAATGAGGTTATCCATGGTGAAAATATTACATTTGAATGTTTATATAGGGTATAAAACTCACTTAATTCTCATATTCCATGTACACTATGCATATTCACAGTCATTACTTGCATATTAAGATATACACCTATAGGTGGCCTTACATAGAAAATTGAGCATGGTCATGGAAGATTTTGACATTATTTAAAACACTCATGAAGTTTTAATGTGTTAAATATACCATGAAAATCATGCTTGAGGCCAAAAGTGGTAGGTAGGTTGGAAGAAGTTATGTGCATATGAAGGAACTATGTTTAGGGACAAGTTCCCTAAAAAGCTCTAAAATAGAGCCCTCAACACTTTTGATGATGCTATAAGATAAGGTAATTTGGGATAGTTAAGCTTGAATACATTAATCATCTAACCCTAATATAGGTGTAATATATTGAAACAACATAATGGGTGTTGATCCAAATAAGTGGTGTAATGGATGCTTCAAAGTTGCACATTTATTCACTGCATTTCTTCAGTATTTTCCTATAGGATTTGAACTTCAAGTGACCTCTACACCCAAAGATAGTAAGGTGAAAAAATATCTTCATGGTAAGTGGTTCTAAGCAAGTTAGAAGGACATTTTTGTTTCAAAGGTTATCAATAACGGTTGAAATATTGGGTATGAACCTCCATCAACACCTACAAGTGTGTCATTACTCAAAAAAGTCACCTGTAGCCTAACTGTATGTGACTCATAAACTCATGAAGTAAACCTTGGTGACACTAGGCCTATAAACACAAAAAATTACCACTTGAGTTGGACATAAAATTAATCCTATGGGTTAATCACAAATTTTTAAGGTTGAAACACACCTAAAGGACCTCCATTTTGCTTCAAAATAGTCAATTTTAGTTGACTGTGTCATGACAGTGAGCTAGAACAAGTGACTTGGAGTATATCTTATCATCCATATGATGAGAACAAGTCTAGATGAATTATCAAAGATAATTAGATGGATCCAAGTAAGTCTTTAGACATTTTATATAAGGTCTATCATGTAGATACACCTATAGGTAGGCTCCTTTTCTAAGGTAAAACATAGTCAATCTATTAGTCAGGCCTAGATAGGCAGAGACATGGGTTGAAGATGCAAGCATGGATGATATGAAGTTTGTAAGAATTTTTAAAAGATTTAGTATGATTGTGACCACATAAAAATACCCCCATAACATGGAAACAAGGGAATGAGATATTCTAAAAATTCAACCTATAGTCACATGTCTAAAGCCTACACAATCAACTTTCTCATAGTTTGCCTTGAGGGTTTTATGATGTTTAGAGGTGATAGAGACATAATAAGACCTTATGACTTTGTATAAAGCATCCTCATAACTTGAATAATATATTCATATCACCCTTTGGTCTATTAAAATAGATGAAGTGATCTCTATTTTGTCTCAGATAGAGGGCACTCCCCAAGGGTGCAAACCTATAGGTTTTGAGGAAATAAAGAGACTATTAAAACCTTGAAAGAGGATGTTGAGAGTTATGATGGACATATAAAAACAAAAAAAAAAATGAAAAGTGGTTAGGAACCAAATAAGGAGGTCCAAACCTACAAGTACGTAGGTAGACCTACTAGGTCTAGTTTAGGACTAAAGACTAATTAGGGGGTTAGTATCATTTGTAACACAAGATAGACATTATAATTCATTTCAGCATGTTTATAGGAAGATGTAAGGTGTTTTACAACTATTTTCATGCAAAATAAGACATAGGGAAGCCACTTTTTGGCTTAAAACCATCATAGGGTATGTAGAATGGAGAACAAAGCTTGAGAGGCTAACTTTAGATGCTCACACCTATATGGATACTTTGCATTGGAGTATAAGGAGTTTGTTAATGTTGAAGAATCTCTTGAACAAATTTTTAGTGGATTTTTTTTTAATTTCTAATGTCATATCTGTATGAACAAACTTTAGAGGGAAAAATGATTGTAAACCCTCTAAAACCCTTTCTAGTGACCCGATTGAGAAGATGAAGTAAGAGAGGCATATACAAGGGATATAATGGCTTAGAAAATGACTGAATATTGTATAAGACTATCCATATCTCCTTCCCATCAACTTGAGTTCTACCCTAATTGTATGGATAGGGTAGAAAATGGATTTTATTGACTATTTTTAGTGTTTTATAGGTTCAAGGGAGAGTCAAAGGATGAAATTCACTTTGGGAGATAGGTTGGGACTTGAGATAACCCCTCATGTCCATTTTATGCATAAAAAAATCTCACAAGTTCCTTCATCTCAGCCAATCCAAATTGTTATAGTGAACAAGTTAGTGAGAAGGTGATAAATTCAAGTGGTAGGCCTTTTAAGGTCTACCTGAGGAATCTAAGGCTATGAGGGGTCCAATAAAGTGTTACACACTCCTCTATATGGATTAAAATAGAAAATTGAAGACCAAATTTGGTGCCAGGTGTAAAGGGTGATTGAAAGAGGATTTATTTGTACTACAAAAAATGATAACTCATCTCTAGAAGAATATTGATGATTAGGGACACCTCTAATGCATGTTGGGGATTTTTTATAACCCCTCCCTCTTATTTCAAAAAATCTCATCTATCCCTAGTCTAATATGGGATGTTTGAATAGGGCCAAATGATAAAGGTAGTTTTTTTAGAAAGTAATTGAAGATTCCTATGCCATATTTGAGGTGTTTCATGTTTTGAGGGACATTCATCCAAGTAGACCTTGCATGGTCTATTCCATAATCCTCTCTCTTGCATTTGTAACTCCCTTTATTAGCTTGACACATGGTCTAGTGACACTTGGACTTATTTCTTCTCACTTCTCTCTCAAATTTTATAAGTAGTATCCATTTTGGATCTTTTAGACTAATACCACACCATGTATGGAAAAGCCTTATTGGATAGACATTGTATTTTTTCTTGGAATAATAAATGAAAGTCTATTTTTGAGTTCATGGACATTTTTATAAGTGTGCAAAGAGATGTATAGTGAATAGTTAAGAGATATTCATCTATCATTACTTTCTCTTAATCCTTTCATGCTTGATGAAAGTTATTCCTATTATAATAGGTCATATAGAGTGTAAAATTATTCTTAGATTGTGTAATATAGCCTCTAGTTAACTTACCTTGTGTTGTCTCATGCATATCACCTTTGTATTGAAATACTTATGCTAGAATCTCTTAGGACTTGGAAGTTGGTTTGTAGGTCCTATTTCATTATGATATAAGTATGATGGTATTTTTTAAATCCTTATGGTGTATCACCCACTTAGATTAGTTTCATTTCATGAAAAATTCTATCCCTTTTCCCACAAGAAACTAGTTAAGTAGGTGATAAACATTTTAATGTATATTTAGGGAGCTAGCCCTTAAACCTAGAGGTTTACTTATACTATAGGTAAACCCACATACCTAGAAGTATTCCCATGTTACCCAAATATAGAAGAGGATTGAACACCCTACTATAGGGTACAATATTTGGTGACAATAGGGCTTACTCTCATATTGATCAAGGCATATGTTGATAATGAAAAGCCATCTATAGAGACTATTTATCTCACTATAAATGTGAGACTGATCATCCATCAAACTTTAATCCATGTCATGGATGTTGATTTTACATCTAATTTACTTATGGGATGTCAATGGATCCATGAAATGTGAGTAATTATTTCTACCCTCCATCAATGCTTGAAATTCCCTCATTTAGGAATGGAGGTTACCATCCCAAGTGAAATTAAATACATCTATAGCTGTCAAATGAACCATACCCATCCCACCTATTATTTCCTTATAAATAATAGTTCCACTCATATTCCAAAATCTATGAAATATATCCAACTTGATGATTTAATACCTGCTTCAAATAAATCCCCAAAAATCACTTGTCTTAAATTCCTTCTATAGGTTACAAAGAATATGAATATAAGACCTTTTATGTTGGAGACTTACCTCTCTCCTTGTATATTTATAGGTCCCTAGCCATGAGGAAACATAATCCCATTATTTATTAGTTTGGATTGATGAAATTTACTAGTACATGCTTACTTTTAGAATAATATTTTGATGAGTCAGATGATTCATGGCTTATTTCAGATAATGAGGTCTTAGAATTCCATAAGACTAAGTACCCTCATCTTCAAAAGATGATGCAGAAGATGAATTACAAGGGGAAAGGACTAGGAAGAGATGAAAAAGGAAGGGTTGAACCTATAGGGGTTTAATAACACCAAAAACATCTTAATTTAGTGTACAAAACTCTCAGTATTAACCTAAGCAATATTATTTTGGACACTTATTTAGTTCTTAAGGAGTCTTCCTCTAATGAATAAATTGAAATAGGTTTTATTTATATAATTTACAAGGATTTGTCTATGACCAATCCCTTCCATGACACCACCATCTCCACTATTAACATCTCCCTTCATTATCCCACCCTAATAGACTAGGATCAAAAGAATGAGCCTTCTTTTGACATGTTTCAAAATGATGATGCCATCATTGGATATTTTAGGAGCATGACCTTTTTTTACCATCAGGAGATCATAAGAAAATTTTCTCTTTTAGATTCAATGAGTCTACATATTTTGGGTAGTAATAACCATGTTTAAATAAACTTAATAAAGAAGATTACAAAGATAAATATCTCTCTCCCAATATTAAAGACATTCATCCCATTCTTGAAGGGTCAAAATCCTATCTGGAATTTGATATGGAGCTACTAGATGAATTTGCTACAAAAACAAAGGAATTAACCTCACCCCCAAAATATCTATAGGGTCAATCACCTTATCTCATTGAGGAAGTTATCAAAGTCAATATTTGAACAATGGAGAGTCCTAAAATTATCAAATTAGAGGTAATTCTTACATATAAGGAACAACACATCCTTATTGTGATTTTAAAAGAGTATATAGATGTGTTTGTATGTAGTTTTTTTGATATGATGGGCCTAGATCCAACCTTGGTGGTGCATCTAGTGGTTCACCCAATTGCAAACCCTGTCAAGTAGAAAATTCATAAGATGCACCCCAAGGTGGCTCTTTTAGTCAAAGAAGAATTGTAGCAATTCATAGAAGCCATATTTATTTGTCCCGTTGATTATTCTAAATGGATATCCCATATTTTCCCCATGGTCAAATTATAGGGAGCAATTAGGATTTACAATGAATTTCGAGACATCAATAAAGCATGCCCCAAGGATGACTTCCCTTACCTAATATAGGCATGATCATAGACACAATTGTAGGCTATGAGATGTTATTCCTCATGGATGAATTTTTGGGATACAATAGATCAAAATTACTCCCCAAGATCAACACAAAATAAAATTCATCACTCCATGGTGAAAATTTTGTTATCAAGTGATGCCTTTTGGTCTCAAAAATGTGGGAGCTACTTATCAAAGGGATATGATCATATATTCCATGACATGATGCATGAAATCATCAAATATTATGTAGATGATATATTTGTAAAGTCTAAACTTTAATCAAAACATCTTATGGTTTTAAGGAAAATATTTGAGAGGCTTAGATAATATAAACTTAGATTTAACTCGAAGAAATGTGTGTTTGGAGTCACCTCGGGAAAAATATTAGGGTTCATAGTATTTAAGAGGGGAATTTATGTAGATCATATAAAATTAAAATATATTATTAAAATACCTCCTAAAAATCTAAAGCAACTGAGTAGCCTTAAAGGAAAATTACAATCCATTCATTAGTTTATTTCATAGTTCATAGACAAATTTTACCCCTTCACCCAACTCTTAAAGAAGGTAACTCATTTCAATTGGAAATTTGAGTGCCAATAGGATTTTTAAAACCTCAAGATACATTTGGTTAAGCCTCTGATATTATCACCACCAATCATGAAAAGGCCTTTACTTTTGTATATATCTATAGCACCTTGTGTTATAAGGGCCTTACTAGCTCAACACAATTATAACGGCAAGAAATGAGCAATTTATTATCTCATCAAGACATTGATATCATATAAGATTAATTAAACCCATATTTAAAATTATTACTTGTCTATCATCTTTGCCTCCCAAAAAATTAGGCATTACATGCTAAATAACCAAGTCAAGCTCATAGCCAAAGATGATCCCTTTAAGTATATATTATCAAAATATGCTTTAATTGGTAGGATGACCAAGTGGATTATGTTGTTAAGTGATTTTGATATAGAATATGAAATCAAAAAATCCATTAAAGGACAATTTATTATAGATAAACTTGTAATAACACCCCTTCAAAATACCAAGCTTCTCATCATGACCTTTCTGGATAAGTCTATATTGGTTACTATAAAATCAAATAGCTAGAACCTATATTGTGATGGATATTTCAACACACATGGGTCATGAGTAGGAATAGTTTTGGTAAACCAAAATGTGACCTAATCCCTAGATATTTTTTAATTACTTTCCCATGTACAAATAATATTTCTGAATATAAGGCCTCAATTACTGGTCTCCAACTTACCATCTAGTGGAATATCCAACATTTCCAAGTATATGGTGATTCTTAATTGATTATCAAACAAGTAAATGAAGAGTTACAGATGAAGGATGATAAATTTCTTCCTTATAAACAAATAGTGGATTAATTGAATCAATTTTTTTATTTTATCACATTTGAGCAAGTTCTAAGGGGAAGTAATGAAACAACTAACTCCATGTCCACTATCAAGTCCTTGATAGACCCTCTAGAAGATGTCCTTGATGATGGACCTAAATATAGTAATAAAAAGAACACATGTAGTTATATTATGGTGTAGAGAACTTCAAGGAGGACATAAAACATGAAAATAATTCCTAGACCATATAGTTTCACCTACAAGACTACCTAAATAGTCAACTATAGTTGACTGTGGCATTGGAGTAAGATAAGTGACTATGTTTCTTGAGGATGACATGAATTGAATAACATATGTGGATGAATATTGATGTCATAAATATTTAATAAGGTTTTCTTCATGATGTATAAATCCTAAACTATATAGTAATATCTCTATGTGGGTCCCTATTCTAAAGCAATACATAGTCCACATATTAAAACCCTGCACATAGATTGCCTTTTCATAGTCTATCATAGAATTTGAGGTAAAATTATATAAATAATATAAATAACTTGGATAATATCCTATAATTACCAAATTTTTAGGGAACAAGGGAAGTACCCTCTATTTTGTCTCAGATAGAGGGTATTTCCCTAGAAGTATAAACCCTACTATTTTGTGAAAGGGAGATAAAAGGGTAAGATAAGGGATGATTAGACAATAAAATAAGGTGTGGAAAGTTATATAACATATAAAACAATAGGTATGTTTATTAATAGGGGTCAAAATCTCAATAGGTTATCCTAGAACCTCAAAGTTGTAAATAGACTTATTAGGCATGGTTAGGCCTAGAATCCAAATAAAGGGTCAACTTCAATTATAACTATATGAGATAATTAAAATAGATTAGGAAATGTTTATAGGGTCATTTAAGATGTGAAAAAATCTTTGGGAATGTATATAATTCATGAATAAGGCCACTTTTGGCTGAAAGACAACATTAGGCCTATGCAAATGAGAAAACAAGTTTGATAAGGCAACTTTAGATGCTCACATACTCTTTGAGGTTGTGCATGGAGATCCAATAATTTTGGATAGGTTTAAATGTGTCTTGATCATTGATATTGTTTAATTATTTTGTATTTCTAACATTTCATCTCTATGAACAAAGTTTAAAAGCTTAAAGGACTTAAAAACCTTTCAAACCCTTGCTAGTGACTAGTTTGAGAAGATGGAGTAGTTAGTGTATCTAAATGGAATATTTTTCCAAAAAAAGTGATTGTATGATATAGGGGACTCTCTTAGTCTACTACCCATTCTTTTTGACTATACAAAATTGTATGAATGGAGTATAAAGTAAGGTTTTCTTGACAATTTTTGTGTTTTTGTAGTTTCTAAGAAGATTTTGAGGATTCCAATAACAAGGGAGGAAATATTGAGACTTAAGATAACTACCCATGTAAATTTAATTATTTATAATAATCCCTAGGTTCTTTAAAAAGGGCTCTCATCTTAGCTAGTAAAAATTGGCATAGTGAACATAATGGTGAGAAGGGTAAAAACTTCAAGTGAAAGTATATTTAAAGTACACCTAAGAAATATGAGGACATGGATGAAATTTAAACATGTAATTCAACCCATTATATATATTTCCATGAAAAATTTAAACCATTTTAGAAGCTGAGTGTGCAAGGTGTGTAGGAAAGAGAGCTTATTTAAATACATGCAGTGATGGCTGACTTTTAGAGGATTCTAAATGATTAGGAATGCATCCAATTCATGGAGGATCATGTAGAAAACCAATACCTCTCATTTAAATCATTATAAATATCCCTAGTTAGTTTTGGGATGTTGCAAAAAGGGTGAATGTTGAAGGTAGTTTCCTAGACCAGTAGAAGAAACTTCATGCCACATTTCAAGAGTTTCATAACTTGGGGTGCCACTTGTCTCTTCTAAATTTTCTTGATCAATTTCACATTATCTTCTCATACACATTTAACTCCTTCTCATAACTTGACACTTGTACTTATGACCTTTGGACTTCTTTCTTCTCTTCTCTCTCTCAAGTTCTGTAAGAACTAGAAATTTTAGCTATTATAACAATGCTCCACCTTAGTATGGTAAAACCGCACTCAATTCATACCATGTATCAATAAATAATTATTATTTTTCCTCTTATATGAATATTCATTATGTGTTTAATTTAATTATTGATCTTTCTTAGTGATGACTATTTTTTCCTTAGAATTATTATCTCATTCTCTCACTATTTTCAGCTTGAAAGCTTCTTCTTGTAGGTCATGTGAAGTGTTCTATGAAGTGTCAAGGTTAAGTGAGTTCATATATTAAATAGTGATATTACAGGCCTCTTGTATAGTCCTCCTATCCCAAAAATTCATCACAACCTTATAATAAAATACTGATGTGAGTAGATTTAGATTAAATAAGTGTATCCTTAGTTAGTCTCTTGGTCTCATGTGTAACATGTAGCTAGTTGGTAGTTATCAATTAATTTGGTGTATCACTATGTTTAGGTTAGTTTAATTTTAATTCTCTCCCTTTTCCTTGTAAGCATAGGTGTAGTAGTGATCTAAAAGTGGTACATCAAGGGAGTTATCCCTATCTAGAGATTCACCTCATTCTTAGGCTACCCATAGCCTATAGCTATTTCAATTATGCCACTTGGATGAGGAGAGATGAGACATATCCTCAAAGGGTGAAAATCCAAGTGACTATAGTTTTTGGCATGCCTAGTATGACTCACTATCTAAGAAGTTAAAATATTTTTGGTATTGTCTTTTAACACATCATCCTTTTGAGGCATCTACCTAAGCATCAATGGCAACTCTAAAGTTACATCAATTGGTCAAACATCCTAGGTTTTCCTTTTAAATATTTTTGGTAGTTTTTCTTTATGTTCTTAATCCCCAATGAAGTTCCATGGGTATTTTTGGTGTTAAGTATTATTTTACACAAGTTGGTGAGAAATTTCAAGATTATGGCATTCCCTATCAACCTTTGTATGATTCTTATTAGCCTTTTTATGATACTTACCAACTCTAATATGAACCTTATCAACCTTGTATTAATTGTATCATAATTATAACCAAAATTTTCAATATCTTTCTTCTCCTAGTCAACCTAGTCACTTCTTAAATCAGTCCATTTCAACTTTCAAGCAAACTCTCTTGGGATATGAGAGGTACATGATGGATATTGACACTCAAAGGGGTCATGGTTAAGATGTTACTATTAATATCATTAATAATTTGAGAGATGAATTAGATATAGTTAAAAGAGAGTGGGAACCTATTGAGAGAGCGAATTGGGAAAGGCTCACAAGTGAGATGCTAGATGTGAGTGGCCTAGTTTCATCCTTAGAAGATAAGCTAAAAATTCATGAGGAGTAGCCTCACTAAATATAGTAGCCCTCATATCCACCTCCCCATTATTTATATCAGTTCTACTTGACCCCTACTCATGAATCCAATTAAGCTTATCAAAGTCATCTTTTTCCCAATTAGCTAGAAAAAAGAGTTGGAAAGACAAACTTTGTTTTTGAAGCAAACCTTGGTAGGAAAATTGAGTTAGCCAATAAGTAGATGAATTAGTCCATATTATCAACAAGGGAAGTGGAATCTAAGACATTATTTACCTCTCCCATTACATCCCCACCTTAATAGTAGACTTCTAATCTTAACATCCTAAGTTGGAATAAGGTAGTGGAATCATGGAAGGAAAAAGGGGATACAAGCCTAGATAAAGAGTGTGAAGTTGAAAAAGAGCTTGATCCTATGCAAGCCCATCCTACCCTTCCTCAGGAGACCTATTATTTTTCATATCATCCCTCTTGTACTCATTATCCTCATGAATATGCCTATCAACTTCAAGAGGGACTTTTCCAAGAAAACCTAGCCAAACAAATTGAAGAGTTAGAGTTGAGAATGAAATTTTTGAGTCAAGGTGTGATGGAAGGTTTAGAGCTAAAATAAAATCTTATGCATAAACACACCCCATCTAAAATTACTCAAAAGAGTGCTCAAGATGGATCATATTTCAATGAAGTGATTATCAAATATAAGGAAGAAAACCAAGCTATTTTAGCCTAAGGTTTTCCTCTCCTTCCTCAATAACTCCCAAAAGGATCCCCTATAGTTCATTCTCAATCTAATGTTGAGTTATATGTTCCACCTCCACCAACTAGTTCATCTTATCCTGACACTATCACCCTTTTCCATGATGGACCTATGGTGTGGGAATGTAAGGAGGATCATTTGGTTGATAAGAATTTAGAACTCTTGCTTGAAGAAAATATAGCTCCTTGGTAGCCTCATTGGGCTAGGTCACCTGATTACAAAATGCCTAGCATTGGCATCAACAAGAAGAAGAAATAAATTGAGGATATTTTAGTCCTTGAGGAGAAAATATAGGTTATAATAGTTGAGATACAACTTGAGATCCCTCAAGATGTTCTAAATGCTGAAGAAGAGGTGACTTCTTGTGTTGAATCTTCTAATTGTGTTAGTATTAAAGAATGTCTTCCTTGTGTCAAAGAAGATGAAATCATAATTGGTTCTTATATCACTATCAAATATATCACATATGCTAAAGAAAAATTCTCTAATCAGCCTTGGCATGACTTGTTTGCAATCATTGGAGCAGGTTATACTCCTCTTCAAGGAGGATATGTTCTAGTCAAAAATAGAGAAGGTAGCCTTGACACTCAAGTGTGTATGCAAAGAAGAAGAAAATTTAAAAAGTTATCCTTTAAAGAGGAATATGCATACCATGATGATATGTTTGAAATTATTAAAATGGTTTATCATCCTCTCAACTAGTTGGGAGAAACACATCAACTTTTGAAGGATAGAACAAGCTTCTATTGGCCTCAATATTCCAAGGAACAAGAAACTACTCTTTTTAAAGCTATGCCTACCAAGAAGATACAAGTTGATCATGAGAATAAGAGTGGGAAGTAGTATGAGTTATGTACACCAATTCAAAAGGAATACATTTACATTGGATACCTATTTAAGGATGATCTACTTGAGAACAGATCAAGTGAAGTGCCAAGGAATAGGTCTGATCTACCAAGCATCCAATCTAAGGAGTAACATGCTTGGCACTATGATTTATCTCATGAAGAATAATATTCAAGGAAATTTCCTTTTTCTCCTGGAAAGGAATTATTCTTAATTTCTAGTTTTGCATAGTTGTTTGTTTTCTATTTTCCCTAAGTGATTTAAGCACACATGTATGTCTTGTTAGTTAGTTTTCTTTGTTTTATGTGTGTCCTTTATTTGTGTGGTTGAGGTAATTAGTTATCTTGTCTTGGTAAAATCATTTTTGTCAAGTGTTAGGTATTATTGTTTTTCTTTAGACTTTAGATGACTCCCTAAGCCCATGGATAAGATAAGACTACTAATCTTTAGTATAGCAGGCATACTACCCCTATGAATCACTAATTCTTGACCAAATTTAACCTTGTAGGTAAAATTTGAACCCTTATAGGTAAAAAATTGATATTTAGGTGTATTTAGGGTTATATTATTATGCCATAGGGTGTAATATAAGCCTTTCAATTTCATTTCATGTCATACTATCCTTGGTCTTAGTCATTTTAATCCTTATGTCTTTTTGAGCCATTTAAAGTTCATAAAAGGAGCATTTAATGACTTATACAACCTCCTTGGATAAATTTAAGGTTTAAAAAGGTTGTTTCATGTGTAATGTTTCTTATTATACATTAATCAACTATTTATAACTGAAAATTAGCAAGTTCTTCGAAAGAAAGAGTAGTTTTCTTGGAAAAAGGAAGAGTTTGGCACTTGTACAACTCATAAGGGAGTGTTACATGTGGGAGAAGGTTGTGATATGAATTTTAAGATTAATTAAACTCATTTACACTCTTTAAATACTATATAAGTTCCAAATTTGAGCTAAAACTATTTTACTCCTTCTTCACCCTTCTAGACACACAGAACCAGTCAGTAGGTTTATGCTTGGTATGGATAGTTGGATAGCTTATAGGTAAAATTAATTTGGGAGGTGAAATAAAAATAATATATATTCATTTACATAAAAATAATTCAAGTATTGGTCGACTATTCTTTATGAATCATCCCTAACAAGTTGACTATGTTTTTCTACTCACTATTTCCTATACCCTATAGGTTTTACTCTTGTATGGATAGTTACATACAATATAGTTGTTTATGTTGATTCCAAATTATGTTTTATCTATATTAAAATTTTATACATTCTTTTTTTAGTGTTTAAATGTGTTTAGATAAGCTAAATACCCCAGTTTACAAGATAAGACACCATTCTATGTTTCAGGTAGGTTTCTACCACTTCCAACATCTTCATGTCTTGGTAATGGTATAAAAGGATGGAAATGGATTGTTTTTATGTTTAAATTTATTTATAATCTCATTATCTAAATTAATATTCATGGAAATTTAGTCATGAACATCATGTAGTCAGTTTATTCTATGACTGTTATACACAGTAAGCCATGGTGAGTTACGTATAATGAAGGTCTATATATCATTAATGAAGAATTAATTATGATTTTAAGGATTTAATCATGATATTAAAATATGAACAAACTAGTGGAACTTCTAAAGAGTGAGCAAGGGACTATGGCAGTTAGATACAACACTTCTATATAGTCTACCATGAATGTGCACCTACATATGCTTGAAAGGGGAAAATAAATTTAGAATAGAGGTTTTGAAACTTATTTCAAGATCCACATAATTAAAATAATACATATGAGGAGTTGAGAATTTTAAGTCTGTTCATGAGACCTTTCACTATGCACATTGCTATAATTTTACTCACTGCTTACAAGCAACTCAAAATGCACCTACAGGTGCCCTCATAGAGACCAATCATGTTGAGAAGGAAAATTTTATTTGAGAAAGGTTTTTATAGTGATAAAATTCTATTTATAAATTTTTTAAAAGGTCCAAACCTCATTAAAACCCACAAACCATGCATACTACTTGTTGGTTCATCCACTACCTGTACATTAGAATGTCTACCTATAGGTCACACTAGCAGAGCCATGAAAATACTTGTATGGAGAGGTTAGAGAATATAACCCTTATTGACATAATAATGTGTTTTATATATCATATAAGACCTATTTGAAGTGTGAGATTGACAAATAGAAGTGGGAACCGTGATAAAAATTAATGACTATAGATTCAAGGATCAAATCCCTAAAATGTGAAAACATAGCAATTGGAAATTTTGTGGATGTCATATGATAAGTTTTAAAAATGATTTTAGGGATATAAGTGATTAAATATTATAGCCTACACATATGAGAATATACCTAAAAAATTTGGAAGGTAGATGATTAGTGGAAATTGATATTTGGGAGCCTCAAATTTATCATTTGAACACTAAAATCTTCCATTTTCATCTATAGATTTGAATTTTTGAGTGACCTTGTATTCCAAGGTGATAGGGTATATAAATTCCTTCATGATAGGTGGTATTAAATTTTTAAATATAGAATAATTATATTCAAAGGTTATCCATAGAATTCAAGATGCAGGATATGACCTCATATACTACTTACAGGTCTCATTTTCTTCACAAAATATATACCTATAGATTGGTTAAAGAATTAAACTAAAGAGTGGGATAGATAACCTTGATGATGGACCTAAATATAGGCATAAAAGGAAAAAGTGTAGTTATAGTATGGTGTAGATAACTTCAAGGAGGACATCAAACATTCAAATAAGGCCTAAACCATATAGTTTTACCTGCACAACTCCCTACACAATCAACTCAAGACCAAAGGTTATAAAATTGTATAGAGAATATCCATAACCTGGAAAATATCCTCCAATGACCACTTTGTTTGAGGGAATAGGGTAATTACCCTCTATTTTGTCTTAAATAGAGGGTATTTGCCTAGAAGTGTAAACCCTATAGTTTTGAGAAAGGAAGATAAAAGGGTAAGCTAAGGGATGATTAGACCCTGTAATAAGGTGTGAGAATTTGGATAACATCTACATAAATAGGTATGATCATTTATATGAGTAAAAATATAAAGAGGGTATACCAAAACCTCAAAGTTCCAAATAGACTTATTAGGCATGGTTAGGCCTAGAATTCAAATGTAGGGTCAACTTCAATTATAACTATAGGAGAGAATTATAATGGATTAGGATATGTTTATATGGCAATTTAAGATGTGACCAATCTTGTGGAATGTAGAGAAGTCATTAATATGGCCACTTTTGATTCAAGGATAAGATTAGGCATGTGTAAATGAGAAAACAAGCTTGATAAGGCAATTTTATATGCTCACATACTCTCTCAAGTTGTGCATGGATATCCAAGAAATGTTGAGAGGTTGAAAAGTGTCATGAGAATTGATATTGTGTTATTGGTTTATATTTCTAACATTGCATCTCTATAAACAAAGCTTAAAATCTTAAAGGAATTAAAACCCTTGCAAACCCTTATTAGTGACTAGTTTGAGAAGATGGAGCAGTTAGTGCATCTAAATGGAATATTTTTCCCAAAAAAGAGATTAGATGATGTAGGGGACTCTCTTAGGCTACTCCCCATTCTTTTGGACTGTACAAAATTGTATGGATGGAGTACAAATCAGGGTTTTATTGACTTTTTTTGTGTTTTAAAAAGTTATAGGAAGATTTTGAGGATGACAATCACATGGGAGGAAATATTGAGACTTAATCTAAATATAAATGTCCATTTAATTCTTCATAACAATCCCTAGATTCTTTAATAAGAGCTCTCATCTTAGCCAGGCAAAACTGGCATAGTGAACATGATGGTGAGAAGGGTGAAAAGTTCAAGTTGAATTATATTTAAAGTTCACCTAAGAAATATAAGGCCATAAATGATGTTTACACATGTCATTCACCCAATTTTATGTATTTTTAAGAGAAACTAAAACCATTTTGGAAGCCAAGTGTGCAAGGTGTGTAGGAAAGATAGTTTCTTTTACTGTAGGTAGTGATGGATCAATTTTAGATGGTTATAAATGATTAAGAATGTATAAAATTCATGTAAGAGCATGTAAATATCCCCTACCTCTCAATTCAATCATTATAACTATCCCTAGTTAGTTTTGGGACGTTGTAAAAGGGGTGAATGATGAACACAATTTTTTGGGCCAAAAGAAGAGACTTCATGCCACATTTTAAGAGTTTCATGACTTGGGGTGCCACTTTTCTCTTATAAATTTTCATTATAAGTTTCACATTCTCTTCTCATGCATATGTAACTCCTTATCATAGATTGACACTTTTCCTTGTGACCTTTGGAATTCTTTACTCTCTTCTCTCTCCTAGGTTCTATAAGAACTAGCCATTTTGGCTATTATAAGGATGCTCCAACTAAGTATGGATAATCCCTAATCATTTGAATACCATGGATTAATAAAGAATTATTATTTTACCTCTTATATGAATATTCATAATGTGTTATATTTAATGATTGATATTTTTTAGTGATGACTATTGTTTCCTTAGCATTGTTGTCTCATTCTATCACCTATTTATAACTTGAAAGCTTCTTCTTATAGGTCATGTGAAGTGTTATATGAAGTTTCAAGGTTAAGTGAGTTACTTTATTCAATAGTGTCATTCTAGGTCTCTTGTCTAGTCCTCCTATCCTAAACATTCATCACAACCTCATAATGAAATATTGATGTGAGAAGATTTAGATTAGAGAACTGTATGCCTAGTTAGTCTCTTGGTCTCATGTGTGACATGTAGATGGTTGGTAGTTATCATTTAAATTGGTGTATCACCACATTTAGGGTAGTTTAATTTTAGTTTTCTCTCCCTTTTCCTTACAGTCATAGGTGTATTAGTGATATAAAAGTGGTACATCAAGGGAGCTATCCTTATCTAGAGATTCACCTCATTATTAGGCCAGCCACAATGTAGAGATGTTTCAATTTTTCCACTTGGATGAGGAGAATTGAGACATCTCCTCAAGGGGTAAAAGTACAAGTGGAAACACCTCCTATTTATCTCAATTACATCCTAGTTTTTCCATACGTATCCACCCCTAAGCAAAGATTTATAAGAACCCATTAACCTTATCATTATCAAAGGGTCATCTAATGTTTTTACCCCAGGACCCATCATGCACTTTTATAAGTAAATCCTAATCATTCACTCTAGACCATAAACAACTATCATTACAACTATCTTAGATCCTTGTCTCATTTTTAATGAAGATTTATGGTCATAATCAACCCCGTATACATATGTCAGCCATGTCCCTAAAAATTGTCCCACTTAGGACCTTTTCTATATTGTCTTTAACAATATTATTCTTAAGTCTTTTAGGGTTTTTATCATATTTTAAATAATCATTATCCTACATCATTTTAATCATTTCCTTAAGATGTTTTTTATAACACTCTCACACACACACACACACACACACACACACACACACACACACACACACACACACACACACACACACACACACACACACACAACTTTTTCATAATGCTTTTTATCTTTTAAGCAGTCTATTTTGTAGATATCTTGCACATCATGTGTATGTGTGTTATTAAACACATTTATTAACAATTATTAAGTCTTGTAAATATGTTTCATAGTTAGTAAATTTTTATCATCTTGTTATCTTTTTAAATTTTGAAGGGAACAAGGATGGTCTTAAGTGACTACCCCAATCTAGAATTGGGATAGTCACTCAAATGGAGTTCCCATACACTATGAATCCAACACACCCTTGAATATTATCATATCATTAGTGTACTTATACTCACATGTGTAATAGTAAAGTGGATTATCTAAAAATCTAATGGCTTAAAATTCCCCTCATCCCTTCCCCCTAATCATGCCACTATCCAATCTAACCATCCAAACCTACTACCCCATTCCCACCCATCTCCTTGGTGCAAAAGGGTTTTACCCAACATTAGTTTTGGAGACTCATAGTGAAAACAATGGATTATTTTATTAGCACATTGTTACCAAACATTACATATAATTTTACATTCCATAATAATCATCCATAATAAATAAAATCATATTCATCATTACATCCTATTTTTAAACCACATAAAATCTAAACATCTCTTTTCATTATCACAAATTAAATAATATAAAATCCATGACAAACAAACATCATCTAAACCATAAACATCATTATATCATCTAATCAATCATCTACACATATCATCATCATCATCATCTCATTAATAAATACTTATCATCATACACATAAAACTAAAATAGCATTACATCAATAAATCAAATCCATAATCCATATGCCTAATAGTCATATAATATAACTCATCCATCAATAACATAATCACAATAAACATCATCACATAGCCATGACATCATATATCACAAAATCATAATCCACAGTCCATAACATCTAATTGGAGTCCATGTCAAAAGATATAAATACATGAATGGGCCCCATGTTTATCAATGTGATAAAATACATGTAAATCCATCACATGATATAATTCTCACAAATAATAAAAATTGACTCACTACTGTACTAGTGGTTTCTTGGTAGGTTAGTGTATTGACTAGGAATAAATGGCCTTGAATGTCACTACACACTAATTGGGTGGCACTACTACCTCATATAAATCCCTATAATACTAAGCCTCCCATGTTATTTTCAAAATCTATCTCTTGATCATCCCCATCCATTTCTTTTATAGATATATCACCCTCTTCCTTGGCCTTCTCATCCACTTGTAACTCTCTTGCCATATCCCTCACCCTAAACTACATCTACCCAATCTAGCCTTGCAAATTCACTATTTAAACATCACAACTCTGGATCTATCCATATAGTCTATCTACCTTTGTAAGGTTGATACCTATCTTATCAAACCTATTAACTATTTGAGTGCTCTAGCTAGATAACTATCCCTCTATGTATTCCACCCTGATAACTCTAGAGCCATCCTATCCCTCTCCACTATTATCCCTAAAATATCTGAGACTCAAGCCTATATCTCTCTCCTTAGTCTTTCTAAGAGGGCCTACTCATCCTCTCTCAAAGGTGGCATTGATGGACCTACCTCATTTATACCCCCTCTAGCCTAAAAGCCTCCTCTAGCCTACACTCCTCCAACTTGGCCCCTATCCCCTATTTGATCTCCACCTCAAGCTCCCTAGTCTCCTCCATCCTTATCCATCATATATGTCCCCCCTATCCATCTTATTGGCCCTATGCCTGAGGATATGATCTCTGCACTCACCTTATCCCTAATTTGACCCATGCCTATAGTAATATCTATATAACCCCCTTCCTCACCCTGGTTGGTTATTTTAATAATCTATGCAACCATCTCTATGCCCACCAAGTTGTGTATGCTACCATCATTCTAGGATATGGAATCAGAGTATGGTAATCCCATTTAATCAAATCAATGTTCTCATAATACACTATATATAATTCCTTGTCTATTAAATTCCCCCACTAAGGCCTCTCCTTGTCATTACAGGAAAATAGATGATCCTCACCAATCACATCCTATGGCCTCCCAAACTATCATTGTACATGATCAGGTCTATATTTCTCAATGATATAATATTACAATCCTATGAGATATCACTGCATCTACATGAATTGTGTGACATCTATATGCTTAGGCCACCCCCATTAGACATATTTGTATAACATATAGGTAATATAATCTGGTCATAAGTTATCAAAATCCTATCTATAAAAATAGGTCTCCCCAGCATGAAAATTCTATACTCTGAGAATAACATACCACCCAAATACTAGGGGCTAGTGTGGCTCCTTCATTTCATGATTACTCAAGGGACATTCTATAAAAATATGATCCCAATTACATATCTAGAGTAATATAGAAGGTCCTAGGCTAGTTTTTCCTCTATATGCTCCCATGTGCAACTCTTTGTATAAGTGGGCTAACACAACTGAGCCCTAGACAAATACTTGATAGTCATAGACCATATCTAAAACCACATATCCTAATCCTAAATGAAACCACTAGCTACTATTGTCCAATAAAAGTATGTTTATCACCAGATACATAAATGCTAGTATCAATTTGTCAATCATGCCCTCCCTCAAGGGCCTGTCAATATCCACTCATGAATCTTGCACCCCAATCAACAATATTCTAGCCAAGTTCTATACTATCACACTCAAGGTATGTAAGTATAAATATATCCAATGTCCTCTCATCAATAAATAATTTTTTTTAGCACATCCTCAAGAGTGACTATCATCTCCCCAATCATGATATCAAAGGTTCTAGTCTTAGAGTGCCACCTCTCGATTAGGGATGTGATCAATGATCTATCTATCCTCACTATTGGCATAGTCATAACTTCATATATGCCTATTAATTTTAGTACTCCTTTGGTGTCAGCAAGTGCATCTCATGAAATACCACTAGACATCATAATTAGCATGACATCACCCTTAAATCCTCCTACACTGACACATATCCTATAAAAACATGTTGCTACAATTACACCTACTATAGCCTATCCTATCCCATCAACCTAATACCCACATCCCCAACTCTCTCATCTCATCTAACTACCTACTTTAACCACCCCTAAATATCTCATCATACCATATTATCCACCTAATTATCCTTTTTAGTCCCTTTTCCAAATCACACTAACTCACCGTATCCAACTTATCTATTTACCCCTTCATATAAACCCCACTCACCCCATTATACTAACCCCTACCTCATCCTAACCTTACCCTAACCTAATCCTATCAATATCCTAATGTACCCTAACATAATCCTATCCATCCTAGCCTTCCATAAGCTAACCCCATGATTAATCTTCACCTAATCACCATAAGTCCCTACCCCATAAATTCCAACACCAACCATCCCCAACCCATCCCTTAACCCTTATTCCTAACTACCATAATATTGAAATTTTATACCTAGCCTTAAAACATGACTTCAATAATATAACTCTTCGTAACTTGTAGTTTTGAAAAACCATAAGGCTAACCTTATAGTTTTTTAATATCTTAATTCTCTAGCTAGGGTAGTATCATATCACAAATCACCTATCAGGGTATTACAAAACTACCAATTACCCATCATAGTTTTGTAAAATTATAGTTTGTAATTGTGATATCATAACTTGTGAGGATAATACTACCACTAAGGGAATTAACCCTAGTCATGGTATTATCCCTACATCACATACATCCAAGTAATGCTGAAATAAATGCAAAAATGAATAAACTAATGGGATAGAGATAGAGTACTCATCGGTGGTCCCATATTGGCTAGCCTCAAATGCTTTTGGACTCTCTCTTCATGATGTGATGAGAGAGGGATGTGGTCCATTACTAGGGCTCTAGAGTAATAAAATTCAAAAGGATAAAAGACAAACTAAGCATTTTTAACCCACCTTTTTCTATTTTACCCCTCCTCCACCCTTTCTTTTAGCCCCCATTTCCCATTTGACACTGCTAAACCCATTATCATGCCCCACCTACTAATCTCTGCCCCTAAATATTATTTCATGATCTATTATAAATTCATGATCATTTCATCAATCCTATGTATCTTGGGGCATAGTCTTCTATTCAACATTATAAGTCCACAATACTGAGTCAGAACTACATCAACCTAAGATATTTTAAGACTAAGTAGGTAGTACCTAACCATATTCTCATACCCAAGGCTAGCTCATCCATTATTAACATCTAATCCCATCCTATTCCCTATGGACCACTCATCGGTATTAAATTATATTAAGCTTCACTCCAACATAAAGTGGCTTGTTATCACTAGTCATTTGTCAAATATCCTCCATAGGCTTTTAGTTATGCCTAACATCCATCCTTATTGTGGGAATTATCATTAGATCATGGATTATCTCATATTTTTACTCCTTAGACACTCTCTACATCTCAAGACTGTTAGTTTTATCATTTTAATCAACCTACCTCCCTTATAGACATTGGTCATTGTATATAACTCATACTCTAAGGTTAAGTCACTTTATCCCTTATCACTTATGATTGGGGCATATAAATCTTATCTACATTAACATTTGGGGAATCCAAAAACCTTATCCTCATTTTGGTATTATACCACCTCAGGGACTTAATGTCAAGTGACCTTCTGATTCATTTCTCCCTGCATGCTTCCTTAATGGAGTATCATGTCTACTAACAACATTCTCATCCACAAAATGGTTCTTCTTTGAGAATCCATTTCTCCTTTCACTTCACTTCACTTTCAATATAATTTAAAAGAGGGGAAAAATGAATGCACCTAAATCTTCTCATCCTAATAATCTTATTAAACCTAGCTAATTAAACAACATCCTAATTCCTAAACCATATTCCCTATATCCATAAATCCTACCATACCTTTATAACCAATTGATTACCCCATTAACCTACTAACTAGCCTACTTAGCCTCTAATCTACCCACTATCCCACTTGCCAATTTAAATTCAACTACCCCTAGCTACCCTACCACCCTATCCTTTCCTACATCCCCATGAATTCTGAACCTCATTAATTCCCATATAAACCCCCATTATCCCCTAAACTAATCAAGAAACCTCTATAACTAGGGAAGCTCCTTCGATGTTTTATAAGTCTCTAAACTATAGGCTTCTAAATAATTTAAAATTCCTTAAAATGTCCTCTACCATACATAAAATCCATTCTTGGGAAATGGCCAAGCTAACTTGGAAATCAATAATCCCTCATTATACTTCCATAATAATATTTTCTCAAGCATCCCCATACTCTTGCCAACCCATCCAATAATCCAAGCAATCCATTGGAGTCATTTTAAAGATCAAAATAAGAAATCCACACTCTATCAATTTGGCATTCAAATCTACTCAAAGATCTTGGAGAGAAATTGTAAGAGACACAATGATGGTAAGAATCCATGTTTAATTTAGTAATTGGTCCTTTATTCCCTTCCTTTGATGTTGTTTGTGTTATTGTGTTTTAATTATTAAATATAGTATTTTTTACAAATAACTCAAAAATATGATCACACACTAACCATATTCTCTAAATATAGGAAAAATTATGTACACCACTTAGAAAGATTATTTGAAAGATTTATAAGGCATGGCATCTTATTAAACCTAAAGAAGACCATGTTCCATGCCATCAAAGGTAAGCTTATCAGTCACATTTTCATGAAGGAAGGTACTACTATCAACCTCAAAATAGTTGATATAATTTCTAAACTACCTTTACCTAACATTAAGAATGAACTAACATATTTATTTTTGAAAATCAACTTTGTACACAAGTTTATTTCTAGATTTTTTGAGATAGTAAAGCCCTTGAATGCATGCCATTATCTTGGACTGACTATAGAGTAAATGTTGGGGTAGAATAAACTAGATAAGAAGAGAGGTTGATGGATGATTCAAGTATAAGAGTATGAATTGGAAATCAAGCTAGCTAAGTTGGTTAGGGGATAAGGCCTCACCCAACTAATCATTGAAATATACCTAAGAATCACAATACGCCAAGTGGACCAATAAAGGGTGCAAAACTCAAACTAGTATGCCCTAGCTATGCACTTTCTACTATATGGAAACCCACCCCAAGGACTCAACCATACATAGAGAAGAGCCCTCCAGTTAAAATCCATGTATTATATGCTAAAAAAAAGAGTTATCTTTAGAAGAAAGCATGAATTAATCTACCTCTAGTGCGTATCTCAAGAAGAGGCCAAAGACATAATTGCAAGTTTACAAGAAAAAATAGGAGATGTCCATCTTGTGACAAATGTCATGGCTCATAAGGCTCTCCAGGTAGGTTTTTATTATCCCACACTATTCAGAGATGTTCACACTCATTCATTTCTATCACCAATACTAAACCTTTATAGTATGTAAACACACACCACAATGCCACTACAACCAGTTATAGATTCTATGTCATTCACATAATGGGGGATAAAGTTTTTAGGAGTGATTAACCCCAATTCATTATCCACTCATAAATTTATCCTCATGGGCCCAAAGTACTACACCAAATGGTCCAATTCAGTTGTGACCAAAAATAACACCACTAATAAAGTCATCAATTTCCTAAGTACCTCCATAGTCATTCATTTTGGGGTCCCCTTTTCTTTATTATTTGATAATGGCCCTACCTTTCAATCCAAAAAATTCATAGACTAGGCATATGATAATAGGATCACACTCAAGTTATCTTTCAATCAATACTTGTAAGGAAATGGATTAGTAGAATCCACCAACAAAAACTTGATTGATACCATCAATAAATCATCCAAATAAAATCCTTGAGAATGGAGTGGTACTAAGATTTAGCAAGCATCAAGACATGGTCAAGAAGTGGTTTCATAAGATGGAAAAGCTAAAAACTTTTAGAATATCAAACTTAGTCCTAATGTGGGATAAGGCCTATGAGAAGAAAGGATAACATTCAAATTTCACTCCCCTCTAGATTGGCCTGTACCAAATTGTTAAAATACTAGGCCAAAATGCATTTTATCTCTAGGATATTGAGGTAAATAAATTACCAGTTATAGTAAATAGAAAGTTTTTGAGTCACTATTTCTTGGTTGTCCCCTCTAAAGTGGCTTCTAAGTAATCTAAGTATGAAGCAAAAATATATGTCAAATAGATTTGTTTTATTTGTATGTTTGATTTTTTTGTGTGTTTGCTTTAGTTATGTGTTTATTTCTACTATGTGCTTTTATTTGTGTTGCATTTTTCCCCTCTGGCCCCTAATTTTTTTTTGCATTATTCCTTTGACACCTAACCTTTTGTTAGTAACTTCTTCAATTGGTGGCCAAAACCTAAGTATTATTGAGATAGTAAAATCCAAGTGGAAACCTTCAATCCAAGTGATTATAACATTATAAAATGGGAATCTTAATATCCTATATTTGAGAGGCTAATTATTCTAAAATAAATGGGTATATTTTATAACAAACTACACCTAGGATGGATACCAAGATGCACTTTAAATAATCACTCTAGAAGATATTATATTATTCAAGTTGATTAAGGACTATATAGCTATTCATAACTTCTCCCTATCCATTCACCCTTGGCTAGGTCCTAAAACTTTAATGGATAATATTAAATAAATAATGATATATTCTTGAGAAACTTTGAATAAAATAAAGAAATCATGTAAAATCTAAATTTTGAGTCTACCTCTAAAGGGTTATACAAGAAATCTCCATCACAAGCTTTCCAACCTAGATAGCAATGGAGCAAGGCCATGAAAATGACCATAGTCATATCTGTCATGGATATGGATTTCCATCTAGTAGTATATCAATGCCCTAGTAATCCCACCTAAGCCATCAAGCTAATAATGCCTTGGAGGAATTCTGATAACCATTCTAGCCTTGATTGCTTGAAGGTAATCTAAAGATGAATAAGAATGGAAATCACTTTTCACACATGATGGTGGTTTTCTATGGGTGGAAGCTTAACATGCCACTTGCTATTGTGAGAATTTAGTGCCTTTTTTTGTGGATGATTAAATATCCCCATATAATTTTTATGATGAGCAAAGAATGAAGAAACTAGTCAGGTTTTAAGTGCTTCTCATCACTTTCATTGCAAAAGTCACCATTTATTGGGGTTGACATGCCCCATTTTATCTAAAATTAGGTACCCCTCTAAAAATTTCACTAACCTAAGCTTCAAAGTTATTCCTTATGTTCTTATCAGTGATGCCTTCTCAAAACTTCAAAATATACATCACCTTGATTCCCTTCAAGTAGTAATAGACCTCCTTTCTAGATTTTTTTAAAATAACTAATTAGTGTTTGTTTTATTTTAACATATCATGACACTAATCTTTTAGGTCTATTTTCATAAAGAGATGTCCTCATAGTCCAATTCCCTTCCTAAAATAATAGAATCATTATCCTCTATGGCAAATCAAGTTCTTTGTGTCTAATAGGTAAGCTTTAATGAATCATTTTCTTTTTGCCCTTCTTACTTCATCTTTTTATGAATCTCATAGAGATTGACCCAATGGGAAATAACCACATCATTTGGAGTTATAAATTACATTCTATTACACCTATTAGAGATGCCATATCCTAGGAGAGCTAAACCCAATGAAATTGCCATGTCATTTAAAGTCAGTTTGGCCAGTCCCCAGACTTGTTAGAGATGGTAGAGCCTAGGAGAACCTGATCCAATGAGAAATCACCATGTCATTTAGAGTTATAAAGTACATTCCCCCATACCTATCAGATATGTTATATCTTGAGAGATCCCTACCCAATGGGAAATTACCACATCATCTGGAGTTAGATCATCTAGTCCTCTAGACCTATTAGAGATGTTAGAGCCCAAGAGAGCCTAACCAAATAAGAAGCTACCACATAATCTAATAAAAAGATGAACTAGTTACTATTTGTGACTTGAGAAGCTTAGAATGAAGTAATAATGGTTAATTGTGGCCAATTGGGTTATTTCACATGTCCTTAGGTCATAGTCACCTAGTCTATGGGAATGACATGGAGTACAGATCATGCCTAGGTGCCAATTATTAATAAGAAGAACAATATATGGATGACATGTGTCCAAAATAAAGATTTGGATTAGGGGCCTATAAGAGATGTGACTATGTTCCTACTACATGATGGGAATTAATAGAATGGGAAGCAAGACTTAATTAGATAGTTTTGAAACCATCCCACTGCCATTATTATTTCTAGCTGGAGGTAGAGAATCATGGGATCCAAATTTAGTACTAGATTTACAAATAAAGGGAGAAAATCTATCTACCAACCCAATTTCAGATTAGTAGCAAGTGAGCTACCAAATTCCATTAATGTAGAGAAATGTGTGCATACACTTATAAATACCAAGGGAAGCCCATTAACGATTATCATTACTAACTTAGAAATAATATTAAAATTATTTATTTTAAAGATACACAAAACCCCTCTATCTCATGCCTTCAATGCCCAAAGATTCTAAGTTTACCCATTGTCCTAATCCAATGTCTACCACATCCTTAAACCCAAAGGCTAATACTGATTACTAAGACACCACTTTCTCTACTAGTTTAACTAGGTACAAAAATTACAATGGCATATTCACATTAATTGAGCAGGTCCCCAAGGATTTTGTCAACACCAATAACTAGCTAGCCACATATGAGGATGCTCTTCAATCAAAGAAAAGATGAAAATCTCATATAATTACAACCAAACCAGAGGCATTTACTTATGTTGACCTACTAGGTGACATTCTCCATCAGGCTATCCATGTGCAATATGCTATTAATGATTGGCTATGTTCACCCACCTCTTGGGACCAAATTGCTAATAGATCTAGGAATACCTTCAAGGTGTGCTAATCCCTCCCATATTTCTCATTCTCATGTGATGTAGTGGTAGTATCACTCTAGATGAATGATCACTAGATCTATGACATATTCCATGACTAGGCTTAGAATATTGAATCTAATTGGGTCAACAAAGAAAAGATTAATGCCTACATAGTCCACACCTTCTCAAAGGAAGAATGAGTAGGCATGATCCTACTATACTAGATATTCAGCGGCTAAAACTAACATGTCAATGAGATGTGGGTGCCCATTATGCACATGATCTTAACTCACTCCAACATCCCAAACATTATAGGATTGATCAACTACAAGTTGGTCCATTACATTATAGATGCCTAAAATGGGGGTGACTTCTACATGATGATCTACCTACTCAATTCCATATGTGGGACACTTTCATTTAAGACATCAATATTTCTTATGTGGGTTCCCAGTTTCCCAACTATTCATGTGGTCTTCTACAATATCTATGGCCACTAGTTACACCAACATGTCTGAGCACTTCCACCTAGTGGTGTAGTAGGTGGTCAATGAATCCCCCATACCCTAACTTTCAAAGATAATTTGGGAATCCATCATAGCCATTGGAAATTACTAGATGTATAAACATGACACTATGATCTGAGCTACAGGCTTCCTCCAAGACCCCCTATACCTATTATATAATGTGCCTGACCACTTAGCAGAGTAGGAGATCACATACCAACTGGTGAATGCCATCTTTGGCTTTTATGTAAAACATTAGCATAAGTAATGAAATATGATCCTAATCACCATACTAGGCCACATATATATAAATTTACCCTTTATACAAAACATGGCAGCTAGTCGAGACTCCTTCTCCCTCACAAAATGCAAGATCCAGTAGTGGTACCCAAAAGGGATGATTCAAGCCCATTTGGCACAATTTTCAACTCAACTCAATATCAACTATGGTAATAAAGCCAAAGATGATAATAAGATCTATCTAAATATTATTGATGACTTGGAGGTGCTATCATGGATAGTATCTAAGAGGAAGAATAAAGGGAATAAGGCTTAAGTAGGCTAAATAATAAACCCTAAGGCTAATGTTTAATCCATGGAAGACCAAAATCCAATAGCTCTAATCATCTCCTAGATAATTTTGTAGGGTGTCCCACCACCTTCTCCTCCTTGATTTCTAGCCCCATCTTCCATTCCACATCTTCTAAGGGTCCTATTTCCTCAAGTTCCACCTCTATCTCCTCTAGTTAATATTCACACTATACCTTTACCTCCTCTAGTGGACTCATCTCCTCAAACTCTATCTCCACCTCCTCTAGCAATAATAGTAACCGGGCCCTACTCGAGCCAAGCCTAGATTACATGATGTCAAGCTACCCAAGTATAACCCACTCAACCATAATCTTTCACCTCAATATAATTAGCCTTGATACTTTTGATAATCCTCATTTCCCCATTCCATTTTACTCTATGCAATTCACAACCTAGAGTCCTTGTAGTGCTTCCCTTGGGCATTTCATCAATAAAAAATGTGATTACAGCCTTTAAGACCTTAACACTTATAGAAATAACCCTCTCAATCTCCACTTTAGTAAACTCAACTCTCCCCTTCATGTCTCCAAGTTCTCTATTTTCATCCCTATAGCCCTTTCCATCATAGTTAGACCATCCACTGCATCACCTAGAGCTGACCCAAGAAAGAGGTTAAAGAAGAAATTGAAGGTGACCCATCCTTCAACTCTAGCCTAAAGGCCTTTATTTCTATCTCTACCTCCTTCATATGTCACAATAACTCCTCTAGCCCCAATAGTAATATCTTGATTATGGGGTCCCTATCCTCCTCTCTCACAAGGCCCCACTAGCTTTGTCTTTAACTAGCCTATCTCATCTCTATTATTCTATGACCCATTATTGGGGGTAATCTTGCTCTAGCTAAACCTCACTAGGAATAATGGAAAGATAAAAATTCCCATGGGCCTTAAATTTCATTCTCCCTCTTTTCACCCCATTCTCCCTCTGCCTTCAGTCCTTTCCTCTTTCACTCCTTCCACTTCCTCCATTTTCCCTCTACCTCATCCTCTACCCTTCACCACCATCTCAGCCACACCTCCTACAACCCTAGAAACCCAAGGGATGGTCCTAGGGTCACATATGCCATAGATAGATGTATAGGGTGACTTGAATGTGCATGGGAGTTATCATAGAGCCTCCATAATTATGAAGATAATGATCACTCATAGATTCATCTAAGGTGAGAACTCAGTGATATGGTAGACCCATTAGTATTTGTTTTCCCTCACCAAAGTGAAGATTAATATTAGAAAAGAGAAGATGGCTGAGCACCCATTACCCATCTCTGAACCACCCATGACATGTCTAAGAAAATACTCAATGGTATGTAGAGCCAAGTTCAAAATATTGAGGCCCAGATGAAGAGTATGTTTTTGGTCAAACTAATTATGTAGGTCAAGTATGCCCTCTTACTAATGAAGAGTATGTTTTTGGTCAAACTAATTATGTAGGTCAAGTATGCCCTCTTAATAATTCTTTTAATCTTTAAAAAAGTAGTGGGGAATTAGGCCAAGACCAATGTAATTATACAACATATGTAGGCCTATATGGGGAGGATCACAAAGATTAATGGGAAATGCTAAAATCTACATATAGAGTTTAATAAGGGAATGTTTATGGATCTAACCTCAAATTTGGGGTTTTACCAAACTTATATTGAGAGCATAAGAGTAGCAATGGATGAGTGGCTATCCTTGGCCCATACTCTAACATAACACATAAAAGAGGGTGAAAAATTATATTGACCTACTTTTGATAAGTTAATATCTCAGTGCTATTTCACTTAGATGGCACTCTACTCGACCAAGGGAAATTCAGATTTCAACTAAGATAATTTAACTAGGTTATGAGGGAGAAAGTGGCCAAGGAAAACTAAGAAGGATCCCAGGTAGTTCTAGACCTATCAACTTAGTCCAATATGATCATCAATTTTTTTTAGGATTTTAGGTCTCAATAGAAGCATATTTATAGATCTCTTAGAAATTGGTAGCTTAGGTGGATTTGATCTTTAGGGTGCCTCTAATAAACTTAACCAAGCTCAATAAAGAGTTTAACCTCATGAAAAATGCACTAGAATATGACAGTGCCTATTTGAAGCATTGGGGTTTGACCCTCTTAGTTGCCTCTACATGTTTAGATGTGGACCCCCATAAATTTATTTCATGTTTATTAAGATTTCTTTTGGTTTGAATTTTGAAATATGATTGTAACTACAATGAGTGGCCATCATGTCCTGGGATGGGATCCTCATGATTTTTAGAGGTGAGTGTAGGCACTAAAAAATTACACATAATGGTTCTAGATGTAAAAATTCTTTAAGACCCCTTAGGGACCACCTAACCCTTCTTGACCCACTGACTAACCCATCAGACCCTAGGTCTAGTTAGCTACTTATCTAACTAAACTCACTAACTTACTAACTAAACCTTCACCCAACCCTTTTTAACTAACCTTGACCCCTTTACCTCTAAACACTTGACCACTAATGGTTAATATGATTGTCAGAGGTTAAGCTGACTATTGATGATTAGGTCTTCCTAATTCTAACATAAACACTAGATGTGTGAAAGCTAACATGGCAGAATTTAATATGTCTTCCTTACCTAGTGCTACTGAACTATGAAGCATCAAAATCAACAAGCCAACCTCTTAGGGAACCTTCTATCCTCCATCTCTCTTTGCCTATAAAAGGAGGGGAGTAGGAGGTGAGAAAGGATCAATCCATCATCACAAGCATTCTAGCACATAGGTATTCAAGCTTTCTATCTAGTAATTTAGAAGCTACAATAGAGATCTGATCCTATAACAAAATTTCTCTTAAGGTAAAGTATTGTTACATTCCAAAATTACTCCATCCATTAACCATCAACAATTAAGTAGCATGTATATTTTGTACTTCAACTTTGTTTTCTTGGTTTCTAACATCTAGGCTTGAATCAGAACTCTTACATCTATATTTTAACTTCCCTATCCCTAACTAGACCCTTAAAAAACCCTTACCTAATAATTGACCCAATCTACAACTCCTTTTTGAGAAACTTTTAAATCCATAAGTAACTGTCGATAGTTAGTATAACCACTGATGGTCATCTCTAACCATTGATGGTTACTCAACCACTGAATGTCAACTTAATTATCGATGGTCACCCTGACTACCAATGATCACTATGGTAAGGAATAATAAAAATATATTTCCAAACCCATACCCCCAACCAAATACAAATTTTTACGTCCCTATCTATTCACAAACCCCTACTTGATTTTCTAAACCTGACCTAATCTATTTTAGCACTAGTATTGACCCACTATTGCTATAATTAGTTTATTTTCATTATCAAGCATGTATTTCTTCTTGTCTTTCATTGTAGTTCCTTTTTATTATTTGATGCAAACGTTTCATATTTATCTCTTTCAACTTAATTATTATCAAAGAGTGGATTGATATCCTCCTATCAAGCTCATGCTTCTTGGATCTAGCTCATGCTAGGTATTCCACCTTACTATCTTTCTAATAACCCATTTTATTAGTGATTTCTTATCTACAGGTCATCCTTCTAAGACAAAAAAGAGCTCTTCACACTTGTCTAGATCACATGCACAAAAATAACCAAATTTTTCTACCACACCCTTTTTACTAGTTTATTATCTTCTTCCTTAATTAAGAAATGAGTATAAATTAAGAGAAACATTTTGGCACACCTGGTGGGACCTAGAATCATCTAGGTTCCTTTTTATTCCTTTATTCTATGTTCATACAAAGAAATTGAAAAGTTTCATTTTGGGCTTAAAATAAACCTTACATACATTGATTACTTGCATATTTTTAGCTCATCTAGTTAACTTAAAATCAAAGTAATCAATCATAGTTTTAGTCTTATTCTCACACACTTTACCAAACCACATAATCAATCAACACATCAAAATAATTGACATAAGGGATAACTATTATTTCATCACTTAGTGGTATACCTTACCCTTTTGGCTATCTTACTTGGAGGTCATTAGCAATAAGAGAAGCCAAAACTCAGTGCTTTGATTGGGTCTAAACTCTAAAATTTATTATATCTTGGCTAAGCACCCGACACCCTTATCATTGTAGTGTGTGAAGTGAGGGGGTAAGATCCAATATCAAGCCATGTAGTAACTTTAAATATAGGTTTTGAGATCCTTTAACACTTTAAACCAACCTTAGACTTATTTTCTAGTACCTGATTTTCAAACCAAATTTCCTTTTCACACTTTTTAAGGCATAATCCAAAAGTGATCTTAAAAGTATCCTAATTTGTTAAACACACTTTAGTGTAGTTTTTGATTGCCTTGAGATCTTTTTCTTTTGATTTTTTTGTGTTTAATTTGTGATATTTTTATTCATTTATTTTCTATTCCTTACAACATATTTACTAGACATCAGTTAAGGAAACAAACCAACCAAAAACCACCTTTTTCTTCCTCTTATTCTATGGATTATACTTTTGATGTTGAGAGTTCTACTCATATTTCTCCCCCTCTTACCATGCCTCAAATAATTGTTGAGGGTGATGTAGATTTTTCTACCTTCATTGATAATAACCCCATGGCCCTCTAACATTACCTCAACACCTTATTTCATCATACCCCTATTGATTCATTTCCTCCTAATGATATACCTTATGGTATGACTCCCCATATTATGATTGGCACCACCTCTACCCAACCTATGATCACCCAATCATATTCTTCCACCCATAACCCATCTTGTACCTCCACCCAAACTCAATCAAACATCCCAACAAATAATTAGACACCCCCTACACCAACCAACACATCCAACATAGGGGAAACCTCACATCTTGTTACCCATACTTCATCCACCATAAGGATATCTTCTACCCCTATTTATATCATTCCCTTTATCACTACCAACCCCACTAATTTCCACCCCACTTCAAAATTTGGTTCTATTCATACTTCCTACCCTTCCACCTATCATTACTAGAGTTACTACTTAACCCTAACCAACTACCCACCCATTCATACCTCCAAACCAACCCATATCAATCCCTCAACAAATACCCATGACATCCTACCAATATGTTCTTATTCTACAAGGATACCTAGCACCTTCTACCGAACCTTTTGTGCCCATTAATCCTTATGTGCCATCATCCCAAACTTTAATGACCACATACCAATATGTGGTATGTTCTCAACCTTTTACCACTTACCCATATATTTATTCCACCTAACCTCAACAAAACTTACCACCCAACTATGGAGCTTCCCATCCTTAAATGGATTTGGTCAAAATGCTAATGGACAAAATGACCAACCTAGAGTCATCTATCTCTAGGGCTCATAACCTCTTGTCTTATAATCAAATTTATAATGAAACTATTCATCCATCCATTCCTATCCAAAATTATCCTCCTTAATGGGAACTAACCAAGTTTTCCAAGCTCTAAATCAAGGAGGACCCCTAATAACACTTAATATCATTTCACAATTCTTGCTACTTGATTGCATATGATGATGCTCTTCTCCTTTGTATTTTTCCCATGTCTTCATCTAGACCAGCCTTAGATTGGTATAGTGATCTCATCAAGCACTCCATCTTTTAATTTTCCCAACTTGCCAAAATATTTAAGTTTAGTCAATATATCTAAAAAAGTCTCTATCACTGACCTCTAGTCCATTAGGTAATTTGATGATGAATCAATTATTGATTTCATATCTAGATGAAGAGGTCTTATCAATAAGATCTCTTTCTCTTTACCCCAACTTGAGTTAATTAAAATTTTATCTCAGGGTTGTTTCGAACATAATTCCACTACTCTTTAGGTTGAAAATTTTATAACCTTTGATGAGGCTTTTACCATGGCACATAAATTAGAGATTATATCCATTAATGAGGGGAAATTGAAATTAAGAAATAAAAATTCTATATTTAAATCCAATGACCCTTCCTCATCCATAAATATCAATTAGTCTAACCATCCCAACACCAAACCAAAGACATCCACAAACTTGGTTGTCCTTAAAACTGCTCCACCACCAACTATCAACCAACCCAACCAAACCAACTCTTTTAACTCTTCCAGACCATAAAACCAAAATCAAAACAATGTTACCCCAAAATAATACACTCTAATAGGGGAGTATTATGCTTCAATTTTGAATAAGTTGTTTAAATCCAACATCATACAAATTTTTCCCATAAAACCTCCTCAATAATTTGATGCTTCTTTCCCTACATCTGGTTGGTAAAATGAGAATGATTTATGTGCTTTCCATTGTGTCATTGGACATGATGTTCAAAACCATTGTCCAAAACTTGATTGATAAGGGATAACTTATATTTGATAGTACCAATGCACCCCTAAATTAGTCTTTTGACATGTTTTTCAAACCTTTCCCAAATCATGCCCCTTTTACCAACTATGATGATAATAAACTAGAATCATCTCATGCTCATGAGGTCCATATGGTCAATGTTATTATCAATGAACCTATCATTGAGGTTGCCATTACCTCAACTCCCTCTTCCTCCATTACACTCATTAAAGTGATGAAATCACCCTCTATTCGTTTGGATACCCAAATAGAGGAAGCAACCACCCATCTTTCTTTACTTGATGAGACCATGGACTTATCCACATCTCCTTTGATAGAAATACTAAAGGAGGTAACCATTACTTTGACTACCTCTTCCCCCACTCTACTTATTAAAGTGGTATAATTACCCACCATTCCTTTAGACACCCAAACAAAGGAAGAAACCACCTTTGTTCCTTCCCTAGAGTCCATCACACCTTCTTCCCCTATCATAGAACCACCCATTCTCTCTTTAGAACCCATTCCACAAAAGGATATCACCTTACCTACTCCCTCCATAGAGGGAATGTCTTCTCAAATCTTGGAACCTTCCATCAAGGACAAAGGTGAAGAAACCATTCCCTCACCTCAATCTATTAGCCTAATATTTGAAACTAATCACTAAGGAATTAAACCAATTTATAAACCCTTCTCTAGACTAGTCCAAAGCCTAGAGTTCACTTCTTAACCTAATATGGATAGAGCCACCTTTTTTCATCATTTTTGGATCCCCTATAAAAACAAACATGAACTATCAACCTCAATTTTATCCACCATCAAACCTATCATCACCTCAATACCTTCATCAAATACTTCTTCCTCCAAAGCTATGGGGGAATTATCCAAACCACCTCCATCCAAAATTGTCAAATCACCTTACACTTCTTTAACCAAACCTATCAAGAATATAGGAATATTTATTAAACCTAGCCTTGATCACCCATCTTTGAAGTTGGACTTAACCCCATCTAATCCACCAAAAAAAATCCCAACCAAACCAACTAAGAAGATAGAACCACCCAAACTCCCACCTCAAACCAAAACTATAGCACCCCCTTCTCACTTACATTATCTCTTAGGATCACATCTTTCAACCATCATAAGAGCTCATTCTTCTACTAATAAGGTGAACCATACTAAAACTACCCAAACTAAACCTCCTCCTTTCATTCTACCTATACCTACACCCTCTAAATCATCAAAATCCCATCATTTTTTAACTAACCTATCTACCTCTACCTTCCCACCTATCCCAAACCTTCATCATCCACCTCAAAACCAACCAAAACAAAACAATCCAAACCAAAAACACCTACCAAAACCATTCCACCACCTATAACTTCCATAGTGAATCCTACTTCTAAGAAGTCTCCCACTCATAAAACTAAAAACCCAACATGCCTAACACCTTTGCTTGAATATTATTCAACCATTATTCAAAGGTTATTGAAAACCTCATCCTTAATCCTAACACCTATCAAACCCTTTAACCCTTCAATTCCTAAACCATCTTGGTTTAATGATAGTCTAATCTACTCATACCATAAGACTCTTGGACATGATATAGAAAATTACAAAGCTCTCTAAGCACTTATCCATAACTTATGGGATGAGGATGATCTATTATTAGATAAACCTCCCTTAATCCCATTACTAAACCAACCATAAAATTAACCCATCCAACACTTACCTACTCCTCCACTTTCATTTGAAAGTGAGAAAGAATAAAAGAAACCATCTAGCCCAACACCTCCCCTAATCCACACTATTTATATGGTTACCCAATCTCAGACCCAATAAAAAGATAAGGGAAAGGCAAAAGTGTCCATTCTATGGATATATACTTCCACCCCTCAAGCTTCCAACTAAACCCAAACACACTCACCTTTACCTTCACCTTCACCAAAACTAAAAATATCCATTTTTGGTGCCCCTTCCTCCAACCCTTCTGAATCCATTCAGCGTGTAGTGTTAAAATAACTTCACCACACACTAGTGAAGATGAGCCTTTACAAACTAATTAACACCTCAGCCTATCATCTCCAAGCATTGATAGAGGCCCTTTAATCAATAGAGGTTCAACTAGAAGACCCTTAACCTCTTGCATCCTTTGTTAAATCCCTTTAACTTTCTACCTTCATCACCTTCTAGAATTTAGAAATACTTTTTATCCATCCTAAGGATCTTGATATTCCCCTATTAATCACTACATACATCAATAAAACCTACATAAAAAGGGTAAATATTGATGGAGGAGTTAGTATTAACATTATATCTTATCATGCTTATGACCACCTCTAATTACCAAAGAATATCATGTCAGAAACTATAGTGGTCATTCACTCTTTTAATGATATTATGGCTACTACCTTTGGGATAATCATCCTTCACATCCACATGGGACATCACATAATCCAAAATCTCTTTTAAATTGTATAAGGTGATTTCCAATACACTATCTTACTTGGATGCCTTTAGATGTGTTTTATGAGTTATTTCCCAACTAACTTACATCAAAGTTTGAATATGAGGGTCAAGTGTTGAGTGTGGATTCCTTTGGGGATATCACATGACCTTAGGAGTGTATTTTTAGGTCCTAGAGAGCTCCAAAAATGTGGGGATAATAGTTTTCCCTACTCCACCTTTTATGGAACCTTGCTCCACATGTGAGTGGAATATTCCTTATTTTATCTAATTTCTATGTTTCTATGCTTTATAGAGTTAGTTATTAGATGCATTTTCCCATGTTTACTTCCTTGATCTTAGGGAGATATTTATTTATTAGAAAATGGAATGCCTTCCTTATTTCAAAGAGTTGGTTGTGATCACATGTTATTGGAAAATTTGCCTTAAAAGGTGGAGACTCTATCTTGGTATGCTCCTTATTAGATGGGATTTTGGATGAGCTTGATGAGGTGGAACTGAGGTGTCCTTTATGGATGATGCTTGTATTGGATAAGCACAGTGCAATTTCTCCTCCTTTTATGGATTTTCATTCATTTTCTATATATACAGGTGTGGTGTGGCCTTTATAGGTTGATGGTTTATTTGTAGGGTGTGGCTTTGAGGATCATAGTCAAAGTGTAGCTGTCTATTGTAGGGTGTGGTATAAAAGCTTGTGAGATACAATATTATGCAGGTTTAGGTGAAAGTGCATCATTCATTTATGCATTATTTATTATAGAATATTTTTCTATCTCTGTGAGAGTTCATTGTAATCTTGTTTTTTAGATTACAATTTTATTTGAGGAATTTCTTGGTGGATGTATCCCACATTGGGTGAACCACAATAGATATATGTTATGTGTGTTTTTTATATTGTTCTCTCTATTTATGCTTTCATAATAATTATGATTTAAGTAATGTTTCTGTGATGCATACTATTACATAATTTAGATATGATTTATGGTCATATTAAATCTAGTTTAAAGTTTGTAATTCCTAACAACTAGTATCAAAAAAATTGTTGATGTATTACTAAAGTGGTAAATTATAGGAAAGGTTATTATCTTGAGTGGGAGCTATGGGAGAAGAGATCATACTCATGGTTGAGAAGTTTGATGGTAAGAATTTTGGTTTATGGAAAATGAGATGAAATATTACCTATATCAAAAGGAGCTACATCTCCCCTTAGAGGGGAAAGTAGAACAACCTGTAAGTATGAGTGATGCAGATTGGTCATTACCTGATAGGAATGCATTGAGATCCATTTAGTTATGCTTTGCATCTTTTGATGCATTTAATATTTCTAATGAGATAACCACAAAATATCTCATGGATAAACTTGGAATTTTATATGATAAACCCTCTACTTATAATAATTTTTTTCTTACGAAAATATTGTTTAACATGAAAATGTCTAAGAATGGTTCAATTGTTAATCATCTTAATGATTTTAATATGATTTTAATTATGCTCACTTTAGTTAAAATTAAGTTTGATGATGAAGTTATATATTTGCTAATCTTATGTTCTTTGCCTGATAGTTGGGATAATTTGGTTATGGCTATGAGTAATGCAATCCCTACCAAGGGAAGCTTGAATTTTGAGGATGTTGTAGGTGTGATTATTAACAAGGAGATGCAAAGGAAAATAATTGGTCAATCATCTTCAAGTAATGTTTTATCCATTGATACTAGAGGGAGGCAAAAGAAAAAGAGCAAAGGCAATCATGGAAAGTCAAAAGGTAGATCTAAGTCTAGATCTAGATCCAAGATGATATGCTGGCATTATGGGAAGAGTGGACACTCAAAGAAGGATTGTTGGTCACTTTGGGATAAGAAGCCAACAAGGAGGAAATGAATGAGGTAAATATGACAACAGGTAAATCATGTTAGGATGTGTCAATTCTTTCTATGGATAGTTTTTTTAAGTCTTGAGTATTATATTTAGGAGCTTCTTTTCATCCCACCCCATATATGCACTATTTTACTAATTATGTTCAAGAGAATCTAGGACATGTTTATCTTGGTGATCATAAACCATGTGAGATAATAAGGAATGTTTGTGTTCAGGTTAAGATATAGAATGGGAACACATAGATCCTTAAGGATGTTAGACATGTGCCTATGTTGAGATGGAATTTGGTTTTAGTGGGGAAATTCGGTTGTGAGGGATATTTAGTATTGTTTACTATAGATTATTGGAAAGTTACCAAAGGTGCTCTTATGATTTTGAGAGGTAATAAAGTTGGTACTTTATATTTAACTAGTAGTGTTGATTCTCTTGATTTAGTTGTTGTAGATGGAGATGTAACTATGTGGCACTATAGGCTCAGTCATATGAGCCATAAGGGCATGGAGAACTTAAAAGATAAGTTGCTTGGATTAAAATATATAGATCTAGACTTATGTGAGAATTATGTGTAAGGGAAATAGAAGCAGGTTAAGTTATTGAAGGTTGAACCCATAAAGAAATATCACAAGTTAGAGTTGATACACTCATATGTATGGGGACCATCTCAGATATCTTTTATTGGTGTATCTAATTATTATGTTACTTTTATTGATGATGTAACTAGAAAATTTTGGGTTTATTTCATTAAAAATAAATCTAATGCATTTGACATTTGTAAGAAGTGGAAAACCTTGGTTGAGAATGAAACAGGTCTCAAGTTGAAATGTCTCAGATCAAATAATGGAGGTGAGTATTGTAGTAATGCTTTATTTGATTATTGTTCTAACAATGGACTCTATAGGCAAAGTATGGTTCTAGGAACTCTATAGCAGAATGGGGTATCTAAAAGGATGAATAGAATAATAATGGAATGTGATAGGAGTATGAGGTTACATGCAAGGTTACCTTTATAGTTTTGGGAAGAAGCAGTTAGCATGATAGTATATTTAATTAACAAAAGACCTTCTATGCCTTTAGATGGAGGAACTCTTGAATAAGCTTGGTTTGGTAAGAATGTTGATTATTCTTTTCTTAGAAGATGTAAGGATTTTTCTCTCATCAAGAAAGAGGATAGGACCAAGCTAGAGAAAAAATTAGAAAAATGCACATTTTTTGGATATGGTGAGGATGAATTTGATTTCTATTTATGGATCATTAAAGATAAGAAAATATTTTAGTTTAGAGTTGTAGTCTTTAATGAAAAATTCATGTATAAGGATTAGTTGTAGGAACATGAACATGAATAGAAAGAGTACATAGTTTTGGATGACATTGTGGATGGAAAAGTATCCAATGATTTGGTTTAAAAACCTTCTACATAGAGACACCAAACTCCTATGGTAAGAAGGTCTTATATTGTAAGAAGAGCACTTGCATGTTTTTCTCCTTTTTTAAATTATTTATTACTCACTTATAATGGAGAGCTAGAGTGTTATGAGGAAGTAATGCAGGTAGATGCCAAGTTGAAGTGGGAGCAAGCCATGGATGAAGAGCATATATCTCTCATGGAGAACCAAATGTGGGATTTAGTAAGGATACTCAAGGGCAAGAGTGCATTACCAAACAAGTGGATCTTTAGAAAAAAAAAGAGGATGAAGGGAGAAAAGGTATGTGTATAGGATGGTGGTCAAGAGGTTTGTACAAAAATTAGGTATTTATTTTGATGATATTTTCTTTCCTTTTTTAAAAATGACTTCTATTAGGACTATTCTTAGTTTAGTTATAGTTGAGTATTTTCACTTCGAATAGTTATATGTTAAAATTGATTTTCTTCATGGTGATTTGGATGAAGAGTTGTATATGAAACAACCATAGGGATATGAGGTCAAAGGGAAGGAGAACTATGTCTGTAGACTAAAAAAGAGCTTGTATGGTCTGAAACAAGATCCATGGCAATGGTATAATAAATTTGATTGTTTTATGTTGGAATAAGAATATCAAAGGTATTATCTTGACCATCACTTGTACATCAAACATTTTTATGACAATTCCTTTATTATATTATGCTTGTATGTCATTGACATGTTAGTTGTAGGAAAGAACATACAACATATTCATATGCTCAAGAAATAGTTTAGTGACTCCTTTTATATGAAGGAATTGGGTGATACATAGTATATCCTTGGTATGAGGATTTCTCATGACAAGAAGGAGAAGAAGTTGAGCGTATCCTAATCAGAGTATGTGAAGAAAGTCTTGGAAAGGTTTAACATGTTGGATGCTAAATATATTGGTACTCTTTTGGCAAGCCACTTTAGATTATCAAAGGAGTAGTATCCCAAGATGAAAGATGAAAAGCTTAAGATGTCTAAGGTACCTTATTCATCAAAATTTGGTAGATTGATGTATGTCATGGTTTGTACTAGGTTGGATATTACCCAAGCAGTGGGAGTTGTGAGTAGGTATATGAGTCATCCAAGTTATGAGCATTGGTAGGTAGTTAGATGGATTCTTTAGTGTTTGAGAGGAACCATGGATTTTGAATTATGTTATGGTGGTTCAAATACCACCTTGCATGGTTATGTGGACTCGAATATGGTAGGGATATTGATAGCAAGGGAATTATGATAGGTTATATATTTACTATTAGAAATACAACAGTTAGTTAGATTTTTAAGATACATAAGGTTATGGATTTGTTAACCATAGAGTCATAGTATGTTGCTGCCATAGAGGCTAGCAAGGAGATAATTTAGTTATAGGAGTTGTTTTGAGAGTTAGGGCATGAGCAGGAAGTTGGGAGACTACACAGTGATAGTCAAAGTGTTATTCATTTGGCAAAGAACTCTACTTTCCACTCGAGGATGAAACACATTCAGTTACATTATCACTTCATCAATATAGCTTTGGAGGAAAACTTGGTGAAGCCAGAGAAGATTCATACTAACCAAAATCCTATGGTTATGATGACCAAGGTGGTCACATTGGACAAATTGAGACTATGTTTAGATTTGGCTGGCCTTAGTGGTCATGGAGTAGTGAAATATTTTGTTTAGGAGAAATAGTCTCCAAGTGGGATATTATTGAGTGTGGAGTCCTTTAGGGATATCACATGACCTTAAGAGTACATTTTGGGGGCCTAGAGAGCTCCACAAATGTGGGAAGCACAATTTTACCTACTCCACTTTATATGGAACCTTTTTCCACATGTGATTGGAATATTCCTTATTTTATTTAATTTCTATGTTTCTATGTTTTATGGAGTTGGTTGTTAGATGCATTTCCCCATGTTGACTTCCTTGATCCTAGGGAGCTATTTGTTTATTGAAAAATGGGATGCCTTCCCTGGTTCAAAGAGTTGGTTGTGATAAAATGTTATTGGAAAATGTGTCTTACAAGGTGGAGACTCTATCTTGATGTGTTCCTTCTTAGATGGGATTTTGGATGAACTTGATGAGGTGGAACTAAGGTGTCCTTTATTGATGATGCTTATATTAGATAAGCATGACATAATTTATACTCCTTTTGTGGATTTTACTTCATTTAATATATATACAAGTCTGGTGTGGCCTTTAGAGGTTAATGGTTTATTTATAGGGTGTGGATTTTAGGATCAGAGTCAAAGTGTAGATATTTTTACAAAGTGTAGGTGTTTATTGTAGGGTCTAGTATAGTATCTTATGAGATACAATATTATGTAGGTGTAGGTGAAAGTGCAACATTTATTTATGTAGAATTTTTAATAGGATATTTTTCTATCTCTATGAGAGTTCATTATAGTCTTATTTTTTAGATTATATTTTTATTTAATGACTTTCTTGGTGGATGTAGCCCACATTGGGTGAACTACGATAGATCTATGTTATGTGTGTTTCTAATATTATTCTCTCCATTTATGCTTTCATAATAAATATGATTTGAGCAATGTTTCCATGATGCATGTTATTACATAATTTAGATCTAATTTATGGTAATATTAAATATGGTTTAAAGTTTTTAATTCCTAATAAGAAGTCGTTACCATATAAGCTAACCGTAGTCATTTTTCATCTTGTAATATGACATATCAACCTAATGATGTTCTTATTCCTCCCTAATCCACCTCACCATCAATCAATAACAAATCCACCCTTATCATCGATGAAGCTTTATCTAGCTCATCTATCCCTTCTTCTTGGATCCCCATAGAGGACCCCTTATAGCCCATGCTCCAACATCTCTCATTGGGAAAGTATCATCTTTTAGGTTTGGATGTTTTCCCTACTCCCCAAGAGTATGGGAACCTTGACCATGATCCTAGATATAACCCTAAAATTAGAACCATTATTATTTTTGGCCCTCCTAACCATCAAACCAACTTAATCTATGGGGGACTTGATAGTCCACTTCTTACTTCTACCACTACCTCTTCCACCTGACCGTTTACCTATGACCTCTCTTATCTGGATAGATTGGCATTTGCCAAATTATACCTTCAAAAGTGTGCTTGAAATTAATTTGGACTTGGTCATTAGAACAAAGACCTCATGAGTTACCTTTCATCAAAACCTATAAACCTCATGAGCTATTTAGCTCGGGGTTTGTGCCACCAAAAAAACCCATTGATTCACCCAAACCCATCACCACCATTGAGGAAATCATCCCATCCTCACCAACCCAATCTCCTTCAAAGTTTGAGGATTTTTAAATTATTTGTCTTAACTTTTATTTTAGTTAATACTATTAGTTTGGGCCCCATGACATATCAAAAGGATAGTCAAATTAAAACCTTTTATCTAATTCATCCTAAAATGGTAGAAAATGATTCTCTTATCATCAACACCATCCAACATCAAGATGATGATTCCATTCTCACCTATTTGGGTGTGGGGGATTATTTTATCCATAAATACATTTTCCCTAAGAACCAAACCATGTTGAATTAATCCACTATCGATGTTAACTTGGGTACTCAGGATAACCCTCACATTGTAAAGATTGGTCAACCTTAAGATTCCTTAGAGCAACAAGATTACCCTTCCTTCTTTCATGAAAAAAACATAACATTTGATTTTTTATTATTAGGATATGCCAAAGATCAACCCTTTAGTTTATCTCCATAAAATTATCATCCATCTTGATGCTAAACCTATTCAACAAAAGCTTTGTAGGATGCACCCTTGTATCATCTTTCTAGTCAAAGAAGAGATTCAATGTCTTTTATCTATCAATTTCATCCAACCCATTGACTATCTTGAATGGGTTTCTAATATCATTCCCATCACCAAAACCATAGGGGTACTTTTCCTCTATATTGACTTTCATGTCCTCAACCTCACCTATCCTAAGGTTGACTTCTCTATACCTAGCATAGACCAAATTGTTGATCTTATAGTTGGCCACGAGATGTTATCTCTCATGGACAATTTTTTGAGATATAATAAAATCTTGATTGCCCCCAAAGATTAGCATAAAAATTATTTCATCACCCCATGGGGAACCTTATGCTATAGTGTCATGCCATTTGGTCTAAAGAATGCTGGAGTAACCTACTAATGTTTAATGACCTACATCTTCTATGATCTCATTCATAAAGTCATTTAGGACTATGTAGATGATCTCTTTGGGAAATATAAATATCTCAAGGATCATCTAAATGTTCTCAAAATTATATTTGAGTGCCTAATCCATTTTCATGTCTGACATAACCCCAAGAAATGTATTTTTGGTGTCTTATCCAGAAAGCATATAGAATTTATCATCTCTCTTTTAGGAATCAAAATGGATCCTACCAAAGTCAAAGAAATCCTGGACATGCCACCTCCAACCCAACTTAAGTAACTCTAAAACCTATAGGGGAAGCTCTAATCCATCCATCACTTCATCTCTCAGTTATCATATAGATGCCAACCCTTTCACTATCTTCTCTAATCCATCCATCAATTCATATCTCAGTTATCAGATAGATGTCAACCCTTTCACCAGCTTATAAAAAATACCTCTTTTAAGTAAACCAATCATTTCTAAAAAGCCTTTGATTCACTCAAATAATACCTTCTTTCTCCACCTATTCTTATCCCTCTTAAAGAGGACCACCCGTTCTACCTTTATTTTTCCATAATTGACCATTTCTTAGGGGCAATTCTTGCTCACCGAGATGAAAAAACAAAGAGAAAGCTATCTAATACATAATTCAAACACTTATAGAGTATGAGACTCGGTATACCCATTTTGAGAAACTTTTCCTTGCCTTAGTCTTTGTGGCTTCCAAATTTTTTAATTACCTCCTCAATCATAAACCTTTTGTCATCACTAACAATGACTCACTCAAGTATATGCACTCTAAACCATACCAAAACCAACATATGGTAAATTGGCTCATGTTCCTAACTAAGTTTGACCTTGAGTTCATCCAAAAGAAGTAATTTAAAGGGAAAGTAATTTTTGATCTATCAGCCACATCTCCTTTACTATATAACCAACTACTTCCTTTTGCATTCCCTAATGATTCCATCACAACCCTTTTTCAAGAGGACCCCACCTAAAAAATGACCATGTTATTCTATGGCTCAAAATTATAGTGTGGTGGGGTGATGGAGTTGTTATCATTTATATTATTGGAGAACCTCTTCCCCTTTCTTTTAAACTCGATTTTGAGTGCACTAGTAATGCAGCTAAGTATGAAGCCCTAGTGATAGGTATCCAAACTACTCTAGCCTTGGGAGTTAAGATGATCAATGTCTTTGGTGATTCCCAACTTATGGTCAACTAGATAAATGGATCATACTAATGTAATAATGATGTCTTTAAAAATTATAAACAACTAGTAGATGTACTCTTAACATCATTTGATCATTACCCTATCTAATATGTTCCATGATCTACCAACAAGTTCACAGATACAATGGCTTCCCTTGCTTCTTAGATCCCATTTGTGCATATGGATTATAAACTCTTTATCACCATTCACCATTTCATCATAACCTCTTATGTCCATTCCAATCTTCATACCATTTGTAATATGGAGACATCTCCATTAAACATGTGGTACAAGCAAACCTTCAAATACCTCAAACTTAACATCATTCCTCCCAACTTCTCTAGGAATGCTCAAAGAAATTTTATTTAGAGTACCTCTCATTATACCATAATAAGGAGAATCTTATACAAACATGGTTTTGATAGCCTCCTTCTCCATTATCTACATAGTCATGAAGCTTCCCATCCTATCAAGGAAATTCATGATTGAATCTATGGGGGACACTTTAGTGGTTTAGTTCTCACTAAATGTATCCTTCACCTTAGCTACTATTGGCCCACCCTCAATAAATATTTTTGTGATTATGTAAAGAAGTGTGTTAAATGTCAAAAACACACTAATTTACATCATGCATCTACCCATGGCCTTTGAGTATCCAAGGAATTTTGGCCCTTCTCAAAATGTGACTTTGATCTCATTGGGGAAATCAATCCTCATTCTTCATAGTGACATCAATCCATCATCACCACCACTGAGTATTTCACCAAATAGGTGGAGGTTATTCCTCTAATCTCAACCAAAGTAGACAAGATTATCAACTTCATAAATCATCATATCATCTATAATTTTAGTTTTCCCCATAATATCATCACCAATAATGGTAAATCTTTCAAAAAGAAGAAAGTCTAAGGTATTTGCGATGCATTTGGCATCAAGTTAAGCTTTTCATCACCTTACTATCTAAAATAAAATGGATAGGTAGAAGCCTCTAAAAAAACCTCACAAAAAATATTAACCAAAATAGTCAGTGATTTGGGTTAGGATTTGTACTTACACATCCCTTTCACTCTATGGGCCTATCACACTAGCATTCGAACCTCTACAGGTGTTACCCCTTTCTCTCTAGTCTTTAGAGAAGAGGTAGTTTTTGCTTTCAAAGTCCAGATTCCTTCTCTTCACATATCCTTGTAAGATATCATTTTTGAGAGTGACTATTGTTTATAACATCTATCCTGACTTGAACTACTTGATGAGCACCACTTAGTAACACTTAACCATCTTCATGTCTACCAAGAATGAATCAAGTGTGCTTATAAAAAAACTAAAATAATGAGAATTTAATATTAGAGACCTCTTACTAAAGGAAAACCAACATGTGACCAATATGGAGAAAAATAAAATAGGCAAGTTTGATTTTAATTGGCTTGGACCCTACATCATAACCCACAAGTATGGATCAAGATCTTACCGTTTGTCCTCTCTTGAAGGCAAACTAGAACATGAACCTATAAATGCTTTGTATCTATGTCTTTTATTTTGTTAAACAAGGATAAAACTCACCATTTTGTCTAACTTAAGCTCATCCCTTGATTTATGAGATTTTCACCTTTACTCACCTTCCTCCTATCCTTTTGAGGCTAACTGATTACAACATAGAACCATGTGATTAACTATCATAGTCATATCCTAATCCTAAATATGGGTACCATGGCTCTACCCATAACATCATTCTCATGGATACTTTTCATCTCTAATAAGATGGAATCCCATGTTCATTGTCTCTCAAAACCACCCCTTTCACCTATTATTAGCCTTTTGTGCTAAATTTCTACCCTCATAAAGGTAAACGTCTACACCTATATAGACTTATCCATGTCTAAACCTAGAATCAAAATAATTTGGGATACAAACATATCACTTGGGTTACATGTATCTAGCATTAAAGACTGCTCCCTTGAAGGATAACTACCCAAAAATAAATTTCTTAAAAGATAGACTACTCCCTTGAAGGAAAACTACCAAAACAAACAAACCCGAACTTAGATCACTCCTTTAAAGGATGGCTAAGTCAAATTTGTCAAAATAAATCATTTGAAGATTCATGAATTGATTACCTTCAAAAACTTATCAAAAGAATAGTAATAACAAAAGACCCTATATCAAAATAAAAAAAAGCTATCTAAGGAAAGATGTAATCAGCTTTCATATATATATATATATAACATTAGTAAACTTCTCAAATCGATCAGTCTACACTTTTTATAAAAATATGTATTGTCTATTATGGTTCTTAGGTCACCTATATCAATGGAAAACTAAGATACATAAGGTTACCTTCCTTATCATCCATTTACCCTTCACCTACAACCTATCTCCCCTTTGTACCATCTACAAATCAATGGATTATAAGCTTACTTGACACAATGTGATCAAGACACTTTTTTATCAACCACAACATTCTAATGTGAAGCATTTAAAAGGATTATATTCCCTAAGACAATCTAACTTTGGTTTTTTTGTCCTTACCAATGAAAAATCATCATGACTTTTCCTTATACTCTCATCATTGGTTCATGTAGACATATGTCTCATAATTATTATCTTTTTTCCCACATCTAGTTTGTTATATAATGTGCTTTATGTGCTTACAAGATAACATCATAACCATATTTAACACATCACATCTATAATCAATGAAATAAACCACATTATATATCTATAACCATGAGTATCATCCTATCCTTACTCATAAATCACATCATATAACATCATATCATAAACCAAATCAATAAGCATAATCAAACCATCCACAATCATAAACATCATCCATAATCATCACATGCCTAAGCTACAGAGTCCACATCTCATAAAGCATAAGCATAAAAATTAACACCAAAGCCATGAATCATGAAACATGTATCACATCTATAGATCATCATCAACATCACATCATATACATCATGTCATCAAAATAAATAATACATGTAATAATGTGTATCTCTCTCTCTCTCTCAAAAAAATGTACATCTTGTTGCATCAACAAATAGGCCAGTATCAACATCATGTAAATTTATATCTATACATCATAAAATATCAAATCATACCCCTGGGGTACCATTACCATTATACCTACTTGCATTTCCACTGCCATCTAGTGCCTATCCTCCTATGATGCCTACCTATCCACCCATCAAAGTAGCCCATGGACTTAGAGTTGCAACTACCCCAGCTACTAAGTTGGCTCTATACTCACTTCATCAGGGTTGATCAAGACACTATGTTATAAATATGGCCTTATAATACCTCAACTCTTCCACTGTGGCCAAATATTTCACTATAGGGATGGTACCTAGTGGTCTTATTAATGATACCATTACTCCTCCCCTCTATCTCAAGGTGTCCCTCTCCTGGGTCACCAAGCTTAGTGAGCTCTTAGCTTGATCCCTCTCCCCTATCACAATGGAAACCTATCCCTATAATTTCATAACCTATCCCTATAATGTGACCACTTACCCATATAATGATGTAATCTATACCTATGTAGCATCTAGTACTACTCTTACCTATTTATCAGGTCCAACTCCTTGTACCTATACCTATGGACCTACACAAGTTAGATCTATATCCATGGCCTATCAACCCCCATCATCCTATCAAACATTGACTACTACATAAAGGGCTTGGTACCATACCACATATCTATTGATAAAATTAACATCATCAAACCCTACTCTAATAGGTAACTCTTCATAATCTAGGATCACCTCCTCTAGCTATGGCTCAAGAAGAAAAAAATTAGAATCCTCCATCTTATAACTCAAGAATGGACCTATAATCCCATAAACTAGGTGAAACTACCTAAAAAATCTATCAAATGGGATAAGCTTAGTCTCACCCTTTCTCCTCCCATAGATCCATATATAGATCTATAATGACAATGTATGTCGAGTGTAGTGAGCCCACCTAGGAAAGCTAACATATGACCTTCAAACCACATCCCTCATAACCAAGCCATCAGTATATCCTTTAACCAATTGATATCCCTTACACCTCCTCTAGTTCCTATAAGTTCATAGTTACCTCTCCACTACATGAAAACTAATATAAAGTCCATTTATGTGTAGCCCTCCCATAGTAGCCCCATTAGCTTCAGAACCCTAATATTCTCATAGGCCTAACAATGGAACAAAAATCCCACACTAATCTCATATCACCAATGAGCTCAAAATCCCCACAGCTCCTTGTATATCTAAACTAAAAAAATTGGTACCCACCCAAACACTATCCTACTAACATCTCCATTAAGACTTCCAACAATAGCTAAGGAAAATATCCACTACTCAAATATAACAATGCAAAACATGAGACTACCATCATCATCATCAAATTCCTCTCATCTTGATCCCTCTTGTACAATGGCCTATAGCTAAAGCCATCAACATACCAACTAGAAAAGGTCTGATCCTTATCATACAAAAGCTCCATATGATCATCCCTCTCCTCACTTTTAATATGATATATCAGCTCTCCTTGAATAAGCAACTATATAATCCTATGAATATCTTCTAGTAGGATGGTTATCTCTCTTATTGATAAGAGGAAGGTGTTTGTGGCCAGATCCCATCTCTCGATGAGGTCCATGATTATCATCACATCTCATAGAATGTGATCATAGTGTCTCATATCTCTAAGGATAACCTTATCCATATGTTTCCAATCATCTTTAGTCATCCCTCTATAGATATTTGTAAAGATCCAGGGAACCCAATCCCTCATCTAAATCCAATCTTGTGCTTGAAAAATTCAAAATTAGCATGCCCACTTAGTTTTTCATTACCATTATTCATGTTATTTCACTTCATTCATTATACTTCAATCAACCTCTTATCAAACCCAAACCCACCTAAATCAACCTATTCCAATGTTACCCTTATAATGTTATAGCATTTTTATCTTACCTTTAGCCTTAACTCTTTTATCAAAAAATACGTACCCTTACCCAAAAACACTTCAACACCCCACTCCTAATTGATAGCTACCCTATACCAACTAACCCTTAACAATTTAAAATGTTATTTTTTAAAAAACCCACCCATTTCATTTATTATTTATTAAACACTTGATCATTCTCTTGATTGTTGATAGTCACCACGATTGTCAACTGTCAAGTGATCATTTGTCTTTGATAGTCAATTTTTGATGATCAAGTATTACCATCTACAATCGGGTATGACCACTGATAGTCATTTTTTGTGATTACCAATGGCAAAACACCTAACCCTATATACCTAAAAATTGCTAAAACTACCCATACTAGTAAATAAATACCCTAATATTGCCCTCTACCCTACCCCTAACCGAACTACTCCTATTTTAATTTTCACCTACTAAATTTACCAATCAAACCAAAACATAGAATTAGGGAAAACCCCCCAAAATCATACCAAAACAAACACAAAATAACCAAATTCAACTAACCTAATCAATTAATCTAATAATTTAAAATACCACCTACCTCATTCCTCGATCACTATTGAGGATGAATCTCATGTTCCACTAATTGGCCATGTCCTCATCCACCCTACATTATTGATTGAGTACTTAAGTCCACTCAACCATCTAGTCAATCTAACCTCTAATCAACAATAACCTAGTCAATACCTTGACCCCACCTCATCAATACTATTGCTCATAAAATGCCAAATCATCAAATGCATGGAAGTCATGAGAAGTTGAATAGGAAATAGTGAAAATGAATTTTCATTTTCACTTTTTATGTTCTATGGTTTTAGGGTTCCCCCTAATAGTTGATGGTTAGGGTAACCATTCAAGGTTGAGTTTGGGACCCTTGATCGTCGATGGTCAGGAAACCCACATTTTACTTTTTTTGGTATTGACCACCTTAGTACCACATTTTTGGAGATTATGTTCTCCACCAAACCAAAACTAACTTATTGGAGATTAACCTTATTCAAAAAACCACCTAACCACATCTACATCAATTTTTGCCATTTTGGCCTGAACTATCACATATTTTTATAATGACCTTGCTTTGGTCCCTTTTGACATTAATGATGAACCTTGCCATGTTGACCATTTGAATTTACACCACATAGTGCATGACTAGACCATTTGTGTTTTTTTAAGGAGCACTTCCTACCTTAGATACCTATGAAAACACTAACCCTATCTAGGATAATTTGAGAGGAATAACCTGATCAGTTATGCCTAACATTATGGCCTAATTAACTCATCACTAATTCTTCTAAAACTAACCTTATTTTTACCAATTATGGCAACCTTAATCTTTGCATGATCTCGACTATCACACTTAGTAATATTTTTTATGCATGTTTTCATGCCCAACCACTCTTGTCACCAACCTTGTGAATCACCATAAACCACTTGTAAAACCCTAACTCAATTTCAATATCACCTTATAAACTCCCAATTTGAGGGAGAACACCTCCTCCCATAGTTGAGGCAACTAGACCTTCGACCCATAATCTATTTTTATTTTATAGATTGTTAATTCAAATATGCATAACAAAAGGGAAAAAATGTATACATTATAAAACCACACACAATGGTTCTATGTGTCAAAATACTTTAGGACCCCCTAGGGACCACCTAACCCTTCTTGACCGATTGACCCATCAAACCCTGGGTCTAGTTAACTACTTAGCTAATTAAATTCATTAAATTACTAACTCACCATTCACCCAAACTTTTTTAACTCGCTTTGACCCCTTACCTCTAGACACTTGACCACCAATGGTTAGGTTGATTATTAATGGTTAGGTCTTCCTTATTTTAACACAAACATTAGTTGTGTGTAAGATAACATAATACAATTTAATATGTCTACGTTATATGGTGATAACAAACTATGAAGAATCAAAATAAATAATCCAACCTTATATGGAAACTTCTATCCTCCATCTCTCTTTGCTTATAAAATGATGGGAGTAGGAGGTGAAAAAGGATCCATCCATCATCACAAGCATTCTAGCACACAAGTATTCAAGATTTCTAGCCAGTCTTCCTTCCAACAATTAAATAACTACAATAGACATATAAACCTTTGAAAAAAATTATATTAAGGTAAATTACCAATACTATACTAAAATTTATCTATCCATCAACCATCAACCATCAACCATCAAGAAATAGGTACATTTTGTATTTTAGCTTTGTTTGCTTGGTTTATGACTTCTAGGCCTAAATTAGACCTCCTACACCTATCTCCTGACTTCCCTATCCCTAACCAGACCCTTAATAAACCCTTATATAATCATTGAATCATTATGAAACTCCCTTTTGAATGAATTCAAAATCCATAGGTAATCATTCATGGTTAGCATAACTACTGATGGTCATCTCTAACCATCAATAGTTACCCAACTGTCGACAGTTAGCTTAACTGCCAATGATAAATTTTACTATTAATAGTCACTATGGTAAGGAATAATAATAATTTATTTACAACCCCATACCCCTAACCAAATCCAAATTTCTATGTCCTTATCTGTTCATAGTCCCCTACCTGATTTTATAAACCTGACCTGATCTATTTTAGCACTGGTACTAACTTGCTATTACTTTATTTTAATTATCAAACATATATTTATAATTATATTTAATTTCAATTCCTTTCTATTATTTGATGAAATCATTTCATATTTATCTCTTTCAACTTAATTGTTATCAAAGAGTGGATTGACAACCTCCTAGCAAGATCATGCTTCTTGGATCTAGCACACGCTAGGTAGTCCACCTTAATATATTTTGAACAACCTCTTTTTTTAGTGATTTATTATCTATAGGTCATCCTTCTAAGATAAAAAGGAGATCTTCACACTCTTCTATATCACATATGCACAACAACTAGGTTTTTTTACCACAATAATTAAGAAATGAGCAAAAATTAAGAGAAATAGTGAGCCCCAATCCTTATCTATTTATAGAAGAGTCATATTGTATTTTAGGAGTTGACCAAAAATTTCTCAAAAGTGTTGTTATATTATTTCCAGTATTTCACTTGCATTTCCCTCTACACTCTAGACTGTAACAACAATTGAAATTGATTATCGTAGTATTTTTCACCTTTTTAATGAATACAATTTCTATTTATATAAAAGGGCCTCTTCTATATTTAATTTTATTTCATCTTCATGTTTAAATGATCAAAAATTCTATGTTAATTAGATTAACACTTTGTCATGTTGTTTATAATCTGATTATGATGTGCTTAGCTATTATATTCTTTATGTGAGTTTTTTCATTTTTATTTTGGTAAGTGTTGATCATTTATGTGCTTAGATAAAAATTTTCATATGGAATTTATTTGTTTTTTTATAATAAACCTATAGTTCTAATCTTTGGTAGGAATTCACATTGAAGGCATACTTTCATTTCCCTCAAACTCTCCCCACTGTATGTTCTTGGAGGTAAAACTTTATTGAAACTTGGTCTATAGTGCTATAACTATAGTTGAGTCACTTAGTTTAATGACCATTGCATTGATCTCATTTTATACTTGGAGGCATCTTTTTTTGCCTTAACCTTACCTCTCTTTTGTGTTTATTTAGTGGTTTTAAAATACATGTTCTAGAAAAGTAGGTGTCTTTAGTCATGGGCCTAGATACAAACTTATCTATCTATCTATTAATCCAAGTCAGATTTGGGCTTGTTTTTACATGGTGTAGGCCTTGACTAATCCTATATCACTCAATATTTAAAACTTGACTATGTTTTTATCACCCAACATAAGGTGCAAGCCTTATGCACTCACCTAAAGTGTAGCAGAGAAGGGACCAGGGTCTGTGTTGGGCTACTTGTGCCATGGCACAACTCTATCCATTAGGTACATTGGTTAGTGTAATGTAAGTGGTGAATTCATGGGTGTAAGTCATATTAGGGTGGGGAAAACCAACTATCTATTAGGCATAAACAAACATGAAGTATGTCTATAGATTCATAGGTGTAATCCTTTGTTACCATTGGCTTAATGGCACTCAGGTGCTTGAAGGGTACTAAGGTACCTATTGGAGGGACTTGGGCTTAAATTCATGGTAGATGCAGGTATCATTTTGAGGCACAGGGTCTTACCCATACTTAGAGCATTTCTTATGTCGGGTATTAGAGTCTCCATGAGCTACAAGCATTCCATTTATGAGTTAGGTTAGAAGCTCACAAGAGGCCAACATACATACTATAAACTTAAGTATTCAATCCATTAAACACTACACAAATCCTTCATCATTAAACAAAGTTCAATAATAATACATCTATATTACTAGGAACTAATCAAATGCTCATCGTGAGCTACTAAAGTCATAGAGGCTCATAGGCAATCTTAGGCATCATATATGGGGAGAAATAAAGGTTTCCAAAACTAAATCTAAGTTATAATGGTAAACATAACATTTAGAACCAATATGATAGGGTTTTAATTATCTAATCTTCTCCTCCCTTTGTTATCTAGACTTAGTTTGCTTTTATAGTGCTTTGAGGCATCTTAGTGTCATAAGGGACTAAACACAATGATTAATAAGCTAGTGTTAGAGGTACTCATTCCATTAGATCCAATATGATACCTTTAATGATTTGTAACTATCCTATACACCTACTTCCCAATGATGATTGATCTAAAAAGTAGTTAGTCACCTACTAGTTGGTGCATAAGATGACAAAATAACAATCATGACAAATAATTTCCTCACACCTAAGTGTCTATTATGTTAACATAGATATTATATTTAGATGGATTTGGGGCCCAACATTACCCCTTAAAAAATTGTTAGTCTATCCTTAGACTAATCTTCTAGTGCTTTAGGTGCACAAAAATCTAGCACCCATTCTTGTAGTTCCACTCTAAAGTCCTCAAAACTCTAGATTATGATCTTGATTTATTCTACAGTGTTATGTATTTTTGTGGAGGTGGTACTGAGGGTGAACATGTCATTTTTATCCAAATATTTCCTAAAGTCTTGTGACCTTTCCCTTACCTTTATTATACCTTTTTCAAGGATCTCTCCTTACTTGTAAGCCTTTGTTTATAATGCATGGAAGAGTTCTTCTAGGTCTTGCTCCTAGGTCTTGATTTGAGTACTCAAATTATTTACCTACACCATTATCTAAGTACACTCAACCCAACTCATAATTTATTCCTATTCCATCAGTGTAACTTCTCTCTTTTTGCCTTTTTGAGGTATGCATCAATGACTAATACCTAGGTGGAAAAGTTACAAAATGTTATGTTAGCTGCTTCTACACCCTCTTCAAACTTCATAAAGAGGTCTTCCACCTCTTATATTTTCATGGAAATATCTTATTTTATAGTGGTGTAAGGGTCTTCTTATTCTTTTGGCATTAATTTCACCTTCAATCTTGGGAGCATCCATTCCACCAGCATACACACCTTATTGATCTCTAAAAAATTTGAAGTGTCAATGCCATCTAAGAGGGATGGGTCAGCTTCCTCCATACACTTAGCCAATTACTACAACTTGAATTTTATGGCATTATTATTTTCCTCTTCCTCTAATGTGATATTCTTCTATATTGAGGCTATAACATCATTAATGATGTTCTTGCACGTTACCTTAGAATCCATTTAGATGAGGGCATTAAATGACCTTACGAGATTCATTACATGGGATTGATAATGAGTCTTATCCTTCCTCTAGTTGATCTTCACTAAGGATTACCTTCTATGGTACCTTAAAATGGAGTCTCATCAATATAACTATCTAAATCAAAGGATAGTTACTAGTATGTTAGTGTCTTGGTAGTTTGAGGGGTCGCTCCATCATATAATAGTATTCATCCATGAACCCCTTTTGTGCCTTTTCTCATAGGCTCAACTCAACTTCCTCTCCTTGGATAGTCAACTCCATCTGCTCCAGCTCTTTTTTGTAAAAAATAACACCTCCTTCGATGCTTTCCTCTGATGTTTCTTATTTTTCTAGTAGGGCTTCTTCCTCAAACTTTTCCCCTTCATTTGCTTCTTCCTTCTCTTCAATACTAGTTTTGCCCTCCTAAGTCTACTAGGTTTCCAATACACTTTTTTTTTTCTTCTTTACAAAAAATATTATCACCTTCTTTGTCTCCATGCACCCCTTCACTACTTGGGTGCACATGTGGTGTGGTTTCTTCCATAATGCTGGTAAGGGCACTATGTACCTCTACTACTTTCTCTTTTATGGGTTTCACACTTTTGGTAACCCTCTTTTCTTCCTTTTCTCTCTCGGCATTTTCCTTTTCAGCCTTATTTATCTCTACCTTCCTCTTTTTCACTATCATATCTATATTTTCTTCCTTAACCCTGATCTCCTCAACCTCAACTTTGTTGATCTCTACCTAGGTCATGCCCTTGGCCTTCATAGTCTCCATTTTTTGATGCAATTCCAAAATTGATTCTATATGGCCCTTACAAAGGCCCATTTCCATCCATTGATGCCTCTTCTCCTCCTCAATTTTCAAAGGCTATGTTGTAGGTTCTATGTTTGGGGTGCTTGATGGTTTTTATACATCCCCAAGTGTGGAAGTAATTCCACCTTGGAGAGACTCATGAATTTATTTCATGTTGGGCTCTTCCTCTATTTATTCTTCTTGGAAAATGTACAGCTTCACCCCTCCTCCTCCTTCTTTTTGTCCATTATGATTCTGCTTCCTCTCACTCCTCTTATGCCTCCATAACTACCAAGGTTATCATGGGCATCACCATTATCCCCTTGGACTTCTTTTTCTTTTACCTTGGCTTGGGTGATATAATTCATGGCATGAAGACCACGTGTTTCTTCTTTGGTATAGAGGGGGTAGCTTCATTACTGAAGGCAATCTTCAGTTAGAGGCATTCTTGTATTTCCTATAGGGTTTCTCCCCACTTCTTTTGATGGGATTTTCTCAGTGCCACTAGTGCCAACTATCTTTTTTCACTGACTTAAATGGGGAGGTCACCATCTTTTTTTGCACATGCACCCTTCTTCCTTGGCTTCATCTCATCGAAGAGCCTATGGATGTACCCAAGGATGAATTATATTTTGAATGGATAGATGTTTGTGGAATCCAAATCATTCTCCTCATCTTTGGTTATTTCCCCACTAGATGCACATATTGGTGCCTCAACCTATGTATTTATTCATAATAGTCTTCATTGGGATATCAACCTGATGCACATTGGAGATTCTTTGTAGTGCCTCTCTGAAGTATTTGGTTGAAAATGCATAAGGTAGTTTTAGCCAACTAGAGTGATTCCCATTTGTGAGTAACAATTGAATGATGTTGAAGTGTTTTATAATGGTCAAAGTCACCATTCCAAATAGACTATGGGGGAGTTTTTTAGGGATGGACCATTCTTCTTTGAATGTTTAATATACCTCACATACCATCCCATTACTCAGGCTTTATAATTTAGGGTGAAGGTAGGGGAAAGTGTAGTTCTAGTATTTTAGCACCATAGAGTCATTGTGCATTGGGAAGACCCATAGGTTATCCTCATCAACATTAGGTATATCAATCTCCTCCATCACAATCAAGATCAACATGGAAACCCATTAGAAGGTCTCCCACACTATATGATTTTTGAGTACATTCTTGATTATGTCTTCTATGATGAAATTAGAGATGTTTAATTTCACCCTTTATGCCATGTGGTAAGTGATGCATAGGTAGGTTTCTATTACATCTACCCACCAACTTCCTGGGTATAATTTTGAACCCACCAAGTACGAATCTGCCCTCATCTTGAGATTATTGATGCCATTGATCAAGAACATGTATCTTCATTTTTAATAACCTAGGAGTTTCCTAACCCTTTCAACTTTAGCATCATCTTACATCATCTAGCAGATATCTATGCTATAGGTAAGGAGTTTAGTGATTTAGCTGATAAGGTTTATAGATAGCTTCATGCACAGCCCTATAAATTAGAACTTGTCTCTATGGATGCATGAGAGGAGGAAATGCATGAGTTCCTCTAGCTTCCCAAAACTTAGAAACTCATAAAGTTACATCACACCAATGGTTTCCAATTTGTCCCAAATTAAGAAATCAAACAATGTTGCACCTTCTAGAGTTTTTCCCCTTATATCTATCACCTAGTCATGTGCTAGGTCATTCGTATTTCTATAGGTTTGATGTTTTTAATCTTTGAAGTGGAAATTTGCAAATGATGCCTAATTTTCTCCCATTAAAACCTCTTCAAGAAAATACATGTCATACTAAAACATATTTTCAATCATGTATGAATCAATTTGGGTGATGATAACTCCTACTCGTGGTGCTACTATTTTTGTCATGGTAGCTTTTGCTACTAATCATGCTTTCTTGGTGTCCTTTTACACTTGTTATAGGCCTGAACTCATCTTATTTTTTGCCATTATGGACCTATTGGTTTTAAATCATAGTCTATTTATCTTACCAAAGCCTTCAATATTTGTTGGAGCTTCATCCAATCATAAGGTCTATGAATGTATGTTTGGCTCTCAAGCTTCATGTGCTATAAATAATGGATTCAACATCACTTTAGTTTTTAGTTTCTTAGTTCTTTGCAATTCATGCTCCTTTCTTTCCTATGCCAATCTTATAGGGAAAATAATTTGTTTACCTACATAGTCATCCAGTTTTGGAGTCTAGGGGTGCTCAGGGTCTTGCTATAGTAGGATCTCCTTGGTTCATTGGTTTTTGCTCTATGTTTTCTATTCAAAATTCAAATTAACACAAGGTTTATAACCAGATGTAGTTAGTTTTTCACTACTTTATACCTCTACTCTCATCTACCACCTTAATTATTTTTTATTAATGGTGTGATGGTACCTAAACTCCTTAGGATTCATTATGACCCATGAAATATATAAATATATTATATTATATTCTCATTCAATGTGGATCTTTGTGCCTTTGCTACCACCACATTAACTTCTAACAACTTCCCACCTTGTTTTGGGTGAATGCCAACTTGTCCTGATGATCTTCTCTTATGCTTTGTTTACTTGGCATGACCTTCACCTTCAATATGGTAATCTAGCCATAAATCCTCATATACATATGATTCACCCTCCTTAATCCCATTTACTTTTCCTCCTATGCTTCTATTTCAAGTGAACCTATCTATTTTGTTCAATTTCACTATGCTTTAATGTTCTTACCTTGGCCTTTTCTACCCCATACAAATCCCTTACATTGGTCCTCTAGTATGACATTCTTATATGATCTCTTGTGCACAATCATGTTATGCATCTTTAATATATATTTTGTACACTTGTATCTTGTGTGACTCTCTCGATTCACATATGATCTAAGTCTGGTGAGTTCCATGCACCCATAAACTTAAGACTGGTATTATTCTTAGAAGTACTAAACTAGCCCTTATGGGGGATTAAAAATGCTTCATTTTTTGAATCTTGCATATGAAGATCTAGTGCACTTTGTGTGTAACTCTATAAAAATTCATGTGACCATAACTTAGGTGTCTAGCCTTAGGCACTTAGAGAGTGGCCTCACTCAACTCACTCGACTAGAATTATGCATGAAAGTGCTAGAAACATTTTATGAGAAACCTCAAAGCACTATTTATTCACGTACCATATCAAAATTACAAATAACACACATAAAGGAACTTGTTTGGCTTGCACAAAAATTTATTTTGATCACTCAATACAACTGAATCAAGACTAAGAAGTTGGGGTCTGATGGTGAAAGTGCCACCCTATTACTGATACAACTTTAATTAGTTGTCATTGAAATACCCAGGGAACATTTCACCTAACAACATGTGTAGCTTGCATGGACCCATCTCTAAGATGCTATGGATAAGATATAGGCCCATCCACCTTATCTACATCTTGCCTAGGTGTTTGATATACTTGGAGTCATAAATTAAAACTAATGCCCCTTTTATTATCACCTTTTGCCTTATATGCTTGCTATGTCAGAGCTTCTAGTGCACTTTTTCTATTTGTTGGCTCCACTTTATTTAGGTGTAAACCTCATATAAGTGATCTAAGTCCTCCAACTTTGAATTTAATGACTCTTGGTCATCTAGCTGACCAATGTACATGATATGTAATGATGGCACTGATAACTCCATCAGCAGGATCACCTCAATGCTAACCACTAGTTGAAATAATATAGCCTTGTTTAGGCACTTGTAAGTTTTGTGATATGCCCATAACACTATCGAAACTTGATCATCCCAATATTTATAACTAATTTTACACACACACACACACACACACACACACACACACACACACACACACACACACACACACACACACACACACACACGAGGCACATCTCCAGGATCTTGTTGAATGTCTCATCTATGCTATTTTCTTGGAGATGGTAAGATATTATCTTATGGTGCACCACCATGTATTCTATTATTAGGATCGACATAATTTTTTTAATAAAGTATGTGCCCCTATCGCTAGTCAATCTAAGTGGGCACCCATAACAGATTTTGATGTTGTCCCATATGAATCCTATGGCTATGGTGGGTGTGTAGTTTTTGGTTGGTATGGCCTTGACCCACTTGGTAAAATAGTTAGTGGCTATTAGAATGTACCTCATCCATGTGTGCCATGTTGTAAAGGTAATTGGTCCAACAAAGTCAAAATCTTATTTCTCAAATGAAACTTGGGAAAGAATGGGGATGATAGGTATCTCATCTCAATGGTTGGGCTTCCCTATGTGTTGGAATATGTCACATGCCTTGGTATAATATTTCATATTTTGAAATACACTTGGCCACCATAAGCCTATCTATAATACCTTACATGTTGTTGTGTCTCTTATGTAATGGCCTCTTTTTATCCCCTTATGTACCTTATGTAGGATGAAGTCACTTTCATGCTCTAAGACACATTGGTGTAGAATTTCATGTTGGTCTAGTTTATACATTTCCTTACTAATGAGATAAAAGGGGTAGCATGAACTATAAGCTATTTATTATTTTTGGTTGTCATTATTTGGGGTATAAATCTAGATGTTAGAAAGGTGACTATCTCCACCAATTCCTTAGGGGTGCATTAGATTTTATAAATTAATGTATCTAGTATATCATATAAAATTAGCATTGTTGCATCACCATAATCTATATGGGACAAATGGTTTGGGCCCAAGTTTTGTTTTCTAGGATTAAAGACAATAAAGAACTAGAGTTATTGAAACAAAAAGATCCATCTATAAATGTTCCCATGGAGAATAGGCTTATTCATGAAGTAATTAATCACCTTGTGGTCTGTGAAAAAGATGGATGGGGTCACCAACAAATATTGTCTAAATTTTTGTAGGTCATAGACCATAGAAAGCACCTCATGCTCGATTATAGTATAGTTATGATCTACCTTTGTTAATTTTTTACTAATGAATGAGATGGGATGATCCATTTTTCCTTCTCTATGTTTTTCCAATATAACACCAATCATAGAGCCAAAAGTGTCAACATGGATGTGGAATGGGGTTGTCCAATCAGGAAATTATAAAATATGTGCACTAGCCAATCTGAGCTTCAGGGTCTCAAAGGCATCCTCTTACACTTCACCCTAGTATACTGGGCCATATTTATGAAATAACTCTTTTAGAAACACCACAATCTTCACATAAATCCTTATAAATTTTATATAATACCCACAGTGGCCAAGAAAGGCATGAACATATTTTTATGTGGAATGAATTTGGAGCTGAATTATGATTAAAATCTTCATTGGATCGATGATCAAACCATCCTTACAAATGATGTGCTCGAGAAAGGTCATAAATGGTGTTTTGAAGATGGAATTATTTAGGTTCAAGGATATCTAAATTTGTCTGCACCTCTCAAGCATTAGGCACAAGTTGTCACAATGGTCCTTGATGAGGCCATAAACTATCTAGTCATCTAGGTAAACCTAGAGGAACTTGTGGATGAAGTATTTAAACATGGTGATGACCACTCTAGAGAATATGGCTAGTGTGTTATTGAGTCAAAAATGAATCATGTTATAAGAAAAACATCCCTATTTAGTTTCAAAGGTTGTTTTGGACTTGTCGTCCTCCTTAATCTAGACTTAGTTATATATAGAGAACTCATCAGTGAAGGTGTAGATCTCATAGCCTATGATACCTTCTAGGACTTCATCAATGAATGAAGTTAGGAAGGGGTCATTGATACAAACATTGTTTAGCATTTTATAATTGACTCAAATGCAAATGCACTCATCCATCTTGATGCTTATTACCATCAAGCTCACCCACTCAGACTCTTGTACAGGGTAAATGACCCTTATAACCAACATTACATCAATCCTTATTTTGACCTTGGTATAGAGGTTGGGATTCATTTTATAGGGTTGATTTTTTATTAGTCTTATGCCATCAATTAGATTTATTCTCATCTTCCCAAGGGATGGGTGGGTGCCTTACATATCCTGATAACTCTTGGGGGACAAGTCTTAGAATTCCTTCAGGAGGTCTAATGCATTCTAGCTCTGCATCAAACCAATAATTACCTAGAGTAAGCATCTTTGGCTTTCCTTATGCACTAATGTTCACTTTGATGGCCTTTAGTGGTGCATGGTATGGTTCATTCTTTTCTTGGAGGGAGTCTTCAACTTGCTAAGTTCCCTCAATTATATTTATGTGAAGATAAGTGGGGTCTTCTTCATTGGGAGAACTATCATCTACATGGCATATGAAATCTATTTTAGTGGTCAATGTTTTATAGTAGTGATCCTTCCAAATATCACCATCTTCTTTACCTAAGTCACTATTGAGCATTTATTCCTAAAATAAAGTTGGGAGTGCCAACCATTTTTTATGAACATATCTTTCAAGCAATCCTTAAGGATGGTAGTGTCCTTGAATACTACCATCTAAATCACTTGTAGTGGCTCAACCAATTCCAAGTTCTTTGAGTAAAAATAGAAGGTGTGCACAAAATTCTCCTTAAGGTCATCCTAATTAGTTATCTCTCAACACATCTCTTTGACCACATACCATGCTCATGCCCATGTCTTCAAAGTTATATAAAAGGTTTGCACCCATATGTTCTTTGGGGTAGTCATGTCACAGTCATTTCATGTTTTTTTGCATAAGTGTACATGCACCATGGGATCAAAGTCAATAGAGTATGCTAATATTTCCAAGTTCTCATTACTCCTCTTGAATCTAGTTAAAATGTCTACTTTCACCTCTAGCTAGGTTGGTAAGTTAGACTTTTGTGTTACCCACCAATGCATGGCAGTGCTTCTCAAAGTATACATTAGTGTGCCCATTCTATCTCTTTCTTTGGAAATACATGATTTAAGGTCATAGACATATATTTATACTATGTTGTTCCATTAAAATTTTGAGAGTGATACAAGCTTTCCTTTACTCAAGTAGAGTACCCTATTTCCTTTCTCCTCATGGCATGGGACACATCATTTTGGGGTGTGATAAATCTAGACCCAACCAGTCTTCATGGGCTTTAGTGCCTTTACACTCACCAAGCGACATTTTTGACCAGTGGCTTCATAATCCTCTTCAACCCATTAGTTTTAAGTGACATCAATGGTGTTTGAGGCTAACTACTCATCCTCCTAAGAGAGAAATGCTTGATTATAAGGGTTGAGATTCTTGGTGCTTTGCACTATGATGTTATATATATGGTTGATCTCATCCTCTAGATCAATTCTCTCCACATAGGAGGTCCTTGGTCACTTGAAACGGGAATCAATACCCTTCCCTTGCCATTTTTGAAGATCATATACTAATTATTAAAGTACATATCAACATTATTTACGTATCACCATGGCCTTCCTAAAAGTGTTGGATAGTTATCATGTTCAACCAACTTGATTACCTTGAAGTCAGCATGGAATTCAATACCCATAATATATATATATATATGTATATATATATATATATATATATATATATATATATATATACATACATACATACATATATATATACATACATACATATATATATATATACATACATACATATATATATACATACATATATATATACATACATACATATATATATATATATATATATATATATATACATATATATATATATATATATAATGGTACCCTTTAGAATTCTAATAGATTATGCTTGGGTATTGTTATCCATGAAAAGTAAATGAGGACAAGGTGTCAAGGATAGCTTACCCATATTTTCTTGTGAATTCTTGGTTAGGATATTAACCTTAGTACTTATGTTGATAAGGAACTCATAAATAAACCATCCATCAATGGTGGCATTCACTAGAAAATCTTGGTCATACTCTATATTCTATGTATGGCTGACCTCTCTCACCCTTTTCATGCATGTCATGGTAACTTCAACTAACTATTGTCCTAAAAGTTCTAGAATTTATTTAATAGGGGCAACATACCTTCTATTTTTAGGAGGTGCAAGATCTCCATTAGCTCTTGCACTTTAGCCTCCTACCCACACTACTTGTTATGAGAGGTAACAACTTGTACTTTTACGTCTCACACTAGTTAGAGATCTCCTTGTAGATTCTATATCACACTAATGGATTATTATAATACATATTTTTATTGTATAGGGTCTTAATAAGGTGAAACTTTGGGTTCCAACTACATAATACACTCAGTATAGCTCAACATCCCATATTCTAGGTATAACTCTAGTATTAGTATAACTAGTAGTTGGGTGGTGAGTCCACTCTGAATATTTGCCTATACTTTTATTGACTTAATGAATGATAACTACACTTTTAGATCACATTTTTCCTCTTTAGACTCATGCCTGATCATCCCTATGCCTTATCAATTCTTGGCCTACCTTGGGTCAACTTTTGGTATAAGTCAAGCCATTCCTTGACTTTATGTGTTCCTCGATAATACCCACACATTAGATGAATAAGGTAGTCAAAATGATAGTTATCAGTTGAACTGCACTTGTAACATGATCATGGTGGGAACCTTCTCCCCCACATCCACTACCTCACCCTTTGACACCTCTCTACATCCTATAGCCTACATTATATTGGTTTTAACCCTCATTTCCTTCAGCTACTTTCCCTCCTACTACTATCATTTCTTATTGTTCACCTCTCCCCATGTTCTTTTGCATCTCATCAATTACCTAAAAATCAACCATGGTATGCATATAGGAATTGCATAACTAGTAATAGATTATTGTGCTAACCTGACTAGTATATTAGAACAAAGGGTAGTTTTCAACACCATAAAACTCATAACAAAATTCATAGCTAAGGAGAAGTATGAATGCATTCCTTAGAGGGTATTTGTTTCTATTATTTCCTTATATCTCATAATCAGTGTACCAACACCCACTTTGAGCATCTTACAATGAACTAGTAGTCATATTTTGTAGTTGGGAGGCCATAGATGTAATATTCACCTCTATAAAATGGATAGTTCCTATATCATTTCTTCCCACCACCTCAACTTTGAGCATAAATTAAAGCACTTCCTAAAGGTCTGTGAATGTTTTCATACATAACACTCTTCTAAATGGCACTATCCATCCTCCAATGAACCATCATGCATGATGGGAAGGGTGAATATTTTAAGGTAACTTGGAGAGGAAAGTCTTAAATATAGTTTCATATAAGTGCATGATCTCTGATAATCCTTGGTTTATCTCCTTGAGTGTGATGATAATATGCTACTCAAACTCAAGTATATCAATTTCTTTCAATAAGGCTCCCTTTAGGGTGTCATAATCAACAATATCCTAGTTAGGATCAAACTTCTTATACTAGGTATGGGCATGATCAAGCAAGGTCATCATAAACTAGGTTACCTTATGCTCAAACTAGGTTATTCCTTGAGTGTGCCATCGTAATTCACATTTGAGCATATGCTCTATGGCATTCTTCATGCCTTAATACTCATGCAAGTGCATGGCCATCTCATAATAAATCTAGGGTAGGGGAGTAGCTAGTTTCTAAGGTACTTGTCCCATAGTACTTATCTTAACATCAGTCCTCTAAATCCTCTATCCACTAGGCTAGACATTGGTCATGTGGTTATTTTTAGTTTCATAGAAGATGATGGCACTGTACTATCAACTAGTGGTGTGAGGCCACTTCTTCTAGGCTATTGCCTAGGTTGCATAACTAATATTAGCTAGATTGGGGTGCTTATACTCATGTTCTATCAAGTCAGGATAGTGCCTCATGGTCTATACGTATCCTCACCTCTTCATAAGGAATAACTTGTTCAATCATAACATTCTAATCCAAATCTGTAAGTTAATCAAAGTCTACCTTTGAAAATGGGGTTAGTTATCAATATTATATTTTCCTATGGGGGATCTAGTGCATGAGCTTGTGTCATAGGTTTAAATGGGGTAGGTACATCTAACACATCTCTAATGGTCAATTTTTGTAGGGACCTCGAGTATTCACCTATCAACTATGGATCTTGTTCCATGGCTTCAAGGGTTCCTTCCTCTGGGTGATATTACCATTCAAGAGATCCTTCCCCATGCCCTTCCCACTCACTACAGGTCTTTTTAACACTTTTAGGTTTTATATCTTCCATTAGCCTATGCCTCTTCTTATTATAATCCTATCTCCTAAGCTCTTGAGTTTCAATCTATTTGTCCCCTTCCATTGTCCCTCACCTACACATCCCTTTTTTCCCCATTGCACTACTCATATGTGAGAGGACTTTAACCTTCCATCCTCATGATCTCAAATCCATAATCTACCATCAACTTCTTAATTTTAGTTCCAATTTATTTCACAAATGCACCTCTGGGTTTGCATAAGAACTGCTATTCTAATTCTTTAGGGTAGGAGTATGTCAATACTATGAATTCAAACACATAATTATTCAATGACCCTTGCCACCATTTATCTTAAGCTCTAGTCTAATTGGTATCTAAGTTCTCAAGCCTCTCTAGGTGATCTTTCATCCACTCGAGGTGCTAACTATAGCTTTAAATTTTTTGTGTTGCATAATCATCCAACCATCAGTACACTTACTCTGATAGTTCTCAAAACAAAACCTCATACAAGGCATCATACAAGTGGTTTTTGACCCACTTCCTTGGTTTTTATCCTCTACAAGTTGGATGCCTCAATGTATGGATACCTTCCCCTCATTCTAGCTAGTTCTTGATGTTCTTGAGGGAGAGTTAGAGTATTGTCTTGGTGCACCATTGTAACAACAAAATTCAACATGTCCTAGTAATGAAATGAAAATTTGTAGAAAATATGTGTCTTTAGTCCTGGGCCTATTTAAATGCTTATCTAGCTATCTAGGTTAGATTTGGGTATGTTTCAATGTGGCACAAGATTTAACTAATCCTATCATGCTCAATATTTAAAACTCAACTATGCTAGCATCACTTCACATAAGGTGTAAGCCTTATGTGCTCACCTAAAGTATAGTGGAGAAGGGACCAACGTCTATATTGGGATAGTTATGTCATGGAATAACTCTATCTATTAGGTACTTTGGTTAGTGAAATAGTAGTGGTGCATTCATGGATGTAAGCCATCCTAGGGTGGGGAAAACTGACTATCTATTAGGCACAAGTGGACATAAAGTAGGTTTATATATTTATGGGTGAAAGCCTTTAGTAACCTTGGCTTAACGGTACTTAGACACTTTAAGGGTCATCAAGGTACCTAATGAAGAGACTTAGGCTTAAGTTTGTGCTAGACACATGTATCATTTCAAGGCATAGAGTCTTACCCATACTTAGAGAATTTCCTATGTCAGCTATTAGAGTCCCTATGAGCTATATGCATGTCATATATGAGTTAGGTAAGAAACTCATAAGAGCCCAATATACATACTATATACTTGAGCATACAATCCATTAAAAATTACACAAAACCTTCATCATTAAACATAGTTCAACAATAATACATATATATTACTAAGAATTGAGAAAATGCTCATCTTGAGCTACTAAAGTCCTAGAGGCTCATAGGTGAGCTTGGGAATTATAATGCGGAGAAATAAAGGCATCCCAAACTAACTCTAAGTTTTAATGATGAATATAACGTTTGGAACCAATCTGCTAGGGCTTCACTACTCTAATCTTCTCCTCCCTTTACTAACTAGACTTCACTTGATTTTATAGTGCTTCAGGGCATATTAACATCATGGAGGACTGAGCACGATGATATTTGAGCAAGAAATGGAGGTACTCATTCCATTTGTTCCACTACATTACCTTTAATGATTTGTAGCTACCTTATGTACCTGCTTCCCAATGATGATTGATCTAGAAAGGAGTTATTTAGCCACCTACCAGCTAGCACCACAAGATGATAAAAAAATAATCATGACAAGTGATTACCTCATGCCCAACTATCTACTGTGTTGGTGTAGATACTATATTTAGATAGATTTGGGGCCCAATAATGTATGTTTCTCTTTGTGTTTAGAAAGAACAAACCCAACACTCAAAGTATTCATAATTGTATTTAATGTGTGTGAATTATAGTGTATTGAAATTTTGGTGGTACTAGTGCATCTCTTGGAGACTATTCATGAAGACTCTATTTGTGAAGTATAATAGCCATAGCCATGTCCTAGGCTGATCCTAGATTAGTCCTAAAATGGAGGATGAAATTTTGTAGTTATCTCCACCTTCCTATTTTCAAGGAATGCCCAATCTTATGGGCATCTCATGGTAAGGAGTAGATTGGGAAAAACAACATCTTGTGATATAAGGAGGACCTACTTCATGGTTTTTTTAATTTTTAACTCATTTTATGATATGTTGAGTTAGGTTTACTGGTAATAATGTGTTATTTATTATTTGATTGCACAACATCATGGAGACTAGTTCACCTATTACCAAGCATAAGTCTCACCGAGGTAGATTGGTAATTTCCCCTTACTTTTATATAAAAAACCTAGGGATAATCAACCCAAACCTACCATGATCACTATCAACTCCTCTCTAAAAAATATCCCATATACATCACCCAAGAAATATTATTTAGATAATTTAGCCATTAATGTCCTGAGAGTCATCTATGATCTACCCATGAACCCTAAGAGGTATCTTCCTTATTTCAACCCCAGTTTAAGATGAACCATAGAGGAACACATAACCTCATATAAAACCACCTTGAGATTCTTCAATGTAGAACATGAGGATGTGGCATGCAAGCTGTTCCATTTTACTCTAATGGACTCTACTTATGATTGGTTCCTAAACCTTATTAAAAATCTATACCGAGTTGGGACCACTTTAGTTTCTCTTTCCTCACCCAATTTGGCTAGGTAATAGACCCCAATGTCTTGTACTAGTAGATTAATTTTATTAAAAGGAATCATAATGAGCCCATTATAAATTTCAATACTAGGTTACAAAATATGTATGTCTGGGTAATCATGCTTTACCAACCCAATCCTCATCTAGCACTTAAGATGCACATGAATTCCATGGACCCTTGGATGTCCATGTTCCTAATAAGAGATGTAATTATAATATACCTATCCTTGGTATATGTAAGGCCATCAAAATGGGTAGGCAACTAAATCCTCAGGGCTACACCATGACCCCTACTCATGACACATTACCATAAATTCCTGCATTGAACTTCTTACCTAACATTAACCATAATGCACCTATTCCCCAGCCACTCCTTGTAATTCATTATCTCCTACTAAGTCATCTCACTTCAAACCAACCAATGGGTTTCCTAAAACTAGGGGGTATAGATTTTATCCCTTGGACTCAACGTCAAGTGAATTTATCTATGGCTAACAACACCCAAGCCATGTCTTAAGAGAACATTAAAAATGAGATAGAATCCGTTTAGTGAATGGTACAAAAACTTAGAAATGACTTCCTAGGGATATAGAATAAAATGAACAAATATAACATAGAAAACTCCAAAAATAATTTCATGTATCAAAAGCCAAAAAATATCTACAATGACCCTCACAACCCCCATAGCTTTCACCTAATAGGCTCCTTAATATTAATATCTTCAAGATATCCTTACCCTATTAGTGTTGAGTGCACAACACAATAACACATTGAGAATTGGAATACATGGAGTTCACTTCTACTTTCAAAATCTTTTAGAAGGAAATGGAAGAATACGAGGTAGTTCCTAATGACCAAAAATCCTCCAACTTGAGCAAACTCCCAATACTTCCATGGTATTAGAAACCTTAGATTTCCCTATCCAATAAGAAAATGAGTTGGAGTAAGGTATTAGTGACATGTAAGATTTTCAAAAATTCCAAATGATTAATTATGTCCTTAGTAATAGGCAAAAACAATAAGCCCTTACTACCTCAACCCCCCACCCCCCCCCCCCCCCCCCCCCCCACAAATAATTGTGCAACCCCACTAGACCAAAATTCTTGGAATGATCCTCCACCTCCAAGACCTCAAGAGCCTAAGACACATGTGGATACCCCATTATTCCAAAGTAAAGGGGGTTAAAATATAGTGGAGGATATTAATAAAATCAAGGATAAAATTACCCTTCATGAACTTACCCAAATCAAAGAGTACTAAGACCTTTTGTTAAAATATTTGACTCAAAATCCAACCCCTTAGGCTCAACCAACACTAAGAGTAGCATACACAAATATGATTATACATAAGAATAATATGGATTTTCCTCCATTCCTTTTGACCATCTAGTTATTTATAAATAATATATATAATTGCTTATTAGATTATGGAATCTTAACCAATGTAATGTTGGCAAGTGTATGCAAGAAAATTGATCCAACCCCCATAAAAATATACAAAGTAGTGGCCAATTGGATAAATCAGAGGTAAAAATGATAGGAAAATTATTAAACATCCACATTTAATTGGAATATAAACCTATGATTTAACACTTTATAGATATAAGTGGTTGACATCTTAGAATCCTATGGTATGCTCCTCACAAAATATTAGTCCAAATCCCCGAATGGATATATGGCCTCAAATTTATCACATATGTGGTTTCCATGGAAAGGAGTAGCCAAAAAAATATGAGTGGATATGGAACCACACATTAAACACATGATCATCAAATATAATGATATAAATGATAAGATAAACCTAGATTCCTCATACCTAAGCATCTACACACTAAGCACCAAGTCTCTAAAAAACTATACCAGTCACTACCATGCCTACTTATCTTGTGGTATCTCTATGTAGATGGAGCTCACTCCAAACAAGGAAGTGGAGCCAATGTTTTTATTATAGATCCTTTAGGGAGGAAATATATTATGTCCTATAGGCTATAGTTCCCTTGTACAAATAACTTGGTAGAATATGAATCTCTAATCCTAGGATTATAATTTACATTAATACATAAGAAAAAATAATTAAGAGTATTTAGTGCCTTTTAAATGGGAGACAACCATATCAAAACTAAGTTTCAATACAAAGTGTCATACCTTAGAAAGTATAAACATAGATCTTGGGACCTGATTGAAATGTTCAATACATTTAATATTATCACTATTCCCTAAGAATAAAACTAGGTAGCAGACTCACTAACTTCATTTATGGTGAACTTAACCCCTCTAGATGACACTAAGATATAAGAGTTCTCTAAGGAACTCATCCCTTATCCTTCTATCCTATACAATGTGACTAACTTCAAGGTCTTTGAAGATGAACAACAAATCATCTAGTTCTTAGGCAATGAGGGGATATTTGAGGCCTAGATCATAGATGAAAAAGATAGAGATAACCCTAAGACTTAGTTAGATAAGGATGGGATCCTAAATATTCATGGGAATAGGATCTCAAAAGGGATGATTTCATTTAAAATAGAATTTGATGCATTAGACCCAACCTTCCAAGCTAAAAGAATTAAGTTCAAGGAATAAAATTATTGGCTCATTAATATCATCCATATGGAGAACCCCTAGATAGTTAACATGGGTTTGGATTAGATGGACCAAAAATTGGAACAATTATGGAAACTATTGATAAGGTATAATGATGTAATTGTTTAGGCCTATAAAGACCTTAAGGTCTTTGAACTAAGAATAATTACTCACACCATCCCCTTAATACCTAACTAAACAACCTTTAGAAAAAGGCAAAGGTTAGTTAACCCAATCTTAGATCCCTTAATTCATAAAGAGGTTCACAAATTACTCTATATAGGGATAATTTTCCTAGTCCACCACTCCACCTGGGTGGAAAACCTAGTCCCCTTGCATAAAAATAATGGTGAAATATGCCTTTATTTGGACTTTTTGAATTTGAATTGGGCCTCATATAAAGATAATTATCCATTAACCTCATTAGATGAGTAATCTAAATCATGAGTAGGTCCAAAAATATATCTCTCTTGGATGGATTCTTAGGCTATAACCATGCCTTAGTCAATCTAGGAAATAGAACTAAAATTGCTTTCACCACTAAGTGGGGAACTTTTCTTAATAATGGATGCCTTTTGGGATAATCAACACTGGTGTAACCTTTCAAAGGACAATTAAATTCACCTTTGAGGGCCTGATAGGTAAGAGTATAATACACACACACACACACACACACACACACACACACACACACACACACACACACACACACACACACACACACACACACACACACACGCGCGCGCGCGCGCGCACACACACACACACACAAACACACGTGTGTGTGTGTGTGTGTGTGTGTGTGTGTGTGTGTGTGTGTGTGTGCGCGTATATATATATATATTATACTCTTACATATATATATATACATACATATATATATATATATATATATATATATATATACATACATATATATATATATATATATACATACATATATATATATGTGTGTGTGTGTGTGTGTGTGTGGTCTAAGCATGTTTTATAAGTATAAGTTAAATCATGTGCACCACTTGGAGAGAGTATTTGAAATATACAGAAGGTATGACATCTCCTTAAAACCCAAATAAGACCATATTTAGTGTCACTAAAGGTAATATTCTCAATCACATTATCACAAAAGGAAGGTATTGCTATTAACCTCAAAAGAGTGGATATAATTTATAAACTACCTTTACCTAATAGTAAGGAATAACTAAAATATTTATTTGGGAAAATAAACTTTGTGCATAAGTTTATTTATGGATTTGTTGAGATAGTGAAGCCCTTAAATGCAATGTTGAAATAAGATGCTAAAGTGGAGTATAAAGTGGAATCGAGGAAATATTTCTAAGAGATCAAAGATGTTATCATATAAACCCTAATCCTTATCATCCTAGACTATATACAAGTCTTATACATTTAGCCTTTCACTTTAGAACACACCATTGTTGCCTACCTCACCTAGAAGTTAGATGGAGAAGAACACTTGATGGGTTTTATGAGCACTAGTCTTAAGGATACCAAACTCTACTATTCTACCTTGGACAAACATGCCTATGCATTGGTTAAGAAAGTGAATAAATTTAGGCATTATATCTTCTAAAATATAGTGCATGCCATTGTCTTGGACTTGACTATAAATCAAATGCTGGGGTAGAATGAACTAGGTGAGAGGAGAGGCTAATGGATGATGAAATTTCAAGAGTATGACTTGGATATCAAGCTAACCAAGCTATTTATGGGACAAATCCTCACCTAGATAATCATAGAAATAGACCCAATAATCATAATACCCCAGGTTGAGCAACAAAGGGTGAAACACTCAGACTGGTAGACCCTAGTTATTTACCTTTTACTATATGTAAATGCACCCTCAAGACTAAACCATATGTAAATAAGAGCCTTATTATTGAAATACATGAATTATATGATGAAGAAATGAGTTATCTTTAGAAAAAACCATGAAGGAATTAACCCATGATGTGTATAAGAAGAAGAGGCCAAAGACATAACAATAAGTTTCCAAGAAAAATTGGGAGCTAGCCATCTCATGGTAAACACCATGGCTCACAAGGTTATTTAGATAGGGTATTATTAGCCCATGTTATTTAGAGATGTTCACACTCATGTTCAATTCTATCACCAATGCCAAAACTTTTATAAAATGGAAATTCATGCCATAAAACCACTACAACCAGTTGTGGAGTCTATTCCATTCATAGAATGGGCTATATTTCATAGGAGTGATTAACCCCAATCCATCAATCTATCATAAATTTGTCCTCATGAGCACAGATTCCTACACTAGATGGCCCAAGGTAGTTGCAACCAAAAGGATCACCACTATTAAATTCATCAAGTTATTGGATACTTCCATAGTCACCCATTTTTGGGTTCCTATTTCTTTAGTATGTGATAATGGCCTTGCCTTTCAATTTGCATAGTTCACAAAGTGGGCATATGATAATAGGATCACACTCAAGGTATCCTCCAATTACTAATTTTAAGGGAATATATTGGTAGAATCCACCAATAATTGACTGATCAATGTCATCAATGAATTATCTAGAGATAAGCCCCAATAATGGAGCATTTTTTAGATTTAGAAAGCATCAAGACATAATCAAGAGGTGGTTTTGATAAGAGGGAGAAGGTCAAGACATTCAAAATCTTAGAATTGGTCTTGATGTGAGACAAGGCCCATGAAAAGAAAGGTCAAAATTCAAAATTATTTCCCATCTTGATGAGCCCATACTAAATTTCCAAAATGTTGGGCTAAAATTCCTTTTGTCTCTAGGATTTCCAAGGAAATAACTTACCACTTTTAGTAAACATATGGTTCCTAAAGCACTATTTATCGACTATCCCCTCCAAAGTTGTTTTTGAGTAATCTAAGTAGGAGGTAGTAATGTATATATTAAATATATTTGCTTTATTGTGTGTTTAATTTTTTTATGAATTTACCCCTTATTTGTTCTATATTACTCCTCTGATGCCTAACCTTTTTTTAGTAACTGCTTCAGGTGGTGGCTGAAACTTGGGAGGATCACTGAGACACAAGAAAACCCAAGTGGAAACATTTAATCCAAATGATTTTGGGATTGTAAAATAGGAATCTTAATATCCTAGATCTAAAAGGTAAATGATTCTAAAAAAATAGGTAGATTTTAAAATAGCCTACACCCAAGATGGACACCAAGCTGCACTTAAAATAATAGCTCTAGAAGATATTGAATTATTCAAGTTAATTAAAGACTGGATGGCTATACAGAACTTCCACCCTATCCATTCACCCTTGGCTTGGTTATTAACACTCAATGGATAAGACTAAATAAGTAATGATCTCTTCTTGGGAAACTTGGAAAATAATTAAAAAAACATGCAAAATATAAATTTTGAGTTTACCTCAAAAGGGATATATAGGTAATCTCTATCACATGCTTTCTAAACTAGCTAACAATGGATTAAGGCCTCGAATGTGACCATAAGCTTGTCTATTATGTCTATGGATTACCATTTTTTATAAATGCAATTCCCTATTCATCCCACCATAAGCCATAGGGCCAATAATGCCCCAGAGGAAGTGTGATAATTAGTCTAGCCTTGATTTCTTAAAGGTAATCTAAGGATGAATCAGAATTAAAATCACTTCTCACACATGTTGATTACCATCCATGAGTAGAAACTCAGTAAGCCACTTGTTATTGTGAGACTTTAGTGCCTCATATTTTTTGTGGATGATAAAATACCTCCATATAATCTCTATGATTAACAAGTAAAGAGAAAGAAACTGATTGGGTTCCAAGTTATTCTCATCACTTTCCCCATGGAAGCCACCATTTGTTATGGCCAACACACCCCCTTTTCTTTGAATTGGGGGACCCCTCTAAACATTTTACGAACTAGAGCTTTAAATTTCTCCATTTTGTTCTCATCGACAATTCCTACTCAAAACTTTAGAATATACATCACCTTGATTCCCTTCAAGTAGTAACATACATCCTTTTAAATTTTCTTAAAAAAAATTATTTCACTATTTTTTTTCTTTTTATTTTCTAAGAATAAAGCAAGAAGAAACTTGAGAGGGGTATGGTAGAAAAAATTGGTGTGATATACATACATGAATCTAGATGATTGTTGATACTCCTCTTTGTCTAGGGAGGATGACTTGGAGACAAGAAAACATTAGTAAAATGGTTGATTAGTGAGATAGTAGGGTGGACTTCCTAGCGTGAGCTAGCTCCAAGAAGCACAAGCTTCCTTGGAGGTTGTCAATCCCCACTTTTAAAACACTTAAGTTTTGATAAACTAAAAATAGATGTTTGCATGAAATAATAGAATGTACTAAAATCATATAAAATAAATGCTTGAAAAGAAAAAAGTGATTTTGATTAAAAATATAAATAAATGGTTGAATACTAATGCTAAATTCCTCAAACTTGATTCAAAAAATAAGTTGAAACTCTGTGATAAAACATAAACTCTAAAAGTGAGATTTGGGTAAGAACTAATGGGTCAAATCAGCTTGTTGTTGTAAAAATAGACACATAGTGACCATCAATGGTTACGTGTGACCATCTATGATTAAGGCCAATCATTAATGATTAGGTATGACTGTTGATGGTTATCATGGAATTTATTTTGGGAAAATAAGTCTATTAAGGAGAGTTTCAGAGAGATTTTGGAGGTAGTGTTTGGGTTAAATGTTGGTTATGAGAGATAAATCAATTCTTAGAAGTATATGATTAAGAGATTAGGTGTAATAATGGTTTATGGGTGGTCTAGGGTCGAGGGTGAAGTGTGTAGACTTGCAAAAATCCAAAATAGGGAATGAAGTGCAAAGAATGAGAATGCCATAAGTAATGAAAGAAATAAAATCTAGTTATTGAATCTTGATGACAAATAAAAATACTTAGTTTTTAGGTGATATTGGTTTGGTAGAATGCTGAAGTTGGGTAAAATATATTTCAGATCCTAGATAAACTTCAATAGAATAATGGTACCTTGGCTCTTGATAATGAGTTGTAGAATTACCTCATCTCTGGCCTAGTTCTTGGTTCATTGGGAAGCTTTTGATTCACTTAGGAAGAAAAATATCTCACACATGAGTGATTATTGTTGGATATTTATCAATAATGTCTTGATGATGTCATGAAGTGTCCTTATGAGTGGATGATGTGCTTTGATATCCCAAGAAACAATGACAAAGTGTACAATGTGCTTCAAGTATGTTTGGTTGATTTCTAGAGTTTGATTGGTTAGAGATGTTCAGGGATGAGTATGGTATTTAAACCATGTGTAAGAGGTCCCTAATATGTTATATATTCTTTCAAAGATCATGTATATAAGTGGAATTCATTTGGAAATCCGTAGTTTTTATATAGACAATTTGGGTCTAGTGGTAGAAAATTTGAGTAGGTAGTTTGATGACATCACCATTGCCACATGTGAATGAGTCAAGGGGAGTTAATCATATGGTTGTGATCATGTAGTCCTTATTTGTTATGTGTCATATCTCAATTCATGCATTGAATATTATTCAAATATATGAGGGTGTAAAGTTGGCTTTTAAGACAAATTTCACTATTTTCTCATAGTCAAATTTGCAAAATGGCTAGAAAGAGCCAAGTAAGTAGTTTGATGATAGAAGATATCACACATGTAGAAATTTTAATAGAAGGTGATCATATGGAATTGTTTAGTTTTATACCTAGTTTATTTGTGATATTTTTTAGATCATGCGATGTACTGCATCAATAGATATGCACATGCAAAGTTGGGCTCATAGGTATTTTGACTGTGTTTTTCCATACTTAGCCAATTTTATAATGTGGCAGAAAGAGTCGAGTGATCATTTTGATGGTTTTGTATCTTGCACATGTGAAGGTCTCAAGAAAAAAAAGATCATATGGTTTTATTTAATTTTGATCATAGTTCATTTTTTCTAAATTTTAAACCATGCGATGAAGCATGATAAAAGTTATGCAAGAACAAAGTTGGCTCTATGATAGAAGTTTTTGAGAAGGAACTTTAATGGTGTTATATCTTGCACGTGTGAGAGTTATAAGAGTAATGAGTCACATGGTTTTATTCTCCTATATGAGGAGATCATCTATTCCAAATTTGATAACCTACATCAAAGTGCATAAGAATTTATTAAGGATAAAAATGGCTACTCAGGTATATTAATAAGGTCCCCATAGTCATTTTTGTAAGAGTTAAAGATTGAGCAAGATTAATGGTGCATGTTTCTCTAATATTTTAAAAAAGTTAGCAAGATGAGGATAGGTACATGATGTTTAATTACTAAGCAAAGGTACATGATAAAGATCTAATGGTGAGTGAGTATTTATATAGTTAATCAAACGGTGAGCATTGATCATTAAAGATGTGTTTGATCCACAAAGATTAATAGAGTGCATTAAGTCAAAGTTCTCATATTGCATGAGATGTGGTTAAAGTGATAGAGGTTTAATAATTAAGAATCAGTGTATATGTGTGAAAGATTGATCAATATTGATAAAGCATATTTGATTTGAAATTGATATGAAATGAGATGCAAGAAAAGTTTTTAAGGTTTAACTTTGACTATTGCTATTTGAATATTTGAATTTGCAAAAAAAAGACTAGTGTCTAGTTTTTAGACCATATATTTTGATAGAAGATGAATTTGCTATTGTAGTAAAAATAAAATATGTAAAAGACTTCAAGATGAATTTGGATATATGGATTTAAAGATTTGAAAGTGTATATAGGTGAAGTTATTGATCTCCAAAGTTGATTGTGTTTTTGTATATGTTCTACAAGTGACCCAAGAAGGATAATCAAGCTCATATAGTTGTTGTTTTGATGTTTCATGGTGAATTGGCTCTTGAGGAGTGTTGTAGACTCCATAGCGATGCTTTTTGAGTACTTTAGAGGAGTGATAAATATATCTTGAGTATGAACAATGATAAAGAAGTTGACTATATGTTAGATAATGGTGTTATTGTATATAAGGTCTTAGTTTGGGTTGATTAAGCATAGGTAGAGGTAAGCTAAAGTGACTATGATCTTTTGAAGATGTCTTAGGGGACATAAGGAGTGGACCTATGTATCTTTAAGTGGTCCTATATTCTTAATTTTCTCAAAGATGTATCAAAAAGGTGAATGGGTCTCCATAAAACCTAAAAGTGACTTAGGCCTATTATGAAAGGGGATAAGGCTTAAGTGTGATTGATCTAGAGGATTTTAATTAATTAGTCTTCATTGGTCATTTGCAAAAGGCCATCTACAAATACCATAGCTGATGGGATCCACTCTTGTTTTGAAAGGGGATCCAACCACCCTGGTATATTAGTGTAATTTTAATATTGCCAATTACACTATTTTATATATACCATATTATTTTGGTGCTTCTAGTTATGACATGTGATAGGATGTAGAGCATTTAGAAAGGTCCACATGGTTGGTCCTCAAGCTACCACATGGCCTACCACCACTTTCCACTATGTTCCAAGTCACTTATACATGTTGAGTTCAAGCTCTAAGGTGAGCTCAAAATCAATCCCAAATGTCAGCTAGTAGCTCGAGTACCAACTGAAGACCCAGATTGATATTGATTCCAAGTTTGAGATATGGTGAGATTGAGTTTAAGACAGTTAGCTTGAATCTTCTAAACTCATCACTAGAACCAACTCACCATTATTGTTTGTATTCCAACCAATGTTTTGAGCTCAAAGGATATGCTTGATGATAACAACTCAAGAAAAAGGAAAGTGAAATGTGTCCTTATCTATGAGTTATATGGTGGATGAAGGATATTTAAAGTCTTTCTTATATTCTAGTATTGAAAATGTGGGATTAAATCCCTTAAAATAAAAATGATTTGCTGAGTTTTAGGGAATCAAAACCTACTTTGGAAGACATTTTTTTATCTATGTTGGAATCTCACAGTTAGAATGGATGGACAAGGTGAAGGGTGGCAATCCTAGGGCAAAACTCCTTGTGAGAGTCAAGATTGAGCCTAATATTTGATACATATTTTAGTTTGATGATGAGACTACATTGAGTCCATAGATTATGCAACTATAAGTAAATGTGAGTTTAATCGAGATAGAAGCTCTCATTCACATGCCTCTCAACTTAGTGGCACTATCAATGGTTGGTCTGGCTCTCATAATGGTGATAAAAATAATGAAATAAGGGAATAAAAAAGATGGGTAGTTATGATTCATGACCTTTATAGATCTGCCATCATTATTAATTAAATAGTCATCCCCTTTATGCCTTCTATATGTTCTGATTGTGTCTCACAATCCAATCCTAGGGCATCATTGATTCTACAACTAGACTCTTTTGGTGTGAATAGTAAGTAGTCCTAAATGGAGAAGTGGGATCCAGTTTGGAAATCCCATAGGCTAGGCAATAAAACATAGTCCCAAATGGGATGACAGGTTATGGCATCAATATTATTAACCCACAATAATGATTAATGAAATTTATATTACAGATACCTAGTTCTAAATATAGTTAGAGAGATTGCCTATTGTGTTGGGTGTTTTGATGTAGACCAAATATGGGAAGGAAGAATGCAAACCAAGCCTATGAGAATCATTTATATTATATTAAATAGCCTTTGGCCATAGAAGATAGACATGTGATTGTGAACTACATAGTCTCTAATATGACAAAGGATCTATACTTGTAGGATATTTTGCATATTCAGGGTATGAGTTTGAGCTTATTTTTACCAGAGTCAGGCTTGTGGGAATGTCGTCACCTATTTTGAAAGGCTTTGGATGAATGATTAATGGTAGACCATTGCAAAGGAAGGTGAGGTGTCTATTTTGTATGGCATATATTTATAAGTATGCAAACCATAGACTCCATCACTTGTGTTATTAAATTTACCTTCTATTTGTATGGTTTTTAAGAAATATATCTGTCACTATGTATTAATACACAAAATTTCAAGAATGTGTTATTATTAATTCCTCTATTTTATAAGGCCATTGGCCATGAGGAATAAATCTATATAGTTTCAAGGTTATTGAGTTGTAGGTTTGTAAAAACATAGAGATACTCTTAATTAATATGATATCCATATATTAGAGTTTATATACACTCTAATGGAGAAAAATTATTGAATACACAAAGAGGATAATAAGATGATACTGACAAAGAAGGATATTTGGTAAAATAGTCAAAGCTTTCAAATAGTTAAATTGTAACATTATTGACAGGTCCATTTATCATTCTTGTGAGTTGTATTATTACTTGAAAATAAATTATTTAATGGATCAAATTATGTTTTAAAAATCCTAGAGATGTAGTTGATTTTCCTTTCAATTATTTTTGAGTTTCAACTTAATTTAGTTACAAATGAGTTAATAGAATACTAGAATTAATTATGGGAGTTTATAAAGTGACACTAATCAAGAGTTAAAATTGAGAATGAATTTAAAGAGTTTTTGAGTACTTTCATTCATTCTTAGAATTCCACATCCAATTATATTTTAACTAAGGAATTGAGATTCTCAGTATCCATTTTTTAAAATATACTTGATTTATCTAATCTGATAAACCTAGTTTATGAATCAAATTTGGTATTAGAGTAGGTTGATACAAGACTTGCTTTAGTTGTTGATATACTTTGTTTTGAGTTTTTTGTATATTAGATTATTTGGTATGGTTATTTTATTGATTTGATTATGTAGGAAGGATATTGCAAAGGAAATTTTGGAAGGTGTTAAAATTCATTGGAAGAATATAAGCTTCTAATAGATAAGGTTCTAAATCCACTAGCCCTACATGATCAACATGGATGAAGAACATAAAACATTTTCACTTGAAGGTGTGAGATGGTGTTGAGAGAGGATCAGTTTTTTGTCTTGAGATGAATTTAGATAAAATGAAAGTCATTTTAAATGATGCATAAGCAAGAAGAATCAATTGCATTCCTATTACTATTCCTACATAGAGGGTAGATTAAGTTATGATAGTGATATGATTTCATATTGGTATTGACTCAATATGTTGGTATTTGATAAAAAATTGTATAGCCTTTATTTTTTTGTGAATAATCATATTATGCATGCCTATGTCCTTGATTATAAGAATAAGTGAAAAGACTGGTTCCATGGTAAGATATGAAAATGGTAATAAGGCATTGTTTAGGATATTGAACATAATTTTGCATGTTATAGATTGAGATTTTGATTTGGTTCATAAGTTGGTTTATGTTTCACAACTTTGTTAAGAGTTTCAAGAAGCAAATAGGAAGTTATTTAAGCCAACAACAATATGCCAACCATTAGTCAATAGGTGCACTTCACATTTTTCAAAGAGGTATGAGTTATTTTCAATGTAATTACATGGCAAAATTTTTTGGTTTGAATCTTTGATGTTAGGATAACCTTTATGTGGGTTGATTTGGAAGTAAAATATACCTTTATGTGAAATTTATTTTTAAAATTAAAATTATCATATAAATCTTAGAAGATAGAGTTGATAATATGAAACCAACTTCTATTCAGTTATGGAAACCATCAAGAGGGAACAACCCTTATTGGTTAAATAGTTTACTTGAATAGTTTTGATAAAGCATAACTATAGTATTAAATAGTATGCTTAGATTCCATTAAAACACTCTTTTTAGAGAATTCCTAACTATTGGATCTAGGGAAGGAATTTTGATAAAGTTGTATTTGGAAGAATTTTATTGTTATCTCCTATTTCAGTTTTTTCGTTGTGATAGAATTTTTGGGAAACTAACTCAGTTGGATGAGTTTTGGAGGTATGAATTAGGGAGTAGACAAATGGTGAAGGAAAACTTAAGAAATGTTTAAAAGTATTGGTTTTCTCCTCACCTTTATATGATATTTTTCTTATAGTTACTTATAAAGTTGTGATTTTGTAAAGAAGATCTTATTTGTGCATTGTGTAGTTGTAACCTTAGCATAAACAACTCATTACACATTTTCATACTTTGCATATATGTTTAATTCCCACAGTATTATGGTTAATGTTTTTATTGCAAAATTTGTTTACACACATGTATGTTTGTCATTTACTTCATAGTGATGTCCTTTAAAGACTCACATATGGATAACATTTGTGAAAATGAAAGTATACATGTGTGCAATTTATTCAAGTCCTATAGGCATATGCAACACAATTTTATTTCCCTTGTGTGATTTTGATAACAAGGAGAATACCATAGATTTTATGCAATGCAAGGGTTGAGATAATTTGCTAGATGTTATGACTATTTTGGGTGATAGGTCATTTTGGCAAAATGGGTACATAGTTTGTTTTACTCTCCATAATCAGGTTATAGTTTTAGTTGGATAGTTTAATTCTTGTAGGAAAGTTTTATAACATCTTAATTAATTTATATATTGTTCAAATGGATTTTTATTGAATCATTTTGATAGATTGACTCCATAACTCCTCATATGCTATTTTTGGCTCCTATATGCTTGCAATCAGTGTAGGAAGATTACCAATGGCAAAGAAGAAACTTTATGAAGAGATTTTAGGTTAGTTAGATTATTTTGAATTTTAGAGACCAAAATCCTCTTTATGGGGAGGTTTTATCTAGAGGATTTCAACTCATCTATCTTCATCGATCATTTGAAAAAGTTTAGCTATGGAGACTATAGTCGATGGGATCCACTCTTGTTTTAGAAGGGGATCCAACTATCATGTTATATTAGTGTAATTTTAATATTGCCAATTACACTATTTTATATATACCATATTATTTTGGTGCCTCTATTTATGACACATGATAGGATGAGGAACATTTGGAAAGGTCCATGTGGTGGGTCCTCAGGCCACCACATGGCTTACCACCACTTTCCTATATATTCTAAGTCACTTATGCATGTCAAGTTCAAGATCTAAGGTGAGCTTAAAATCAAGCTTGAGTACCAATTCAAGACCCAGATTGAGACTGAGTCTGATTTTAAGATATGGTAAGATTGAATTTAAGATAATTAGCTTGAATATTCCAAATTTATCGATGGAACCAACTCACCATTGTTTCTCAAATTCTAACCAACATTTTGAGCTCAAAGGATATGCTTGAAGATAAAAACTCAAGTAAAAGGTGAGTAAAACATGGCATAAGCCATGATTTATATGGTGGAAGAAGGCTATTTCAAGTCTTTCTTATATTTTAGTCTAGTAAATGTGGGATTAAATACCTTAAAATAAAAATGATTTGTTGAGTTTTAGGGACTCAAACCCCACTCTAGAAGATGGTTTTTTTCCACATTATAATATTGAAGTTAAAATAGTTGGACAAGGTGAAGGGTGGCAATCTTGAGGCAAAGCTCCATGTGAGAGTCAAGCTTGAGCATGATCCTTGATACATATTTTAGTTTGATGAAGAGACTATATTAAATTTATATATTGTGTAACTGTAAGGAAATGTGATTTTAGTCAAGACAAAAGCTCATGTTCATGTGCCTCTCAACTTTATGGCACTTTGAATGGTTAGTCTATCTCTCATAATGGTGATAAAAATAATCAAATAAGGGAATGAAAAGGATGGGTGGTTATATCCATGACCTTGTTGGATCTGTTATCACTGCCACTTCAATAGTTACCCCCTTTATGACTTCTACAAGTTTTGATTATGTCTCATAATCCAACACTGGGGCATGGTTGATTCTATGACTAGAATCTTCTAATATGGATAGTAAGTAGTCATGAATGGAGAAGTGGGATCTAGTTTAGAAAGCCCATGGGTTGGGCAATAGAACATGGTCCCGAATGAGATGACAAGTTATGGCATCAATATCCTCATCCCACAATAATGGTTAGGGTAATTTATATTATGGACACCTAGATCCAAATATAGTTATAGATATCACCTATTGTGTTGGGCATTTTGATGTAGACCAAAGATGGGAAGGATGAATGCAAATTGAGCCTCTGAAAATCATTTCTCTTCTATTAAATAGCCTTTGGCCATGGAAAATAGATGCATGGCTATGAACTAAATAGTCTCTAATATGGCAAAGCATATATACTTGTAGGATATTATGCATAGTTGGGGTATGAGGTGGAGCTCATTTTGACCAGAGTTAGGCATGTGGGAATGTCATCACCTATTATCAAAGGCATTAGGTTAATGATGAATGGTAGATAATCCCAAAGTAAGGTGAGGCATCTTTTTTGTATAGTGTATATTTATAAGTATGTAGATTGTGGACTCTTTCACCTATGTTATTAGGTTTCCATTCTATTTGTATGTTCTATAAGAAATATATCTATATGATTGTGTATTAATACACATAGAATTTTGAGACTGTGTTATTCTTAATTCCTCTATTTTATAAGGCCATTGGCCATGAGGAAGAAATCTATATAGTTTTAGGGTTATTAAGGAGTTTTAGGTCTATAAAAACATAAAGATACTCATAATTAATATGATGCTCATATATTAGAGTTTGTATACACTCTAATGGAGAAAAATACCTGAATACATAGAGAGCATAAAGAGATGTTATTGACAAAGAAGGATGTTTACTGAATGAGTCAAAGCCTTCATACAATCAAATACTAGCATTATTGATAGGTCCATTTATCATTATTGTGAGTTTTATTATTACTTGAAAAATAGATTATTTAATAGATTGGATTGTGGTTTAGTAATCCTAAAGATGTAGCCCAAATGGGTAAAATTTGTTATCCAATTGGTGTTGATTTTCCTTTCAGTTATTTCTAGGTTTTAGCTTAATTTAGTTGCAAAATAATTAATATAATAATATAATTAATTACAAGAATTTACAAAGTGACACTAATCAAGAGTTTAAAAGTGGGAATGAATTTAAAGGGTTTATGAGTAATTTCATTCATTCCTATAATTTTGTATCCAATATTATTTTAACTAAGGAATTGATACTCTCAGTATCTAATTTTTAAAATCTATTTAATTTATCTAATTTGATAAACCTAATTTATAGATCAGTGACCCATATGAGATGCCTTAAGGGTGAAGGCATGTTTTTTAGTTGACATGAAATATTGTGATCCTGTTATTTCATGATTTCTCTATATATAGTGGAACCAAAGGTGTTGGTTTTTAGACTTTGAATGTGAGAGATAGGAGATAGGCTTGTGTGCCTATTGGTAGAGTTAATGAGTAGAATAATTAATTGATAATGTGTATGACCTATAGGTCATGTTCCTAATGTCAGGATAGAGCTATTTTAATTTGTGGATATGTGAAGAGGTATGAGTGTATAGATGAGGATAGTTTAAGTCAAGAAGGAAAGAGTTTATGACTTGCCTATGTGAGAGGCCTATTTGAGATAGAGAGTTTATGTAGTTATTAGATAATCAAGAAGTTCATCATCAGGTGTTGAAGACATCAGCTCTAAGGTGGAAGTGTTCATCTCAAGGAGTGTCTAAAGGACTTGATCTTCCTTAGGGGTAGTTGCTCCTTATGAAATAAGGTTTCACTAAAGACCTATGATTACAAGGGACTTGATCAAGGTTGTAGCTTAGAAGGACTTGGATGAAGGTTCCTGATCATAAGGACTTGATTAATCTATTATTTGTGGTCTTTTTATAGGATAGTAATCCATGTGTTTGTAGGCTTGAAGGTGGCTTTTATTCCCCAAGAGGGTTTCCCATATATACCTTGTGTTGTGTATGTGATCGTTTATTATGTTCATGATTTACTACTATGAATAATCTATATACTTCATGAATGCTTGTGTTGATTGCTTAAAGTAATTGTAAGGATTTGGTAATTATTTTAGATTGTTTGCCATCACTGATTCACCCCCCCAATGGATTGTACCTCTAACAATTGGTATCAAAGTGGGTCCTTCATGAAGGTGATCAAAGGTACAATGGTTGAAAAATAGGTTATTTCTTGTATTCAAGATAATCTAGTTTGTGCTTTATCAAAAGTGAAGACACAAGTACAAAATTTAGAGGTAACAGTCAAGAATCTATAGTTTCTTATGAGTAAAGATCTCAATCAAAATAAAATCATGTCTTACTCAGATTTGATCCTTTCATAGGACAATAGGGATTTCATCTCCACCAAAATAATCAAGATTGAAAATCCATTGAGTGGTAATGGTCAAGAGAAAATAGGATCAAACATGAACAATGTCTTTAATGGGTATTACTTCTCTTGTAATCAATTTGGTCATATGGCTAAAAAATATAGAAGAACATTTTGGTAAAAAGATATACAAGTCATTAAAACCATCAAATGGTTCAAGGAGACTATGTCTAAATTAAAAAAGAAGTAAAATTTAGGTAGACCACAAAAGGAAGAGACATTGTTTGTTCAAGCAATCTTGCATACTCAATAATATGAGAATAAGAGATGGTTCATAGACATTGGATGCTCAAATCATATGATAGGAGACAAGAGAAAGTTTATCTCTCTAAAGAAGACCAACCTAGGTGTAGTGAGATTTGGTGACAACAAATCCACTAATATTTTTGGAAAAGGTACTGTTAGTTTGGATAATGGTCATATAAAGACTGATAATTTCATCTATGTAAAAGGTTTGAAACATAATATTTTAAGTGTATGTAAAATGTGTAAGAAAGGAAATTTTGTTACTTTTTATGGTTATGTATGCAAAGTAAGAAAGGAAAAATCTAACAAATTAGTTTCAAAGGTTCATAAAATAGATAACAACATGTATGTATTCCATGAATCCTAGAAGGAGAAGTGCTTCATGAGTCATTCGAAAAAAAGATGGTTTTGGCATAGAAGGCTTAGAGATATTCCCAAGATTTCTAAGAACCCTTGTTCTCTTTATAAGGCATGTCTTCATGGGAAGCAAACAAAGAGAAGATACAAAAATAAGGAATTTTCCACTACAAAGCCACTGGAGTTGATCCACACTAATTTTTGTAGACCTATGAGAGCTCAAATTATTTAAGGTAATAGTTACTTCATACTTCTCATTGGTTATTTTACTAGGATGACTCGGATATTCTTTCTTAAAGAAAAATTATAAGATTTTGCAAAAGTTGTGGCATTCAAAGCTCTTATGGAAAATGATAAAGGTATAAATATCAAGTGTGTGAAATTAGATAGAGGAGGTGGGTTTTGGTCTCATAAGTTTGATGATTTATATGATGAACATGGGATAAAAATACAATATTATGTTGCTAGAACACCACAAAAGAATGGTGTGGTTAAAAGGAAGAATAAGACTAGTATTGAGATGGGTAGAACCATGATTCAAGATGCAAAAATATCAAATGGATATTGAAAAGAGTTATCCAAGAAATTGATGTACATCTTAAATAGGTGTTAAACCATAGTAAATTGTAATAAGACTCCTTATGATTTTTGGAAGAATAAAGAAGCTAATGTCAAACATTTCAAAGTGTTTAGGTGTAGGTGCTTCATCAAAAGAGATGAATATAATTTAGGAAAATTTGATTTAATATCTGATGAGGGCATCTTATTAGGTTATTATTCTATTAATAATGCCTATAGATGCTTCAACAAGAGACTTCACAAGATTGTTAAAAGCTCAAATGTAAGGGTAGATGAGACAAACAAATTTAAGAATCCAAAATTTCACATAAGTGACTCAATTCAGAATGCTGTTGCAAACAATGATGAGTTATTTATTCAAATAGATGATGAATATGAAGAGGAAGAAGAAAGACAAGATATTAAATCTCCATCTATAAGAATTCAAAAAGATCATCCAATCTCTCAGATTATTGGAAATGTTGGTGCAAGGTTTCAGATTAGAAGGAGAATGTTGATCAATCAAGATCAATAAGACTTAGCTCTATTATCCATGATTGAACCCAAAACATTTATAAAAGCTATTAAAAATGAAATTTGGAATGATGCAATGGATGAATAAATTAATCAAATAGAAAGGAATGAAACATGGGACTTAGTTCCTAGACCAACAGATAAAAATTAGATAAGTACCAAATGGGTTTTCAAGAACAAGATGAATGAGAAAGGAGAAGTCACAAGAAATAAGGCTAGATTGGTGTGTAAAGGATATGCTTAGGTTGAATAAATAGATTTTGATGAGACTTTTGATCCTATGGCAAGGATGGAAATAATTAGACTCTTTTTGGCATATGCATGTTTCAAAGGTTTTAAGGTATATCTAATGGATGTGAAATTTATAATCTTGAATGGAAACCTAGAAGAAGTCTACATTGAGTTACCTAAAGGATAATTAATTTCAAGTAATAAATATTTCATGTGTAAATTGAAGAGAGATTTGTATGGTCTTAAACAAGCTATTAGAGCTTGCTATGACATGATAGATAAGTATCTTTTGAGTCAAGGTTTTAAAAGGGGGATAGATGATAGTAATATGTACATTAGGATAGCAGGTAATCATCGATTGATAGTGTATATGTTGATGACATAATTTTTGGATCTGATAATGATAAATTGAGTAGAGAATTTGCATATACTATGAAGACTAAGTTTGAAATGTTCATACTTTTGAGGATTCTAAATCAATCAAATTGATGCAGGGATCTTCATTTCTCAAGTTAAATACATCTAAGATATGTTAAGGAAGCTTGACATGATGGATTATAAGCCAATGGGTACTCCAATAATCATAGGATGCAAGTTAAGTAAACTGGATGACTCACCAAAAGTTGATCAAAATTTGTGTAGATCCATGATTAGAAGTCTTTTGTACTATAATACTTATAGGCCTGACATCATACAAGCAGTGGGTCTTATATGAAGGTTTCAAGATATCCCTATAGAATCTCACTTGAAAGTAGTCAAAATGATCTTGAGATATCTTAAAGGCACCATAGACTATGGTTTATGGTATCCTAGGAGTAAAGAATTCTTTTTGAAATCATATATTGATGTTGACTAGGCTGGATGTGTGGATAATAGGAGGAGTACCAATGGTGGGATATCCTTCATGGGAGAATGTTTGGTGTCTTCATTAAGTAAAAAGTATGCCTTAATGTCTTTATCAACTGTATAAGCTGAGTATAACGTAGCTGCCTCTTATTGTACACAAGTCATGTGGATGATACAAACTTTGGAGGATTATAAAGTAAGACAAAATGTAACTTGTCCTATTTATTATGAAAATACTAGTGAAATTAGTATATTAGATAATCTTATTTTTCACTCAAAAACTAAACACATTCCAATTAGATATCATTTATTGAGAGATTAAGTGATTAAAAAATGTGTCAAGTTGGAGCATGTGCCCACAAAAGAGCATATTGCTAATATTATGACCAAACCATTGTCAAAAGTTAATTTTGAGTATCTAAGATAGATCTTGGGTGTTATTTATTTATATATGAATAAATAGAAGGTCTATGGTTAAGGGGGAAAAACAAGTTAAAAATCTTTCTCTAGAGGTTTGTAAAGAAGCTTTATTGTAGATGTAGAATTGGTGGTCATGAAAGTGTCTTGAGAAAGAGGGCTAGTAAGCCTATGTGGTGGTTCTTCATGGTGTGTGGAGATTTGAAGATGATCAAGTGGTTTAATTAATCAAAAATGTTAGGGGGAATCCCTCTTAGATGTATATTGGTAAGTTCCATCAAATTTCAATGTTTTATGTGTTCTTTCTTCATTGTTTCCAATGCTTGGTTAAAGTAAGTGTTGGCATGGAGCAATACGGATATTGTCAAGGTAAGAAGAGGTAGGCTTAAGTTAAGTGGGATTTTGTATCATATTTATAATATAGTCCTTTCCAATTTTATAGTATTTTTAGGTCCTCAAGATCATATTGTGCCCACTTTGTCATTGTGTCAAAAGGGGAGAAAGTTCCCATTGTGGGAGTGTTTTGAATGGAGAAGAAGGTGGGTTGTATATTGATATATATGATGTTTGTTGACATAAATAAAAATGGGGAAGATTGTTAAATATTTTTTAATGACATATTGGTGATCTCATTAAGTATCTTTGTGACTGAATGATGTGCTTTGATAGCCAAAGTAATAATGACAAAGTGTGCAATGTGCTTGTTCTAGTGTGTTTGAAGTATGTTTGGTTGATCTTAGAGTTTGAATAGTTGGAGATGTTTAGGGATGAGCATGGTGTTTGGATAATGTGAAAGAGGTACCTAAGATGTTATTTATGATTTTAAATATTATGTGTATAATTGGAATTCATCTGGCAATCCATAGTTTTCATCTAGACACTTTGGGTCCAATGGCAAAAAATTTGAGTAGGAAATTTGATGACATCACCATTACCATGTGTGAATAATTCAAGGGGAGATGGTCATATGGTTGTGATCATAGTAGTCCCTAGTTGTTATGCACCAGATCTCAAATCATACATTGAAACATAGTCAAAGATATGAGGGTGCAAAGTTGGATTCTAAGATAAATTTCACTATTTTCCCATACTTAGTGAAATGTGCAATACGGCTAGAAAGAGATGAGTAAGCAACTTGATGATAGAATATATAAAAAATGTGGATGTTTCAAGAGAAGGTGATCATATGGGTTTGTTTAGTTTTGAACCTAATTTATTTTAGCTAATTTTTATATCATGTGATGTAGTGTGTTAAGAGATATGCATGTGTAAAGTTGGACTCCCCAGGTATTTTGACTATGATTTCCCATACTTAGCCAATTTTTCAATGTGTAATAAAGATTCAAGTGAGAATTTTTATGGTGTTGTATATTTCACATGTGTAGGTGTCAAATTAAATTGATCATATGGGTTTGTTTAGTTTTGATCCTAGTTCATTTTCACTAAATTTGAGACCATGAAATGAGGCATGATAAAAGTTATGAAGGAATAAAGTTGGCTTCTCATTCTGGTTTTGACATGGTTGGCTTTGTGATAGAATTTTTTGAGAAGGAACTTTAATGGTTTTATATCTCAAATTCATGAGAGTTTGAAGAGTAGTGTGTCAGATGGTTAGATTCTCCTACATGAGGAGATCATCTGGTCAAAATTTGAGATCCTATGTCAAAGCATATAAGAAGTTAAAAAGGATAAAAAATGGATAATAAAACATATTGACATGGTCCCCATAGTCATTTTTTCAATATTTAAAGCTTGTGCAAGATCAATGGTGCACATTGCTCCAATATGTTAGGAGGTAGTGAGATGAGGATAGGTGCATGATGTTTAATGATTGAGAAAAGGTAAAAGATAAGGATCCAATAATGATTGGGCATTCATATAGTTGATTTAATGGTGAACATTGATTATTAAAGACCTATTTGATCCACAAAGATCAATAGAGCACATTGAGTTAAAGTTATTAGATTGCACAAGATGTGGTCAAAGTGATAAAGGTTTAATGATTGAGCATTGGTATCTATGTGTTAAACATCAATCAATATCAATGGAGTATATTTGATTTGAAGCTAAGATGATATGAGATGCAAGAAAAGTTTCCAAGGTTTAACTATGACTATTTCTATTTGAATATTTGAATTTGCTAAGGAAAGACCAATGCCTAGTTTTTGGACCATATCTTTGATAGAATAAAAATTTGCTATTTTAGTAAAAATCAAATATTTATAAGACTCCAAGGTGAATCTAGCTATATGGATTTGAAGATTTGAAAGTGTGTATAAATTTATTGAGATCCAAAGTTGATTATGTTTTTGTATATGTTCTACAAGTGACCTGAGAAGGATATTGGATCTCATATAGTTGTTTCTATGTTTCATGGTGAATTGGCTCCTGGTGAGTATTGTAGAATCCATGGGGATGCTCTATAAGTATGTTGGAGGATTGATCAATCTATCTTGAGTATGAACAATGCTTAATAAGTTGACTGTATGTTTAGTAATGGTGTTTCGATATATAAGGTCTCAGTTTGAGTTGATTGAGCATATGTAGAGGTAAGCTAAAGTGACTATGATATTTTGAGGATATCCTAAGGGACATAAGAAGTGTCATTATGTATTTTAAAGTGGTCATGTGTTCTTAATTTTCTTGAAGATGTATCAAAAAGGTGAATGGGTCTCTAGAGGACCAAAAAGTGACTTAGGCCTATTGTGAAAGGGGACAGTGCTTAAGTGTGGCCCATATGAGATGAATTAAGGGTAAAGGCATGTTTTTTGGCCAACATGAAATATTATGATCCTATTATTTCATGATTTCTCTATATGTAGTGGAATTAAAGGTGGTGGGTTCTAGACTTTAAATAAAATAGATAGGAGAGAGGATTGTGTGTGTGAAGGAAGGATAAGTAGTGTGCATGTTGGTGGAATTAATGAGCAAAATAGTTGGTTGACTATGTGTATGACCTATAGGTAATGTTTTTTATGTTAGGATAGATATATTATATTTTGTGGATATGTGAAGAGGTTTGAGTGTGTATATGAGGACAACTTGAGTGAAGAAGCAAAGAGTTTGTGATTTTCCTATGTGAGAGGCCTATTTGAAATAGAGAGTCTGTGTAGTTATTGGATAATCAAGAGGTCCATCATCCAGTTTTGAAGACATCAACTCTAAGGTGGAAGTGTTAATCTCAAGGAGGGTCTAAGGGACTTGATCTTCCTTAGGAAAAGTTGCTCTTTGTGAAACAAGGTTTTACTAAAGACCTATGATTAAAAGGACTTGATAAAGGTTGTAGGTCAGAAGGACTTTGCCAAAGGTTCTTGATCAAAAAGACTTGGCTGGAGGTTCTTGATCAAAAGGACTTGATCAGTCTCTTGTTTATGGTCATCTTATAGGATAGTAGTCTATTTTTTTAGGTAAGAGAGTGGGTTTTATTCCCCAAGAGGGTTTCCCACGTAGACCTTGTGTGGTGTATGTTGAATTATGTTCATTGTTCACTGCTATGAATAATATGTATGCCTCATGAATGATTGTGTTCAATGCTTAAATTAATTGCAAGGGTTTGATAATTCTTTTGGATTATTTAGAATCACTGATTCAACCCCCCCTCTTAGTGGATTATACCTTTAACAATTACAATCTCTTGGAAAATGTTTTTGGATAGGCTTATGTAATCACTAGAGGTCTTAGTCAACCAAAAATAGTCAAGGGGTGACTGCTAGAGGTTAGTGTTGGCCATTTTTTGGCCCACATATCAAAGTTTGCCTATATATGAAAAAGGGAGCTTTTAGGCAAGAAAATGGTAAGTTTTTGGGAGGACTTCAGGTTTTCTAGTAGTGACAACTTCAGGTTTCCAGTAGTGCTTAGCTTCTAAAGGTTTTATAACTAGAAGTAATTTGGGTTTACAAACCCAAATTACTCATAGATAGTGTATTTTGGGTTTTCCAAGGTGCACTACTTGATTACTTCATAAGCTGTGAGTAGTTAAAAGCCTGAAATAACTAAAGGGGCCTGACAAAACTAATTTGGTCTTGAAAAATGGTGTTTCTTGGGTTCTTCAAGGGACCAGTCAACTTTTTCAAAGGAACACTTCAATTTTTTTAAAGGAATTTTTATTCTCCAAGTGGATAGTTGTAATTTTCTCAAAGAGTATGTTACCCTTCAGAGGGACCATTTCAAAATTCATGAAGGGTATCTTTCCCTTTGGGAGGATCATTTATGGGAGTTTGAAGGGACATATAAAAAGCCCGAAGGGTCTCTTACCCTTCAAGAAAGTCCATTATGAAAATCCCAAAGGGTAATTTCAAAGATAGACATGGACAAAAGGTTTGAAGGAATTCCTTTAGACAAATTATTTGAATAAATTACTTTGATATATTTTTCCAAAAGAAATAAGCCAAAAAAGAAACATGAGACCAAGTCTCCAAATGAAATGACAAGCTAATGGATGTCAAAACTAGGATAAATGACTAGCTATTAGAAGTAATCAGGTTTGAAAAGCCCAAAGTCTTAAGTCTTGGGAAATAGCAAAGTGAAAATACTTCAAGATGGGCAAGCCTAAAGTAAGTATACTTGAAGAACCCAAATTACTCTACATAGAGTAAATCAGGTTTCTCCAAGTACTCTACTTAAAAGGCTTTATAAGTGAAAGATCTAAAAAAGTCCAAAGTTAGGGAGTTTAAAGAACCTGAATCAATCTACATAGATTAAATTAGGATTATCCAAGGGCTCAACCTAAGCTTGTTTTAGCAACATGAGAATCATAATGTAATTAATGGAAGGCTACCACGTGGAGTAACTAGAGTAGAAAGGGCCAATTAGTAAATGACAAGTAGCACAAAGATGTTCAATAAACATGGGAGAGTTTAAACAACTAGTAGCTGGAATTTATGAAGGCTCTCATCTACCATGGTTCATTTCTTATAATCATTGTTCGATGCTTCAATGCATCATGCCAAAAAGAAATATTCTAGTTGCTCATAATATGAGTTTTTAGACATGTTAAAGGAAGTCTTAAATATGGGAGGGGCTTGATTGTATTGTCTGGTGATCTTAAGTGGTCCATTAAGGGGAAACAAAAAAGTGTAATGTTATATTTCCCACCATCGGTGACTTATTATTTCTTCCCCTTCTCTTTTCCCCCTTTTCTATATAAATAGAGGCTTTCATGCCAAAAAAATTATCCCCTAATTTGTGATAGAATCACTCTACAAAAACCACTTTGTAAAAGACTCTTTTGAAGCAATATAAGGAAGACTTTTCTTTTTATGATTAAAAAATGTATGCACATTTGGTTTCATTTTGTATAATGTATGATTTTTATTCATCACCTTGATTTTAGTCCTCTCAACTTTATGTAGGATTATGTGAAGTGTATGTGTATCAAGCCCCTTTAAAGTGTTACCAGTTCATAGTGTCTCCCCTTAGACATATTTTTTTATCCTTTAAAGTTTAAGGCTTCTCTCCAACCTCTACATAAAAGATCCATGCCTATGGCCTTGAAATAGAACCAAAATAACCTATGTCTTGTTTGGATTCATTAGTAGTTGGCTCTTTTTCTAGACCAAGTAGATCACTTCTTTTGGTGTGTCACATTCCTTAGCTTAGATTTTATTTTCATTCATTCTCCTTCCCCTTTTCCTTAACAAATAGTATATTTTAGTGTGAGATCAAGAGCTAAAGTGAACCACCTAAGGAACTAGCCTCATAAAAAAGTCTAGAGGTTCAACCTTACCATAGGATACCCACATCCTAAGGTTGTGCCCATGCTTATAGTAGGAAGTGAGGGAGCCTAAATAACTCTCTCATAAGGGTGTAATTCCAAGCTATAACAATTTTGGCACATTTGATGGGATAACTACAATTTCACTTCCATTTTTATGGAAGATTGGTTAATTTGATGTTATTTTGATCAATTTGTAGTAGTGGTAGCTATCTGGAGACTCCAAAGAATACCTAGCTATCTAGTGGTAGAACAATAGCTATCTCTCATGACAAAGGTAAATATAAGATCAACTTCTATAGGCATTCCTTTTGAGTTTGTTGAATTACCTTTAAACTCAAAAAGAAGGTTAAGGTTCACCCATACTCACCCTTACATAAGAAGCTATCTTTCTAAACTAGTCATAAGGTATAGCTATGCAAGAAGATATTTATCAACCCCTCGTGATGCTATGATTCCCCAAAGAGATTTTATGGGCTTTAATGGCCAAATCCCTTTGAACTTACCATAATATGATCCTATGCTAGTAGTAGCCCTCAAAAGTGTTCCTAATTACATAGTAGATGAAGCTATAACTCCTACTGAGCACATAATGGACATAGCCAACTTCTACAACATTCACAATATCACAGTGGAGAACATGGTTGTTAAGATATTAGTTGTATCCTTTGAAGGAAAGGCATTAGACTAATATAGGGGCCTAGCTCCTAATTCTATTATTTCATGGGACAAGCTAGGAATAACCATGTGTAAAAGGTTTGTAGATAAGAGTGATCATTTTTCACTTGTAGAGTAGCTAACCATAATCGAGAGAGCTACTCATGAGGTCATGCGAAACTTCAATACAAGATTTTAGAAGGCATGGGATAAAATTCTTGTAGCTGTTAGACTATCTCTAAACTTTGATTTCTTGTATTACTTGAAGGATTTCAATAATGACATAGTTGTAATGATCTAGTCTATGAGAGCAGACATACTGTCAGATATATACAAAGTGGCCATCAAAGTAGAAAATTGCCTAGTGTAGGCTAGCAAGCTTACTCCTAGATCCCCCATGCCTCTTTTTTTAAAAATCAAACCAACCTGAAGTCATTACCCCACTTGATGCTATACTTCTAATGCCAAAAATGTCTATTATGCCTTCACCTAATCAAGAGAAGGCATCTACTAGTGGATACAACAACTCCAAAAAGCATAAGAATTAATTGGAATTGATAATCATGCTCCAATCCTTAGGGAATGATGTAATTAATTTCAAGAGGTAGTAGGCTTACAATAAGCCTTATTAATCTCCATATCAGCCTCAATAACAGCCTTACCAAGCTAATAGGTCACCCTATAAAAGAGTTTTCCAAGGATAGGGGCAACCTAACTATGCTAGGTAGCATAATTATAATCCAAATGTTGTAGGCCCTTCCAACTCCTTGGTCCCAATTTATAACAGCATGGCTTAGGAGGTTGAAGTGACAATGAATTAGAATCATTTTTTTGGACAATCCATTGTCCCAACTAATGGCTCCAACCAATATTTCAATGATCAATGGCATCAGGCCGTTGTTTATGGATATAACTAGAATCTTATGGCCCAAAGCATAGAGGTGCCCATGCTAACAAAGAAAGAGCAACCTCCACAAGAATAAGGCTCAAATCAGGGGTAAAACCATCTAGAAGCCTCAATGGTCATTAGTGAACAAGAGGAGTGCTATGCATCCAATCAATAAGCTACTCCCAATTTGGCCCACACCCTAGTCTTAGTGAACACAAGGTTCAAGAGAAAGAATATGGGTGACAATCAGGAAGCTTTCAAATAACCTCTTATCATCACTCCTTTACTGATAAAGTCAATAATAGTTACTCCCAAACCTAGGCAAAGGTTAGGGGTATGCCAATAAACATTATGGACTAAATCAAGAAATCTAGCATGAGTGTACCAATGTGGGACATGCTTTCCATGCCCAACTAAGTAGACATTCTTTAGGACAATTTATCCAAGATGAGTGTTTTTATAGCTATAGGTAAGTAATTAAGCAAGGAAGATAAATTCTTCACTAAATCATCTAAGAGTCCTTTGGGAGAAAGGTCAAGTGCTGTGAGTAATCCCCCCCATTCTACATCTCATTAATCATCAGTGACTCCTTGGTGCACAATTGTTTGGTGGATAGTGGGGCCAACACCTTAGTCATGTTAAAGTTTATTGCCAACCAAATGAAAATCAAGTATGATCTGCACATCAAGGGAGTCCTGCATATTGATGGTTCTTCCACAAAACCATTAGGTATCATTAGGAATTTGATCCTAACCTTGCATGCTCGTCTTAATGTGTCTATTGTGCAAGACATGTTGATCTTGGATGTCACTCCTTGCTTTGCATTATGTATTTCTAGAGAGTTCACAGCCAATATTGGGGTTTACCTTGTAATAGATGGTCTTACATGGCATTTAAAATAAGGTATGGGACTAAGGTCTCAATCAAGGCTAAACCCATGGCACAATTACACATTAAACCCCATTAGCCAAATAATGTAAACTTCAATTGTACTATCCTTGATGAGGATGAGTTTACAATTGGTCAAGAGTTGAACATCATCTTGAAGAGGTTATAGACTTGTTCTTGGATGAGCTATGGGGAGATAACCAATTTTTAAACCCTTTAGACGGTGTTGAGGAAAGAGACATGGGTATCTATTTGGTATATGAAGAGAATCAGCCCATGCCTTCCCTAATGGTTTATAGAAGTTGTTCTTTGATGGGTCAAGGAGAAAAAATGGTGTAGGTGTTGGAGTAATGTTGGTTTCTCCTTTGGGTAATATGTTTTTCTCTTCCTATAAGTTCCATTTCAATTGATCTTCAAATGTAGTAGAATATGAAGGCTTGATCCATGGCCTTGAATGGGCCAATAAAAGAGGAATCAAACTACAACAAGTTTATGGAGACAATGAACTTATAGTAAACCAAGTCAGAGGCTTGAACATTAAAAAGAATTTCTTAATGAGGTCCTACAAAAATCAAGTGTGGGACCTAATTTAAGATTTTGTGGCCTTTGACATTCAAGCTATCCCAAGAGATCAAAATCATCATACTAACAGACTAGCAACCATGGGAGCTTAGTTTGACATTCCAAATGAGGTGAAAGAAGCTAAGGTTTAACCATAGGTAAAGGTGGTGGTGAGGCTATCAATGTTAGATAATGAAGCCCTCTTTCAAGTTTTTGAGAGTGACAAGCAAATTGATTATTTCTCACAGCAAGAAGCTAAGTTCTCACCCAACCAAGCTAAATTGTAGCATCAATATGAGGATTAGATGGTTTATCTAAAGTTAGATAAACTTCCTAAGGGGTTGGTCACACTTGAGGGCCTTTTTCATGAAGGATAACATATGAGAAAAGACAAGGTAGTAATATCAACCAATGAAAAAAACTATGATAGAGTCCTCATCTTCTAAGACAAGCTTATCAAGCTTGGGAAGGTAAGCAACAAGGCTGAGAGGCATGATTTCATAGCACCTTTCCAAGAGTATGTAGACATTTCTACTTGGGAATATAGTGACCTAAAAGGTTTTGATCCTAAGTTAGCTCAGCTACCATAGAGTTAGAGGTCAACGCCAAGCATGTGAGGCAAAAGCAAAGACTGGTCAACCTCAAGATTGAAGAGCTGATGAAGGAGTTAACCAAGTTGATCGAGTCTAGGATCATATTTCATATCAAGCATTCATCATGGGTAGCCAACTTGGTGCTTATAAGAAAAAAGAGTGGGAGATTAGTCTTTGTGTATAATTTAGAGATTTGAACAAAGTCTCCTTGAAAAATCACTACCCCCTACCATCCATGGATAAACTTATCCAAGTAGTTGTATGATCAGAATGTTTCTCTCTATTGGATGGGTTTTCTAGTTACAACCAAGTTTGGGTGAATGATGAAGATCTATACAAGACTACCTTGACCACCAAATGGGGCATGTATGCATACTAAAATATGTCCTTTGGTATATCAAATGATAGCATAACTTTCTAAAGAGCCATGGACATGGCTTTTTAGGGTTTGCTAAACCAAATGGTGCTAGTTTACTTGGATGACATCATGGTTTTCTCCAAGAATGCCAGTGAGCATACAGACCACCTGAGGCTGATTTTTGAAAGGTGCAAAGAGTATGGGATTTATTTGAATCTTAGGAAGTGCATGTTTTCCATGCATGAAAGTAAGATACTAGGCCACATCATCTCAAACGAGGGCCTATCGATTGATCCTGAGAGAACAAGTGCTATCTTGGCCTTATCCTTACCCAAGCATAAGAAGGGGATCCAAAGTTTCCTTGAAAAGATAAACTTTGTGAGAAGATTTATCCCCATTTTTGCAAATTTGGTCAAGCCCATCACTTGTATGCTAAAGAGGAACCAAGTGTTCACTTGGTCAAATGAAGGTAAATCAATATTTGAGGCTATCAAGAAAGCCATTTCTCAAGCACCCACACTTGTGAATCTTGATTTCTCAAGGGATTTCATATTGTATTCTTTTGTCAACATTGATAATATATCATCTATGTTGATGCAAATAAATGGTGAAGGACTTGAGTAGCCATTAGCATTTTTTAGTTAGGGGCTTGAAGAGTATGAGGTGAGGTATACCTTTTTAGAAAAGCAAGTCCTTACAGTAGTAAAGAGTCTCAAGAAATTTAGGCCAATGTTATCCAACAACAAAATACACCTTATGGTGTCTCATCTTGGGGTAAGATACTTCCTTCTTAACAAGGATTTGAGCAAAACAAGGGCTGGTTGGATTACTAAAGTCATAAAGTATAATGTAGAGATCAAGGTCACTAAGCTAGTAAGAGGTAAAGGCTTATGTGAGCATATGGTTAATAACCTTCACAAAGATAAAGAGGTAATCTTGGAATACAAGATAACCTACAACTAGATGTACCTCCACTTCATGTTAGTTGGCTCCATGATATGATGTACTTTTTGCTAACAAGTGAGTGCCCTTGAGGTATGGACAAAGCTAAATGAAGGTATTTTAGACTTTAATCCATGTCTTATGCTTTAGCTAATGGGGTTTTATTTAGAAGAGACCTCAATGGAATGATCCTAAGGTGTTTAGATGATGATCAAATAGCCAAGATTTTGGATCATTTCCATGATGGGCCTATAAGAGGTCATTTTTCTCCAAAGACTACTATAGCAAAGATAATGAGGTCTGGTTACTACTATCCCAGCCTCTTCAAGGATGATTATATATGGGTGAGGAGGTGTCAAGAATGTGCTCTTTTTGTAGGTAAGAAAAGGTTAGCAACTTTCGCTCTCAACTTGATTCAAGTGGAAAAACCATTCATGTTGTGGGGTTTGGATTTCATTGGTATGATCAACCCCCCATCAAGTGTAGGGCATAAGTGGGTTATTACTACAACTGGTTACTTCACCAGGTGGGTGGAAGCCATTGAATTGAAAGAATCTAATGAAAGTGCACTCTTAGATTTCTATGATAGCATTGTGACCAAGTTTGGTATTTTTTCCACTATCATATCTAATAATGCATTAGCTTTCATTGGATTGAAAACAAGAGAATGGTTTCTCAAAATGGGCATCTACCTCAGCACTTCCTAAAATTATTATGCTCAAAGAAATGGACTAGCTAATTCCACAAATAAAAATTTATTGAGGATTATCAAGAGGACCATGGAAGAGAATCAAAAGACCACCAAGCTAAAGACAACCTTATGGGCTGATCGAGTAACTCCTAAAGCTATTGTTGGCAATTATCCATATGTTCTAGTATATGGAAGGGAGGCCAAGTTACCCATTTCCCTTGAGTTACTTACATTAGAGTTAGCCCATTAGATAGAGTTGCTAGAAGTTGAACCCATGAATGTGAGATTGGTATAACTCATAAAACTTGAGGAAATAAGGGACCTTGAATGAAAATGTTGGAGGCTCATCAAGCTTAGGTCAAAAAGGATTTTGACAAGAGAGCTATAACAAGGAATTTTTAGGAAGGATACCTAGTTCTCAAATGGGACTAAAAAAAGGCCAAACCAAGCAACCATACCAAGTTTGACAGCTTGTGAAGTGGCCCTTATTTAATCCATGAATGCAAATAACATAACACTTTTCATCTTGCCCAAATAGATTGGGAGATATTACCCATTCTAATCAATGGGATTCATCTAAATCCATATTATTAAAAGTGTTTTTAGCCATTGTATGTTATTGCACATTTTGTATAGCTTTTCATGGTTTTTTTCAAGTGTTCTGCACATCTATTTTAGTTGTGTTTTCCCTTCCCTAAGTGCCATGAGCACAATTTGTTTCATTTTGGTTATCCTTCTTACTTCAAGGGAGATTTATAGAAAGATCTAGCTTCATGCAAAAGCAATTAATCCATTCCCAATGGATCAAACAAAGTAAATGAGCTAGGTTCTCAAGCATAATAAGCATGCTTCCCTACGAATTGCCAAAAAAATTGGCCATTTTTTGGCCCATATATCAAAGTTTGCCTAAGTTTGAAAAAGGGAGCTTTTAGGAAAGAAAATGGTAAGTCTTTGGGAGGACTTTGGGTTTTTTGAAGGCATAGTATAAATTAGGTTTAAAATAGTGCTTAGCTTCTAAAGGTTTTATAAGTAGAAGTAATTTGAGTTTACAAACCCAAATTACTCATAGACAATGTATTTTGGGTTCTCTAAGGGGGCACTAATTGATTACTTCATAAGTTGTGAGAACTCAGAAGCCCAAAATAAGTAAGGGGCTTGAAAAACCCAATTTGATCTTGAAAAATGGTGCTTTTTAGGTTCTTCAAGGGACCAATCATCTTTTTTGAAGGAAAACTTCAATTTTTCCAAAGGGCTTTATCTTTTCCAAGTGGACAGTTGCAATTTTCTTGAAGGGTATGTTACCCTTCAGAGGGACCATTTCAAAATTCTTGAAGGGCATCTTTACCTTTGGAATGATCATTCATAGGAGTCTAAAGGGACACATAGAAAGCCCAAAGGGTTTCTTACCCTTTAGGAAAGTCCATTGTGAAAAGCTTGAAGGGTTATTTAGAAGATAGATGCAGAAAAAAAGTCTAAATGAATTCCTTCAAACAAATTTTTTAAAGAAATTATTTTTAAATATTTTCTCAAAATAAATAAGATAAAAAATAAACCTGAGACCAAGTGTTTAAAGGAAATGATGGGCCAATGGACATCAAAATTAGGATAAATTACTAGCCATTATAAGTAATCAGGTTTAAAAATCTCAAAGTCTTAAGTCTTGGGAAACAACAAAGTGAGAAGACTTAAAGATGGACAAGCTTGAAGTAAGTAGACTTGAAGAACATGAATTACTCCACATAGAGTAAATTGGGTTTCTCCAAGTACTCTACTTAAAAATATTAATAAGTGAAGGATCTCAGAAAGTCCAAAATTGGGGAGTTCAAAGAACCTTAATTACTCTACATATAGTAAATCAAGATTCTTTAAAGTCTAGACTTAAGATTGGTCCATCAATGTGAGAATCATGATGCAACAAATGGAAGGTTGCCATGTGGTATAACTAGAGTAAAAAGGTCCAATCAGTAAAGGACAAGTGGCACAAGGGTGTTCAATAAAAATGGGAGAGTCTAAGTAGTTAGTAGCTAAAAGTTATGAAGGATCTCATCCACCATGGTTCATTTCCTACAATCATCATTTGATTATTAAATACATAACACCAAGAAGAAACATTCCATTTGCTCATAACATGACTTTTCAGATGTGCCAAAGAAGGTCTTAAAGATGGGAGGGGCTAAAGAGTAGTGTTTGGTGATCTTGAGTGGCACATTAAAGGGAAATAAGAAAGTAAAACATCATATTTCTCACTATCAGTGAATTCTTCTTTCTTCCCCTTCTCTTTTCCTCCTTTTCTATATAAATATATGCTTTTGTGCCAAGAAAATTATCCCTAGATTGGCGATAGAATCACTCTATATAAATCACTTTGTAAAAGACCATTTTGAATAACTACAAGGAATACTTTTTTGTTTCTAATTAGAATAAGTATGCACATTTGGTTTCATTTTTTAGAATGTATGATTTTTATTCATCACCTATGATTTCTTCCAGCACCTTGCTTTTAGTCCTCTTGACTTTGTGCAGGATTTCATGAAGTATCTATGTGTTGAGATCCTTTGAAGTGTTACCAATTCAAAGTGTCTCCCCTTAGACCTATTTTGTTATCCTTCAAAGTGTAAGGCTTTTCTCCAACCTCTATGCAAAATATCTATGCATATGACCTTGAGATAGAACTAGAATAACCTATGTCTTGTTTAGATTAATCAGTAGTTGGCTCTTTTCTTAGACCAAGTAGATCACTTATTTTGGTGCATCACTTCCCCTAGATTAGATTTTCTTTTTAGTCATCCTCCTTCCCCTTTTCCTTCATAAATAGTGGATTTTAGTGTGATATCAAGATTTGAAGTGAAGCACCTAAGGAACTAGCCTCATAAAAAATTCTAGAGGTTCAACCTCACCATAAGATAACCACATCTTGAGGTTTTGCCCATTATTGTAGCTAGAAGTGAGGGAGCTTGAAGAACTCTCTCATAAGGCTACAATTGTAAGCTATAATAGTTGGGTGACATGGTCACAATTGACTAATTTTAGCTAATTCCACTAATGACTAGTGGTTAAGTCATTAGGAAGTGGTTTGAGGGTAATAAAAAAAAGCATGGGAATTAATGAAGAACAAGTCTAGGAGTTTATGGTCATTAATTATCAAGGTAGAAATGGTCTCTAGGCTAGGTGTCGACCAACTAGCCTTGGGTTTTGGTAGGTGAGTTGTAAATAGGATTTATTTAATTAATCAACTTAATTATTTTATCTAAGGGGGCAAATGGGTAGGATTGAATATTTTAATAGGTAATCCTAACCCAAGGGATCCAAGGGGCCAAGAGGTGTGCAAAAGCTGACTAGAACTGTGTTACATGATTTTCAAGCATCTACATTTTTCCCCTTTTTGTTGTATAGTTTGCATCCTCAAGTCTTAAACAAAAATAAGAGGTATAATGGAAAGTTGGATGTATGCCTTAAGTATGGGAGGAGGTGCTCTCCCTAAAATTAGGATGTGATAAGGTGAAAATAGAGTTAGGTGTAGATTTGATAAGTGTAAATGGGTTACATAATAGGTAGGAGGGTAAAAATAGGTCACTGCAAGGAGGATAAGTGACAAATGAACCATGCCACTACATTTAGGTGTAGTGATATGGGTACCCTTGTAAATTCAAGTCATCTAAGAAAAGGTAACTGTGTTATTAAGGGTCTAAAAAGTGGGTGACATTAAGAACATGAAAAAGGTCACAAGTGACAGAGGTGCCAAATATGCTCAATCAAGGGTAACTACAATTCTAATGTTAAAAAAGGGTTGAGATTGAGTGTAATAACATAAAATGTGATAAGGGTCATGAAAATAATGTGGATGTTGATGATAGAAAAAGGTGGTATCATCATAAAAGGATATGGAAAGGGGTATGAATGGCCTGAAGGTGAGTTAGGTAGGTAAAGTAAAAGTTGGAATAGGGCATCCTTGGGGAAAAAGATAGGGTGGGGTGACAAAACCCTAAAATTAATGACCGTCAATGGTCAAGGTATCATAGAGACCATTAACAGTCATAAGGAAGCCCTAAAAAGTGATCGTAAAAGGTCACATCAGGGTTCATTTTGGTCATTTTTAATTTAATAAATGATGTTTCCATGTGTTTTGTGTAAAAATGATAGTGATTTTATCCTAGTAATCTAAGTAAGGTGGATTTAACTGAGGTTAGACTATGTGTAGAGGAGAGACATGGACCAGAGTGAATGTAAAGAGGTAGTGTAGTGTAGAGCTTGAGACTGAGTAGTGGTATTGATACCAAGGAATCCACCATGGTGTCAAATGCATAATGAGGTAGGGGATGCATTGATTGTATTAATTGTTGGTTTTTACTTAGTGTTGTGTGGGTGAGTCAGTTGTGTAAAAAATTAGGGTTTAGGGTATGGAGAGTGAGAAATGGGTAGAGGGGGGAAATTATTTTTAAGACTGAAGGGTAGGGAGAAATAGATTAGGTATAGCTAAAATATTATTTGTATGTTGAGGTTTTTAGTGGTTTATGGTTGGACCTAAAATTTTTGGGTCATCGGTGGTCTCTAAATAGTGACCATTAATGGTCATTGTCAACCATTATTGATTGATAGGTGATCATTAAATGATCAACATATGGACCATCAATGATCTTGAATTAAACCATTAGTAGTCAAAGGTTGATTGGTCATGGTTCCATAAGGAACTATCACTGATCAATACTTGACCATCAGTGGTTGGTATAAGTTTTAGAAATGGGGTAAAGTAAAAATTAGTAATGGGCTAAGGGTTGGGTTAAGGATAAAATCTAGAGTTTTAATGGTAATGGGTGAATAATGAGGTGTGTAATTGGGTAGGGGGTAGGACTGATAGGTAAAGTGCATAGGCTATATTGGAAGGGTAAGGGAAACTAAGGTATATGCTTAACCTTATAGGTAATGGAGCAGCTACATATATGGGACCAAGTGCCTCAGCTCTTAGAGGAGGTATGCATGGATATGACACTATAGGATTGGGAATATATGATAGCAGTTGTCCTAAAAATCATGAGTTTCTATAAGCACGTGCTAAAAGAGTTTTCTATGTTCGTATCTTTTATTGAGAGATGGAATCTTGATATCGATACTTTCTTATTATCGACTGGGGATATTGCTATTTTATTGGAAGACATACATTGGATTTTAAGGCTACTTATATGGGGTGAGATGATAGAACATATTGATAGTGAGGAGTGAGATGCATATATGGATTAGTTATTCAAAGAGGACATCATTTATGTAAGGTGGCATGTTGGAGGATTATATTATGTAGCTATGTACCACATGGATAGGGGAGGGAGATAGCTTGTCATGATGATGATGATGATGATGATAGTCATGACCTATTACACACTACCAAACTCTAATAGTGGTTGATTCCCATTTCTCTTTCTAGGCATCCTTGTAGACATGATGATGAATCAAACAATGTTTATATGGGCCCTAATTTTACTAGTACAAATCTATTAGGAGATCTAGGGATACTGAGTACATAAGAGATATGGCATTAGAATTGGTTTTGTGCTACACTAATGGGTATATGATAATATTAGTGTGCTACGACTAGGTGGATTACCATGTCATATATAGGACCAAGGAAAATTTAAAGTTAGATTCATGAGATGGAGAGGTGACCACATAATTACAAAACTAGGGAGAGTGGTATGAGATCTAGAGTGGTATAGGGATATTTTGGAGGCATTAGTTAATGGGGAGATTCTTTAGATGCCATATACTAGATTCTTAGCATGGGAAAGTTATGCTAGGCAAACCTTATCACTATAGAGTTACAAGTGTATTTATGGGAGATAGGAGTACAAGGTAGAGCTTATCCCATTTGGTAGGGTTAGGATATAGTTTGTGTTAGTTCAGGGTGTTTGAGGTGTTTTATTGAGGTACAAGAGAGAGGATGCTAAGGTGTTACTATCTCCTCCATAGCTAGAAGAGATGGAGATTTACCATGAGTTAATACCAATAGTAATAGATATCGATGATGCAAGTTTGACATAGGATTACCTTGTATGATTTTAGGGTCACTATGTAGTGGTAATGTTTGGGGGAGATGGTGTAGATTAAGATCTTGATGTAGACATGGAGGAGGGGGATGGATATTATATGGATGTGGATGTCCTTGACAAGAAGGTACTCATCATGGAGAGAGATCAGGTGAGTGAAACACTAGCAGTAACATAAGAAGCTCTAGTAGTGGTGACTCTAGAGAGAGATACAACATAGGGCTAAGTGGCTATCCTTGTGATCTAGGAATTTGACTCAAGAGAGGATGGTTAGTATTGTGTTAGTTTCAAAATGAAAAAAAAATGAAATAAGCACACTAATATCATAACATCTCTAGGCCTAGACACTAGGGAGAGCTTAGTTAACAATCATGAATGAAGCACACAACTAAAATGCAAAATAAAACTCTTTTACCTTCTTTGGATGCTCCAAAATTCTTGTTGTGTTGGTTTTCTTAGCTTGTGCTTCAAGAGGTCTTATTCAATGGAGTGTGGCTACCTTCATCTCCTCTTGGCACCTTTGGCTTGTGGCTTGGCTTGGCTTGAAATCAATTTGGCATTATAACACTAGTTGCTTGAAGCTTTTTGGAACCAATCTTGTATTATAAATTTGCACTAATTAAGCTTAGAAATGATGTTATGAGGCCTCCTATTTATAAATTTTTGGATTTGATCAGAATCAACCTCAACCATCCATCTCAAGATTAAGATGTGTGGTTAAGGATCAATTCAATTTTTAGAAATAAATTTATAATTATCGTCATCATGGCATTGGAAGAAGGGGAAACTAAGAGGTATGGAGGGCATCATGGAAGGCATTGATGAGGCATGAAGGGCATGAATCCTGATATTTGTGGCATTTATGGCCTAGGATGCCTTCCCATGAAATGAGGTCACTTGATGGTGCAGATATTCAATATTCATTTCCAAAACAAATTATTCAACAAGTTTCCATGGAATTATTAATTAGGCCTTGATTTGGGTTAATTAGCTCTTAGGCATGATTAAGCACATTATGCACAAATTACCTAAATTGATAAGAATGCCATGTTATTGGTCTTACATTTGACTAGATTTGAATTAGAAGTCCATGTAATATGCATTAGATGTATATTCCCATTTAGGATGTTGCCAATAAAAAATTAAAAAGGCACGAGTCTTGTGTAGAAGATTTGATAGGAAAGAGTATTCTAGAGCATGTTGGTGTAAATTTGGCATTTTGATTTGAATGAATTGATCAAAGTTAGTTGGCCCATAAATTGCATTTCCCCATTTAGGGATACCCTAGCCAAAATTGGCACTTGAATATGTCATTTTCACATTATTTTGTGTGTTTTAGTATTTTTAGGCCAAATTGTGCATTTTAAGTATAAACTAGCCAAAAGCTTGGTTGGAGGTTATCGACAACTAGTTTTAGGTGTCTACAGTTTGCCTCTATTTAGGAATGTATTGCAAGCTATAAATACATCAATGTCTTATCAAAGAATTATAAATGACATGCATACCAAAAATAAGATGATGATTGAATAACAAAGCTCCAAATGGTTTTTTGGAAGCCTATGAGAGTGCCCCCTCAAGGGAGTGGCCGTCACATTTGTTGATGGTTGGTCCCTAAAAAAGACACAATAAGAAAGGTGGAATTAACATGTGGTTGAGATAATCCAAATAGGAAAATGCTTGCATTCATTGATGTAAAAAGGATACTAATTTTCCCACAGGTGGTTATAATCATGAAGATGACCTAGATTGGCTTAATATGATTGTGCCCCAGTTAGGGATAATTAACAAGCATAACTCAAGGATATAACCTAGAATATAGATTAAAGATGAGTGGGCAAAAAATGATGAAAGAGATGAATAGAAGAATACTATTAATCAGTGTGAATAATTTAGTTGTGCATGTTAATGAGGAGATGCTCATATTGATTAACAATGATATAACTAGAATGGTCAAATGAGTTAATATTGACTAAGAGTAGGATGGAAGGATTTTCCAAGGTACCAAGGAGAAAATTTTGTGGCTTTATTGATTTTAAACCTTTTTGAAGCTGATTTTTGCTGAGCATATGATGGTAGGATTCATGATAGAACACCATGAAGACTTGGCCAAAATATGCATAAGGACTAACTCCTGATCCAATAAACATTCAAAAAATAATGCAATAATGATAAAAACCATGATAAAAATGTTAATGGATGAATATGGATGGACTCAATAATAATTTGTGTAGGGAACCACTCAATGAACACATATAGACTGAGTCAAGGCAACAATGCTAAAAGAAAACAAACAAGTAAGCAAATAAATAAACAAATAAAAGAAAAAAATAACCTAAAATAAACAAACAAAAAAAATCCTAAAAAAAAAATCAAAAGAAATCATCTTAATAATTACCATGCCCCAGTAAGGTGGATCAAGGATAACTAACTACACTTAGGATAAATATTTTTAATTTTTTTAAAAAAAATTTATGAATGTTTTTAGAATTTTGAGGTATCTTAACTCGCTAGAGAATGACAAGATACCTATTCATAAAAAATAAAGAGCATTTGGCTTAGGCTACTCATAAAATGGTGAGAGCATATGGCTTAGGTTACTCACAAAATGGTGAGAGTGTATGACTTAGGTTGCTCACAAAATGATGAGAGCGTATGGAAAGGGGGACTGAGGTGACCTCAACATGAATAGATCATGACCCATATAGTCTCAAAATGACCTAAATTCATATTAATTATATCCACACAAAAGGTGGAGAAAAACCAACTAGATCCCAACAAGTTCTCAAATCTGGAAAATGGCCATTCAAATGAAAATAACAAATGCAAGGTGATGTGGTAATGCATGATAAATAGTTTGTAGTTATAACTAAGATACAATTATATAGGTTAATAATACTAATTTTCCCATAGGTAGTTATACTTTGTAGAAAGACTAATGAGACACTGATTTGTCCATAGGTGGTTATAATTAGGCTCACATAAACAAACATGGATAAGATGAAAGATATCTTACTAGATCAACTATCACACTAATTTCATAGACTATCATTATAAACATGGATTGAATTGATTATTGAAACTTGATTGAAATCCCCCCATAAAATGTGCGAGAAGAACCAAATGAACCAAGATCAAAAATAGGATTGTGAGGATGAATAAAAATATGCTTTGGTCTAGATAAGAATGGAATGATAAGATGGTATGGCATTGCTAAGGATAATGATGGTCTAGATAGATTGGATAAAATGGTAACAGGGTTACCCCCAAGTGACAAGGTAATTGATAGGAGTTTGTGACAATGGCAAAAGGATATGTAACAACAAAAATGGCATGGTAATGTGAAATGGGATGGTACATGTTTTTGGCTTGGGCATCATTTTTTATTCTATTGCTCTTGTTGATGGGGAGATGCACATCCTAATCAACAAATGATATAAATAAAATACTCGATCATGTTAATTGCTATCATACACCTTGTCTAAATAGCTACTCTATTAAGAACTTAATTTAGATCTAGATGTCAAGAATGTTGTTGTGTTCTTCCTTGGTTGTTGATTCTGATTCTTTCAAGCATCAAGATAAGGTATCATTGTAGCCTCTACAAAGGAAAGTGTGACCATGGATGGTAAAAAAGGATAAATAATGGATGGTAGGATTGATTGTGAAATGGAATGGTAGATTATAATGGAATGTATAATGGTGGGGGAACAAATGAAGATCAAGACTTTCAGTCACACGTAATGTTACAAATGGTGAATTCAACATAACTTTGGTTGTGGTAGGGATAAAGACTTATTCTCTTAATAGGACCACTAATTTTTTTGTTATTTGATCTTGAGAGTAGCTACTATCTAATTAGGCTATAGATTAGAAGCTATTTTGATTTGATCTTTGATTTTGTCTTTATCAAGTAGTGAATAAATTTTTTTCTTAGATATCAGTGCTTCATAAAGGTTTTCACCAATGAAGTTGTCTTGATTGTCATGTAGTACCTTTGAAAAGGTTTCACTAATGAACATTGGATTTTAAATTTAATTTTCTTCTAGTGCTTCCAAAACATTTTCACTAGAAGATACTGAGTTCTAACTTTGATTGTCCCCTAGCACCTTTGAAAAGGTTTCACTAGGGGAGTGTTCTTTTACTACATGAATGTTGTCTTGGCCTCCTTGCTCTTTTTCAACTGCTATGTCACCATGGATCCAGTTCAACAAAGTGTGATTTTATCGATCCCATTCAACACTTGTGAGAGATGGAAGGTCAATAATATGGATATCTTGGTTGATGGTAATGGCTTATGAAATGGTAATGAAATGGGGAGAGGCTACACAATCCTCATAGAAGATACTAGGATAACTTGTGTCAAAGCTGAAATACTCATCCTCAAAAATCATAGAAGGATCACAAATGTATTAAAATTGATTTGTGATGCATGCATAACCAATGTTGTAACATCCATTAACATTTTTTTCATCTAAATCTAATTTTAACTCAAGGGACTTTGAATTTGATGTTGAGATTGATGTTGATTCAGATTCAGATTCTAATGCTAAATCTGATGTCAGTCCAAGAGTAAAACCTAACTCTAACTCTAATTCTTCATCTGATGGGTACTCTATTATAATGATACCTTGTTGAATATTTGGTTTTGGACAAGCAATAACCTGTAATGACATGATGGGTTCCATAAAGACTTGTTTGTCAAAGTGAGACTCCTCTAAGATGGAAAAAAGGTCAGGAGACAACTCCTTAGAGATTAGCTTGTTAATAGGACGATCTTGAAAAATAGGCACATGGTTGAGGTAATTAATTTCACAAAGGTAGTTATAATCATTAAGAAGTGACTTAGTAAATACTATCTCATCAGAGTGAGACTCCTCAACAATTGGTATAGGATCAATAGGCAATTTATCATAGGCTAACTCATCACAAATGGTTGATTCAAAAAAAACATCTTATATTGATTGGTTCTCTTGGCCTTGGTTTCTAATGAGTTATAAAGTATCAATTTTGAGCATAGCTTGGTCTTCAAAAGATTGGATCAATTATGGTTTGGTTGGGATTGGTACTGGATGAGGAATGACTTGTGATTAGATAATAGTAGGTGATTGGGGAGCATGATTGATTCTATGAGCCAAAGGACAAAGTCCTAAGATGGTAACGATAGGGTGGTGTGGAGAATGAATTCTCACATAAACTAAAGGAAGAGGTCTTGGTATAGAAATGGTTGAGCATTATGGAGCTTGGTTGCTCGTACAAGCCAAAGGACTAGGTCTAGGAATGGTAATGGTATTCCTCGGATATTACAGAGCTTGATAGCTTGTATAATCCAAAGGAGGGTTATGGGTATCCAATGATTGGATAACAAAAGGATGTTATGAAACTTGATTTCTTGCATAATCAATAGCATCTAATTCTTCCTCATAAACCATATCATCCCAATCTTCAGTTGGATCATAAGCTAGTTCTTGACTGTGTTCCATGTACTAATTTATAAAAAGAGGGTGTGGATTCATATCCTAAACAACATTATCTATAGTTGGGTCTTTAAAATCCTCTTCACAAGCCTCTTCATTCCAATCAAGGTCCTGAGTTGGATCATAATTTCCTTTGTGACTTTGTTCCCATGAATGATTAATATGAGGCAAATAGAAATCTGTCTCACAAACCATATTAGCATCATTGGGGTCTTGACAAAAGCCATAAAAGTCCTTTTGTGCAGAAATTCTATCATAATTTAAATTTTAAGTGACTCCACCATAATTTTAGTGAGACATATCCATGTAAATGATGGAAACTCTGAAACAAAAAGGCTTAGGGTTCTACAAACTTTGAAAAACTATGTCTAAAGGACAAATGGTTCAAAATTGGTTTAACCTGGTCAAAAGGAGGAGTTGTATCTCCAATGTGGTTTGAAAGCAGAGTGGTATCTCCCAAAATGGTTTGTACTAAGACTTGGAATAAAATAGCCTAACATCAAATGTCTAACATCAAATGTCAAATGCACAAAAGGTCAAGCATCTAAATGAAAATTGACATGTCAAAGGTTTAGGTCAAAGTGTTCCAAACAAGGTCTAAACTAGGAAAGGGAAAAGTTGAGTTACTAGGTCTTTTGTCTAAACATGGATTCAAAAGTTAGGCTTAAAAAAATAGTCACAGTGTGATTTAATTTAATCTAACAAGTTTGGAAATAACTTTGACATAAACCCGACACATAAAATCACACATAAACATGATCAGTTGGCATAAAGAATAAGACAACAAGGCTCTTTTGAAGAAAGACTATGTTCTCCCAAATAAAGGCATGAACAATGATAAGGATAGGCATTAAACAAATAAACCACCAATATTTTTCAATTTTGGGCAATCAATTAACTAAATTTATGCAACCCAAAATAGAAATATCTATGTATTGGCCCCACAAATTAAATCCTAAATAGAAATCAATCAATGTTTGAATCCAAACTTAACAAGGCTAATTAAAAACTCAACATTGAAAATTAAGATTTGACCAACAATTTAGACAAGATTAGATAGCATGATGGCACAATATAATGGTCCAAATGGTATGCATGACATGGTTTGAAACAAATGGTTTTTAGTACAAGGTAAACTAGTCTTGAAACAAATCAAGCAGCCTAACAGAGTAAGCATACTCAAATAATGTGGTCAATGGTTATTTTTCAAAAAATCAAAGGTAAAAAAGATTTGACATCATTTTGGCAGCATAATGCTACCCTTTTTAACTCAAATACATGATTTTGACATGGCTTATGAATAAACAAACAAGTTTTAGTCTCAAAACATACCAAATGAGAAAATGACAAAAATACACAAAGTATAATCATCCAAATCCAAACAAGGGTATGATATGTGGGGTATACTAAATTAGCAAGTTTATATCATTCTAAGGGAATAAATTACATAATAAATTTCATTCCAAACAATGCCAAATAAAATTATGGATTTTGGGTCCATATCACTTGACTTGTTTCAAAAATGTCTAGTCCTATTTACAACCACTACATCTTGTTGTTCACTTAGTGTAGTGTGATGTCCAAAGTGCCACTACATACTATTTACAACTCCAAATGAGTTAAATGAATTCAATGTTGGGAGATGAAACCCTAGATCAAAGATTCCCTAAATAACTTATGGGAGCTGATGAAGTCCCCCTCACAAGTCAAGATGCATAAATAAATAAAGCATGAAAATAGAAAGACTTTAGGGTCATTTTCAAGGTCACCAAAACTTTGATGAATTTTTGAGGAGTGCTTTAGAGGAATTTATTTCTAAGCCTTGGACTAGGCTACTTATAATAGGAATGGTGCTTTTGATTCCAAGGGTTTCCTATAGGGGACAAATGGAAGAGCATACATACAATACTCCTCTTTTTTTCCAAATTAAATTCAACTAAACAACTATTGTAATAAAAATTTGACAAATGTGTTCAATTTTAAACCCAAATTAAGTGTTTGGTGATGTTTATTTGACCCCTTTGTCTTAGTTGTAAACTTTGAAAAAAATTCACCAAAAACATCTAAAAATTCCTTGTTAAACACCAAAAACAAGTTCCTAATAAAATTTTAAACATACAAAAGTGATTTGAACATGTTTTAAGTAAATATCCCATTTGGTCCTATAGAAAAATTGTTAGCATGTCCTTTATCTTTGAAGCCCTTTTGAATTTGAAACAACAAACTTTTGAAAAGTAGGTCTCGAGTTTATGTTTTTATAAAAACATAGTGACTGATGTCGATCAATACCACCGATGTTGGTTACATCCAACTGAGATCTGATCAATATTGGTTATACTGATCGATGTCAATTAATCCAAGTAACTGATGTTGATATTTCTATTGATGTCAGCTACTATGTAAAAACCATGGCAACTAAAAACAAAAAAATAAAGTTATAAAACTAATTTGTAAGTGTTTTTAAAGCTCAAATAAATTTTTTAAGGTTTCAAAAGGATCTCCTTCATGTGTAATATGCATCTAGTCCCATCAGGCATGCCATTATTTGATCTTAGAATTTAACTCAAGAGAGAATAGTTAGTATTTTATTATTTCCAAAATGAAAACAAAATGAAATAAACACACTAATAGCATAACATCTCTAGGCCTAGACACTAGGGAGAGCTTATTTAACAATCATGAATGAAACACACAACTAAAATGCAAAAGAAAACTCTTTTACCTTCCTTGGATTCTCCAAAATGCTTGTTATGGTGGTTTTCTCAGCTTGTACTTCAAGAGGTCTTCTTCAATAGAGTGTGGCCACCTTCATCTCCTCTTGGCACCTTTGGCTTGTGGCTTGGCTTGGCTTAGAATCATTTTGGTATTATAGAACTAGTTTCTTGAATCTTTTTGGAACCAATATTGCATTATAACTTTTCACTAATTAAGCTTAGAAATGATTTTGTCAGGCCTCCTATTTATAAATTTTTGGATTTGATCAGAATCAACCTCAATCATCCATCTCAAGATTGAGATGTGTGGTTGAGGATTAATTCAATTTTTAGAATTAAATTTATAATTATCCTCATCATGGCATTTAAATAAGGGGCAATTAAGAGTCATGGAGGGCATCATGGAAGGCATTGATGAGGCATGGAGGGCATGAATCCTGATATTTGTGGCATTTATGGCCTAAGATGCCTTTCCAAGAAATGAGGTCACTTGATGATGCAAATATTCAATATTCATTTTTGAAACAAATTATCCAACAAGTTTTCATGGAATTATTAATTAGGCCTTGATTTGGGTTAATTATATCTTAGGCATGATTAAGCACAAATTACCCAAATTGATAAGAATGCCATGTTATTGGTCTTAGATTTAACTAGATTTGAATTGGAAGTCCACGTAAGATGTGTTAGATGTGTATTCCCATTTAGGATGTTGCCAACAAAAAATAATAAAGGAAAGAGTCTTGTGTATAATATTTGATAAGAAAGAGTAGTCCAGAGCACATGGGTGAAAATTTGATTCAAAATGAACTAATCAAAGTTAGCTAGCCCATAAATTTCATTGCCCCATTTAGGGATACCCTGGCCAAAATCAGCACTTGAATATATCATTTTTACATCATTTTGTGTGTTTTAGTGTTTTTAATCCAAATTGTGCATTTAGGTATAAACTAGCCAAAAGCCTAGTTGGAGGTTATTAACGGCCAGTTTTAGGTGTCTACAATCCTTATTCAAGAGAGGGATACAACATGAGTGAAGCTATCCTTGGTTATATATGAGAGGGATGCCTTGAGACATGTAGGAGGGTAGGTACCTACACTTGTATGATCATTAAGGACCATCTCTATGGTGAGGTATGTGGCCATGGTCAAAGATCTCAGATACTATGAGGTAATTATCTCTAGATAGTTTCTAGATGAGCTTTGATATGTTGAATATAGAGTATAAGTTATTGGGGAAGCTAGTAGTACTACATTAGGTTAGTGGGTAACATCTAAGGATGAAAAAATAGGTCCCATAGGTAGAAAATATCTAGGAGGTAGTGGTCCCCTAGGACCTTAGAATCCTATGAGACTCTCTATTTTGATGAATGACATGATTTTGATACCAGCCTATGAGTCGATGTAGTGAGATGTACATATTTTTATGAGAGACATGGACATTATTATTAGATATGATTATTTATGATTATGATTTCATTGATTTGATTGAGGGTTATGGTTTTATTTATGGTTATGGTTAGTTATTTGATGTTCATAATGTGATGATGTTATTTATGATATGATCATGATGTTGTGATTAGTATTTATCTTATTATTAGATACATGCTTAATTAGATGTTATAAAATATGAATGTTTTTAAATTAATGAATCTATTTTCTCCTTTATCTAGATGGACATGTGATGGATAAAATATGTGATGACTCATTATTTTATAAATGGTTATAAATATGATAAATGATGATGACTAATGAGATGTGATTGGGTACTTAGATAGATGAGATGATTTTTGAATAAGAAAAGATTAAAAAATCAAAAGATAAATGTATTAATTAATGTAACAACAAGTATGTATGAGAAAGAAGAAGGAAACACAATGCTCTTTCATTGGTGAGGACCAAAACAAAAGGATGTTAGATTGGCTTATGAGCATAAGCCCTTCACATGCTTCATAACAACATTCATTGGTTAGTTAAAAATTTTCTTGATCACACAGTGTGAAGTAAGATCAAAATCCATTATTTTATAGAGGGTATAAAAGGGATATGGATGATAAAGAAACCTTCATGTGAGGTTAGCTTCCCTCTTCTATAGGTTACCAAAGAGCTAGTATAAACAAATATATGTCATAGATGTTGTAGACTAATCAATGTAAGAAGCCTACTAATGAAATTTAATTATGTCTTACAAATTTTTGTTTCTCTTTTTTTTTATAATGGGTCTTTTGATATTTTTTATATTGATTTGAGAGGTTGAGGGAAGTTGATTGATATGAGAAGCCTCCTGTTTCTACGCTAGATTCGGTTTTCACATTCAAGAAAGGGAAATGAGAAACTAAGAAAGAAATGGATGAGGGTTTGTACGTACCCAGATTGTAGATGTGTGCACCAAAATTCAGACATTGTGAGAACTCCTCTTTGGTTGTGGATGATGACACCTGAAAGAGAAAAAACTAAGACACGAAAAATGTTAGATGACAAAAGGGTGGATTGCCAAGCAAGAGCTTGGTCCTAGAAGCGCAAAGGCTTCTTGGGGGATGGCAGTCCACTGTTAAAATAGAATGCTAATCAGAAATAGAAAGTGATAAATGATAAAAGACAAAAAAAAGAACTAAAAGTAAAAGCATACCTGTTTAAAAGCAATCTAACTTTGCATAGTCACCGACGTCGATGGTATTGCCGGCGTCGGTCAGGAAGGCCACCGATGTCGGTTATGCTACCGACGTTGATAGGGGTACTGGACGAGGTCAGTCGAGGCAATGGTCAGGGATGAGTTACAGGTCTGGTCTTGGTCTACAGAATGGACTATGGTCTCGTCTGAGGGTTAGGGAGGTCTATTTAGAGGTCTGTGAGATTACCTGGAGGTCTGAGGGACTTGTTTTGGGTCTAAGGGATTGAGAATGTTGTTTGGGACTAGACTGAAAGGGTGATAAGGCAAAAGGAAGATGGACAGGAGACAAGGGTCTGAGAAGACTTTTTAGCCTCTCAGGGAAGGACAAGGCAAGTGGTGGATAGTGGATAGGATAGGTAGATGAAATAAAATGATAAAATGAAATGAAATAATGAAACTCTTACCTCTTGCTTGTTGGTTGGAGAATGGAGAAACCTATTGTCAAAGCTGTTGAAGAACCTGCAAACGGAGCTGTTGCTTGGAGCTGCTCTACAAGGTACCTGTAGCTGCTGGGGTTGCTATATGAGAGGGAGAGGGAGAATATGAATGTAAAAGTGTCAAGAGAGTTCTGTTCGTGGGTGGGGGTAGAATGGTTGCAGAAAATGGTTTTGAAGGCTGTCGACGATGGTAGAACCACCGATGTCGACCGAATATGATTGATGTTGGCGGCCAAAGAATGGGGATAGAGGCTAAAATTAGCCTCTATCTGTTCTTACACACTGCCGGGTCAAGGGGCTGTGGGAAAATGGTCGAGGAAGACATAAATGGACACAGGAGGAAGGATAAAGGGGAGATTTGGGCAATAAAGGCTAGGAGAGAGGTGGGGGGATCTAAGGAGGGGATCCAAGGTGGCAAGGGTGAGGTGGAAGAGGGGCCACTAAATTAAAATATTTAAGTTATTTTAATTTAATGAATGGAGGGGACTAAGGTAAGGGTTAGGACATAGACCAAGGGGGTTAAGGGTGAAGACGACCAAGGTGAAAACACATTTTTGGTGTCTACATTTGCCCCTTTTTGTCTTGTTGGTTGTTCTTGATGAACTGCAAGACAAAAATAGGAGTTGGTTGCCCCAAGAATGGGATGAGGTGTTCTCCCCTCAAAGTGAGAGTCGAGAGAAGGGAACCTAAGATCGAGTGTCAATTTGACAGAGAGATGGATAGAGAGAGGGTGAGTGTGAACGCTGCAATAGTCGTGATTGTGCGTATACCACTTCACGGGATGGTCGAGGAGTGCCAAAATTGAAATAACCGAGCCCCAGCATTTGGTCGTAGCTGATTGGGTTATTAAATTTAAGCTGAAGCTCCAATGGTCATCGTGTTCTAGGTATCCCAGGCTCAGGAAGTGCTCCCAAAAACAAGAAAATGTCACAAGTAGTAGGGATCAACCGGCTTGCGATCCTATACTTGTGAGGGTCAAAAATAGTCTATGCACAATTTTGCTAACCAGTCGTGAGGTAGCATACATACAAAAACAACCAAGGCAACATTTGTCTTGGAAGTGGTCATGGTCAGAGGAGATAGGCATGATCTCCAATGGTCATTGGTCGAGGTGGTTGGATGAAAGGATGTGGCTGAGCTATCCACAAAAGACTGAGTGATGCCTACATAGCCCTTGTGTGAAGGGCCTCAGGCCAATGTAGTTCTCTCTAAAAGGGAGGAAGGGTCAAAGTGGTCGATGGTCTTGGTTAAGGTCAAGGTGGATGGATGGACGAAAGGATGTGGCTGAGCTAACCTCAGAACACTGAGTGCTACCTACATAGCCCTTATGTGAAGGGCCTCAGGCTAATGTAGTTCTCCCTAAAAGGGAGGAAGGGTCAAAGTGGTTGATGGTCTTGGTTAAGGTCAAGGTCATGGATTGGTTTTAGACGAGGTCAAGGTCAAGTGATGAAGGAGAAAAGGGGTTTGTCCATCTGAGAGACGAACAAACAGGATGGCTAAGCTAACCCCAAAAAATGTTGTGTCAATTGAGTGCTGCCTACATAGCCCCGGTCATAGGGCCTCATACCAATGTAGTTCAAACTAGTTGAGAAGATTGGTCGATGATTGGTTTGGTCATTTGTCAAAATGATGAAGAGAAAAAGATGTTACAGCCTTTTTCAAATGGTGTATGTTGTAACATTGGTTAAGGGGTCTTTCATCCCTAGCAATTTTCCATATTCATGATGGATGTAATCTAAAAATGAATTGAGGTCTATTTATGCTTCAGTAAGTATTGGTTTATGCTTAACATAAATTGTGTAGTCCATAGTTTCCATGTGTATTGGTGTCCATAGAAACTAGTGTGAATAGGTTATGGGAGTGGTCTGAAAAGAGTGTTGAGTTGAGCTGGTTTGACAAATGATGAAGTTGAATGTGACCAAAGTGTAAAGGAAGTGAAAGACATATTCGCCCTTTCATTGATAAGGACTAGAATGACAGCATAGATAGGGGTTGTTAGAACCAAGAGCCCCATTCATGCGTTGCATCATTGACCATGAGTTGTGTTAGAGTGGTAATCAAATCACTTTGACATTAAAGTGAGCTCGAAGTCCCTTGAGTAGGTGTTATGATAGGAGGAGGATAGGGTAAGCCATTTTAAGAGTAGGGATAACTTTGCCCCTTTTTATAGGAGACCCTGAGACAACTATAAGCCAAGTCCATGACCTATTTTTTTTTTGGTGCAGATTGATCAATGCGAGAAGTCTACATAAAGATGTCATTTTTCTTGGTGGTCATTTGTGTAGCTGATCGATGCAGGAAGCTTCTACGAAAGTGCTGTTTATAGCAAGATTTAGTCATAGCCATCCTTCGAGGGAGTGGTCTATATTTTTGCTTTATATAAGTTTGAATAGCTGTCCTTCGAGGGAGCAGTCTATTAGCTACAACAATGATAGTACAACTATCCTTTGAGGGAGTATTCTGCCTTTTGATTTGATTTTGTGACCTTGGATATTTTGACATCTTGATTTTTTTTTGACAGAATGTGGAGTCATGGACGAGACTATAGAAGTTCAAGGGCTCCCTTTTATTAGGACAAAGCATCCATGCATCAAAAAAGGGTTATAGAGGATTTGTTTAGGGGAATAGGGTTGAGGATTAAGAGGATGGGGATTTCTCAAGGGATGAGCTTAAGTTAAATGTCAAGTGGATGAGTACTCGACTAACAGTAGAATGGTCATAGATGCAACGCATTGAGAGGCTCAAGTTCTGGCCGTCCATCGAGAGAGGACAGATGATAAGTCCCTGACCCATACTTGTGTGTGATGATGAAAGGTCCAAGCCAATTAGGGGCAAATTTGCCTCGTTTACTTTGCTCTATATTGGTGACATGCTAGTTTTCTTTGAGGACAAGGTCTCTGATGTTGAAATCTCGTTCTCACAGATTTTTGTCATAGGCTCGCTTGATGCAATTTTGGTAGACATGGAGATGGTTGAGCATTGCAAGATGATGCTCGTCAAGTAACTCAAGTTGAGATAAGCGATCTTGATGAAAGTCATTGTTGGAGAGAATGTCATGCAAAGAGATGTAGAGAGATGGGATCTGTACTTTGAGAGGTAGGATAGCCTCTATTTCATACACTAGAGAGAAAGGGGTAGCACCCATGGAGGTTCAGATGCTAGTGCAGTAGGTCCACAAAGCAAAGGGAATATGAATGTGCCAGTCCCTTCCTATGTTGTTGACCACCTTCATGAGAATTTTAGTCAGAATTTTGTTGGAAGCCTCAGCCTACCCATTTAGTTGTGGGTAATAAGGCGAAGAAAAGCTGAGTTTGATGCCAAATGAGTCGTAGAGTTTTTAGATGGTCTTGTTTTTTAAGGATTTACCATTGTCAGTGATGATTTTGTGAGGGACACAGAAATGATAGATGATGTGACTTGATGAAGTCGATAATCTTGTTAGCTTTTGTGGAGATGAGAGGAATGGCTTCCACCCACTTGGTGAAATACTCGGTGGTGGTGATGATGGACTAATGACAAAGAGACGAGTGAGGGTTAATCTCACCGATGAGATCTAAGCCCCACTAAGAAAAAGGCCAAAAATATTGAGCAACTTGTAAGGCATGGCTAGGGAGATGAAGCAAGTTAGCATGCTGCTGACACTTGATGCAATGCCGAACATAGTCGCTACAGTCTTGATGAAGGGTGGGCCAATAATAGCCCAGATGAAGGATGCACTTGGCAACTGAGTTCCCACTGAAGTGTCTGCCACAAATCCCATCGTGGACTTGTTTAATGGCATGAGAGGCTTTATTGGAGGTTAGATAGCGAAGAAGGAGGCCATCGAAGCCTTGCTTATAGAGAAGACCCCTTAGCATGGTATATCGAGCCGTGCATTTGATGAAAGCCCACCACACATTGCTAGAGAGATGGGGAGGAATGATAGAATGAGATAAGTAGTCCACAAGTTGCTTATACCAATCATCTCATGGACTAGAGTCTATGGTGTTGACATGGTTGATGTCAGGAGAAATGTATGAAGGCAATGACATATGATGCACCATGACAAAAATTCTAGATGAAGACGATGAAGATGGGATATGCGACGCGAGAGAAGTCATGGTGTCAGCAAACTTGTTTGTGGAGCATGGAATAGTCTGCAAAAGGTAATGGTTGAAAGAGGCGAGGAGAGTGTCAACACAGTTTTTATACCTTTGCAAAATTTCATTTTTATAGAGGTATGAACCGTTGACTTGATTGATGATGAGCTGCGAGTTGCTGAAGATTTTGATGGTCTTAATTTTGAGAGAAAGGGTGGTTTGAAGTCCCAAAATTAAGGCCTCATATTTAGCCATATTATTGGTATAATCAAAGTTGAGCTTGAAAGATAGAGGCATGGGCTCTCCTTCGAGTGGGATGAGAATGACTCCCACACCCCCACCAAGTTGACATTGGAGCTGTCGAAGAACATGGTCATTTGGTAGATGGTATAGTCGGTGGAAAGCGTAGCGATAGATTTGTCAGGAAACTCACATTGCGAAGGTTGATTGTCGAGAAGAGGGGCATCTGCCAATTGGTCAGTGATAGTTTGCCCCTTGATATATTTTTGTTGGATGAATTTGACATTGAATTCAGCAAGCAGCATGAGCCACCGAGCCATACGTTGATTCTGATATGGCTTGGAGTGCATATACTTGAGAGCATTAGTGTGAGTGATAACAAAAGTTTTATGGTTGAAAAGATAGTGGCAGAGCTTGGTAGCGGTAAAGACTAATGCCAAACAAAGTTTCTCGGTATGAGTATATTGAGTTTCATAGTTGACCAGTGTTCGGTTGATATAGTAAACTACTTGCTCACGATGATGCTCGTCTCAGTGCGCGATCATGGCACCTAACAAATGGTTGGTGGCAGAGATATAAAGGTAGAAGGGTTAGTCATCTTTAGGTGGAATGAGGACTGGTGGAGAGACTAGATAGTGTTTGAGGGCTTCAAAAGCCTCTTGATAGTCCTTATCCCATTTAAAGGTGACGTCCTTCTTAAAGAGATGATGAAAAGGTTGGCAGTGGTTAGAAAGTTGTGAGATGAAATGGTGAATGGAGTGGAGTTTCCCTTGTAGACTGTGAAGCTACTTGAGATTGGTCAGAGGCAGCATCTCGAGGATACCATGGATCTTGGCGAGATCTATCTCGATGCCACGGAAGGAAATGATGAAGCCAAGAAGCTTGTCTGAGAGGACCCCAAAGATGCATTTCTTGGGGTTAAGGTGGACATTGTATTGAAGAAGGTGAGAGAAGATGATCTTGAGAATGGTCAAATGGTCACGAAGAAGCTTGGACTTGCCGAGCAGGTCATCCACATAGTCCTCCATGATTTTATGGAGGAGATCATGGAAAATGTAAGTCATGGTGCACTGATAAGTGGCACCTGCGTTCTTCAAGCCAAAAGGCATGACTTAATAGCAAAAAGTCTCCCATGGGGTGATAAAGGTAGTCTTGTACTGATCTTTCAGTGCGATCAGGATCTGATTGTATCCTAAAAACCCATCCATGAGGGATAGCATTTCATGGTCGGCCATGAGATCAACAAGCTGGTCAATGTTAAGAAGAGGGAAGTCATCTTTGGGACATGCTAGGTTAAGGTTGTGATAGTCCGTGCATATCTGGATCCCCCCAATTGCTTTGGTGACTGGGACGATGTTAGAGACCCACTGTGAATAATCAATGGGTTGGATGAAAGAGACAAAAAGAAGGCATTGAAGCTCCTCTTTGACAAGGAGCACAATGCGAGGATGCATCTTTCAAAGCTTTTGCCTAATAGGCTTAGCCTCTGGTTTGGTGATGATGTTATGGGTAGCAATGGTTGGGTCGATGCCAGGCATGTCACTATAGGTCCAGGCAAAGGCCTTGCTATGGTCTGAGAGGAACTGGGTGTAGTCTAGCTACTCCTGAGCGTCTAAAGATTGGCCAATCTTTAAGATGTGAGAAACATCAAAAGAAGGGAGGATGTTAATGGTTGATTCATTTAACATAACCTGGGTCTCATAAGGGAGGGAGCACTAGATGAAAGAGTCGTCAACACCCATGTAAGATAGAATGGCATCATCGTCGATGTAGTGGATAGTGTGAATGGTTGCTGACTCATCCTCTATCATGCTAGGAAAAATGAGAGGGAGAGACCTGGACACCCCATTTAGCTGATAGGTTAGAGGTTCTAGGCAGATGGTGTTTATGGAAAAAAAACTAGGAGGGATGGAAACCACCGACTCCGTAGGTGAAGGAGGAGGGATGGGTGAGCCTAGAGGAGATTGGTCAATGGGTGGCTTGGGACAAAGGTATGAAGGGGCCTGAGTGGGGTCATGATATCCTAGGCCATACCATTTCTTGGCATCATCATCATTGAGCAGCTTGATGGGCTGATGGGAGCCTTGCTTATAGCATCCAAAACCAAAACCCTTCCATGCACACCTGTAAAGGTAAGTGTGTGCAAAGGCAGGGTTGCCAAGAAATGAGAAGTCTGATGTGAATGGTTGGGGTGAAGAGAGAGGGTTGCCATCAGTAGGAGCTTGATTGAGCCCCCCATAGACAAGGTTGGTTTAGAGGTGAGGAGGACCATAAGGCATGACCATCCCGATCCAATGGTCATAACTGGGGCTATGGTGAAGGCATCCATACTCTTGCAGAGTTTGGAACATGTCTAAGGTTAGCAAGCGATATTCCCCAAGTGAAAGTCACTGGAAGATGTCTTCCATGGGGCCTTTGGTCATCACTTGAAGAGGAGGGAACTGGTCGAAGCTTTTACAGATGGAGGTGGTGTTGGGGTTGATGGCTTGATAGGAATGAGGATGTCATTTGGACGGTAGGTGGTGTTACAATTTTTGAAGGGTGAAGGGTCAGCGGGAATGGTGTGGACTTGCCTATCGTGCTCAAATTTCACACAACGATGTAGGGTGGAGGGGACACAGGCCATGGCACAGATCTAGGGTTGGCCCAACAACATGTTGTATTGAAACTCTCCTTCGATGATATAGAAGAGCTTTAAGACTGTGCGTGGACCAATGTGAATGTGAAGAATGACTGTGCCAATGGTCGTGGCAGTGGTGTCATTGAAGGAGTGCAAAATTGTGTCAGTTTTAGAGATACAATTCTTAGGAAGAGCCAACTGATCAAAGGCATGGGTAGAGATAATGTTGATGTTGGTGCCTCTGTCCATCATAACATGTTTAATGCGTGTCTGATCAACATAGGCAGTGATGAAGAGGGCGGCATCTTGATCTTCCATGTTGGATGTGGGAATCTCAGAGTCGTTGAATGTGATGGAGGCAACATGAGATAAAGAGTGGACGAGGGCAGCGAGTGGTTGGGGGTCCTCAGGTTAGACCTCTGCTGTCTGTAAGGCTCGAATGAGGGCTTGATGATGCTAAGGTGAGGTTTGGATGAGGTCATAAAGGGACATCTTCACAGGCGTCTGGTGAAGTTGTTTTAACATGGAGTCATGAATCAGCTCGAAAGAGGAAGAAGAAGAAGGCTGAGATGCGCCAAGGATAGAAATTTTAGGCTTGGGCACTAGAGGTGTTTTGACGAAAGGGTAGGTCCAAGGAATGGTGGCTTTTTCTTTTTGCCTTGTCCTTTTGTGACCTAGTGGTTATGTGGATAGCATTGATTTCAAAGATAGGAGGTGAAGAAGGGGTCATGGCCTGCTGGTGAGATGTTGATGTGGTTGAAGAGGTTGGATGGGAAGGTGTCGAGGGTCAGTCAAGAGTGTCCTCAAGTAGAAGAGTGTCCTTCTCCATATAGCGGTGAATGACGGCCTTGAGGGCATAGCAAGTCTCGGTATCATGTCTTGGCGTATGATGGTATAAGCAAATCTTCGTGTCATCGAACTAGGAGGGCTTGGACCCAAGAGGTTGGAAAGGCCTGATAGGTGGAAGGGTTATGCTAGAAGTCTACAAAAGTCAGTGCAATATTGATGAGTATGAGCCCATGAAGGGTCTGTGCTAGTTGATGTGTGCGATGTTGGTGACTTTTGCTTAAGTGGAGTTGGAGGAGGTTTTTGTACCACCTTTTGGGTTGATGGTGCGGTGATAGGTGGAGATGGCACTTTCTTCATGAGAGGTACCACCTTTTTAGGAGAGGGTAGGCTGGAGGTAGGCAAAAGAAGCAAAGGAGTCAACCGGTTTTGATTAGAGGTCAGAGTGGGAAGGACTCTGGTTAGGGTCGAAGGATGGGAGCCCAAAATGGAAGGTAATAGTGATGGGGGAGGAGGCGTTCACTTCTATGGTCTAACAGTCTTCTTTGTCTTGGTTGGAAGACTACTATTGGTCGAGGTCTGGTCTAAGTCCACCTTCACTTGTGGGTGAGTGAGGGTAGAGATAGGGAAAATGCCAAGTGACTTGATAGGTTTAGATGGGGTAGATGTGGGTTTTGGTCTTGATGGGGTTGGTTGAGGTTTAGAAGCGGGGGTCTAGTCTTTGTTGAGAGTTTTGGGAGATTCTACCTTAGGAGGATCAGCAACATGAGATGAGAGGGCACGGGCATGTTGAAGAGATTTAAGATGCTCCCACAATCCTTGATGCTCCACTTTCCTTGAAGGGAGAAGTCCAATTTTCTCCACTAGTCAGGAAAATGGTTGAGAAGATGTTGGATGAGGTTTGGGTCCTTGAAAAGATGTTAACGGTTGTGGGGCCAAAGATGAGATGGGTGTAGCAGTCTTGGACCCATGGCATGATGAAGTCGTGATAGATTCGTCCTTGGTTGGAGACAAAAGAGAGGTAGGTTCTTCCCTGGGTGGAGAAGAAACTAGGGAATGAGGCTCCTCAAGAGGGTAAAGGGCAAGGATGATGGTGCCCTCCACTTGCAGTTGAGGAGTAGGAAGGGTCGGGTCCTCCATAGGCAGCAGGAAGGAGGATGGTGAGACCAGTGGTGCCGATAAGGTTGAATCATCCTCCAAGATGAGAGAGGTTGATGGAGAACTAACCAAGGAAAGAGGTTCATCCACACGTGATGGACTGATAGATGGACTAACCTCTTAAGGTTGGTCAGGGATGAAGGGTGAGACCGTATTGACTGTTCAAATGTTGTGTTCATGAGTGTCATCAATCAAGGTTCAGACATTGTTTTGGGTCGGTGGATGATTGGGGAATGGTTGCCTGAAGATGTCGATGCCCTGATTAGGGGGTGCATTGGGATTGTCTAGGACGAGGTCACCCTTTTCAAGCATGTCTTGGATTATGTTTTTAAGGGTTTTGTAGTTTCTCGTGTCATGTCCTTTAACACGGTGGTAGTTGCAAAAGTCATTTTCCCTATACCATGCAGGGATGGCGTGTGAGGGATCAAATTATGGATGTGGTCAGATCTAAGGGAGATTGAGAACCCCCTATCTAACAAGTTTTTCTAGCATAGACACGTATGATTCTCTGAGAGGAGTATACTATCATTGTATGTATCTCTGTTGGAATTAGCGGGTGGCGCTCTGAGATGTGGATGGCTCAGGCTGATTGGTTGAAGGTGAAGAGGATGAAGGTCTAATAACCATAGCATTAGCTGAAGCTTTAGACTTAGGATTGGATGATGAAGGTTTAGAAGAAGAGGAGTCATTGGTCTTAGAATTGGGATTCTTGCTTCGCAACTTGACTTTATTCTCCTCGATGGCACGTAATTCAAGTTTGTGGGCCATTGTGAAGGCTTCATCAAAGGTGCAGAAGGTCTGAACCTGTAAGGTGAAAGACATATGTTTGGTGCAGGCTTGGGAGAAAAGTTCAATAAGTTCAGGTTAGGGTAAGGAAAAGGAGAGTTGATTGATGAGGCCTCTCTAGCGAGTAACAAAGTCAGCTATGGATTCATCCTCGAATTGGTAGATAGAATAGAGATCTGTGATCGAGACCTTCTTGGTGATGTTGATGGAGAAGTGATCAAGAAAGAGCTGGGCCAGTTGTGTGAATGTGAAGAGGGAATGGCTGGCAAGAGAGCTATACCAGTCAAGCGTAGCACTAGAGAGGGACATAGGAAATGTCCATAAAAGCAATGCATCATCATGGGCAATAAGGTAACAGGCATGTCTAAATGCCCATAAGTGTTGTTGTGGGTCTTCCTTGCTTTGAAAATGAGAAAATTTAGGAAGTTCCCATTGGCTAGGATATGGTCTAATTAGGACAGAAGGATGAATGGGCTCATTGCAAATTTTCTTGTATGAGAGAGCATTGTGTGATCCAAAAATGGAGGTCTCTAGGCTAGACATCTTGTCCATCGGCATTTTGATGATATCTACTGACGAATTGGCAGGTGGAGCACCCCCTAGGTTGTAGGGTGCTTGGAAGAGGCTAGAGGAGGCATACGATGTAGTTGGTTGTGCCTGTAAGGGCGCAACATAGGGATAGAAGAGAAGACTAAGGGTGGTTGGGTAGAAGGCATGTCTAGGCTCGATGTTGCCATGGGAGGTTAGATTGTGGTAACAAGGGCCAATGGATAGGTAGCCACCCTAGTGTTGATAGGGGCCAAGGTATGCAGAATAGATACAACCAGATTATGGAAAGGAGTGGCGAGTGATTGAGTGGGCTGAGGTTGATAGGGGGCCGAAACCCTGGTGGAAGTGGTCCCAAAGATGGAGGGAGAGGCCACACTTGGAAGGTTGGTCAAGGTCTGGTCATTGGTCAAGGTGATAGCTTGGGTGTCTTAAGGTTGAACTACGGATGCTGTTGATATATCCGCAGTCACGATAAGAGAGGTCAGCATTCCATAAATTAGATTGCCCAAGGAGTCTCGCATTCAGCTATGCACAAGATAGTGTTTCAAGGCTTTGACATTGAGGTCCAAGAATCGTGCAAAATCTTGGTCCCCTTCTAGGACAATAAGAGTCTAGGGTGGGGTTGGGTGAGTAGGAGTTCTTTCAGTCTCTGAGTGGAACTCCATTATAGGACCAGTTATGGATGGGGTAGATGGAAGTGGTTGATGCCTCACGTGGTTGACTAGAGCCTTGGCTTGACTGCGAGTCAGAACCATTCAAGGCAAGAAAGGTCATCCTCACAAGCTCAAACAAGTAGATAAGAACATAAAAGATGAAGAGCACAAGCAAATCCTAAGTGTTAAATCCCTAGAAATTTATTAGGATCATGGTGGCTTATGCCCTAGAAATGTGTGTAGGAAGATTGGCTTTTGAGACAGGTCCTAGAAGAGGTAGTCCATGGATGGTTTTGGGTTAGTTATGGCGCTCAAGAAGTCTGGGTTAGGTTCCGTACATGACCTGGTGCTAAGGAGCAAGCTCCCCTCACTTCACGAGCCTAGTGATAAGCTAGTCTCGCTTAGCCAAAATATACTTTCCCTAGATATTAGACTCTGCCAGAGAATAGAGTGGGCTTTCCCCTTGGTGATGAAATCTGAGTAGGATCGTCGGGATGGGTAAGGTATCCGCTGGGGGATGAAATCCCAGTCAGGCCTTATCTCAAGTGAGTTTGATGTTTGATTTAGTGTAAGTGGTTCGGTTGTGTAACATCAAGTGGACTATGATTAATTCAATATGCGGTTTATTAATTACTAAGTGTGGACTAAGAAATGCAAGTAAGTAGAAATGCAATGCAATGTGTTTTAAGCCCCAAGTCAAAATGTTAAGTTTGGATGAAAACAAGTTGAGAAAGGGTTGAAGGATATGATTTTTGACTAGTCTAGAAATGCAAGAAAAGAAAAGAAAAGTTCTTTTTATTCCTGCTTATGATGTCGTTTAGAAGAGAAGAAAGAGGTGGAAAGGGAGGATCATAATGCACCCTATATGAACGAAAGAAAGAAACCCAAGGAAGACCCTAGGGTCCCACCGAGCGTGCCAGAATGTTTCTACACTAGATTCACTTTTCACATTCAAGAAAGGGAAATGAGAAACTAAGAAGGAAATGGACGAGGGTTTATACGTACCCAGATTGTAGACGTGTGCACCAGAATTCAGACATTGTGAGAACTCCTCTTTGGTTGTGGAGGATGACACCTGAAAGAGAAAACACTAAGACATGAAAAATGTTAGATGACAAAAGGGTGGACTGCCAAGCAAGAGATTGGTCCTAGAAGCGTAAAGGCTTCTTGGGGGACGACAATCCACTGTTAAAATAGAATGCTAATCAGAAACAAAAAGTGATAAATGATAAAAGATAGAAAGAAAGAACTAAAAGTAAAAGTGTACTTGTTTAAAAGCAATCTGCATTTACACAGTCGCCGACATCGGTGGTATTGCCGGCATCGGTCAGGAAGGCCACCGACGTCGGTTATGCTACTGACATCGGTAGGGGTACTGGATGAGGTCGATCGGGCAATGGTCAGGGATGAGTTATAGGTCTGGTCTTGGTCTGTAGAATGGACTATGGTCTCGTTTGAGGGTTAGGGAGGTCTATTTAGAGGTCTGTGAGATTACCTGGAGGTCTGAGGGACTTGTTTTGGGTCTAAGGGACTGAAAATGTTGTCTGGGACTGGACTGAAAGGGTGACAGGGCAAAAGGAAGATGGATGGGAAATAGGGGTTTGAGAAGGCTTTTCAACCTCTCAGGGAAGGACAAGGCAAGTGGTGGACAGTGGATAGGATAGGTAGATGAAATCAAATGATAAAATGAAATGAAACAATGAAACTCTTACCTCTTGCTTGCTGGTTAGAGAATGGAGAAACCTGTTGTCAGAGCTGTTGAAGAACCTGCAAATGGAGTTGTTGCTTAGAGTTGCTCTGCAAGGTACTTGTAGCTGCTGGGGTTGTTGTGCAAGAGGGAGAGGGAGAATACGAATGCAAAAGTGTCAAGAGAGTTCTATTCATAGGTGGGGGCAAAATGGTTGCAAAAAATGGTTTTGAAGGCTGTCGACGGTAGTAGAACCACCGACGTCGGCCGAATAATGACCGACATTGGCGATCGAAGAATGGGAACAAAGGCTAAAATTAGCCTCTATCCATTCTTGCACACTGCCAGGTCAAGGGGCCATGGGAAAATGGTCGAGGAAGGCATAAATGGATACGGGAGGAAGGATAAAGGGGAGATTTGGGCAATAAAGGCTAGGAGAGAGGTGGGGGGATCCAAGGAGGGGATCCAAGGTGGCAAGGGTGAGGTGGAAGAGGGGCCACTAAATTAAAATATTTAAGTTATTTTAATTTAATGAATGGAGGGGACTAAGGTAAGGGTTAGGACATAGACCAAGGGGTTAAGGGTGAAGACGACCAAGGTGCAAACACGTTTTCAGTGTCTACACCTCCAAGAAATTGATTTCTTTAACAATTGCTTTTATTTAGCCATGCTTTAAGGGAATGATCTTAGCTTTTTGAGACTTGTGTTAGGATTTTTGATAATTGTCCTACAAGGGAGAAATCTACCTTATATAAATCAATTTTTATTAGTTTTGGTAGTTATCATTCAAGGGAGAACTCTACAAATGCTAGGAATGACCCATAGGATATATGATTTTGTTTTTGTTGTTATTTAGACATAGACTTGGTTATATAGGCTTAAAGGCTTACCTCTATGAAGGCAAAACTAAAGCACAAGAAGTTTAAAATAGTGGGTGAGAGGATTATTTAAGATGAAAAAACCATGGGATTCCATCATATGTGGTAAAAAAGTATTCATGAGAATCATGCCATGGGTAGAGTTATGGTACCCATATTTAGTATTATGTCTATAACTATGCTGGGTAATCACATAATTTTGTGCTTTAATTAGTTATCCTCAATGTGAGGGGATGAAGGTGAAAATATCATAAAATAAGGGATGAACTTAAGTTATATATAAGGTGAGTTTGATCTTACTTAACAAAAAATAGGATGCAAATGTGAAGCATTGAGAGGCTCAGGTTCTTGTTTATCTACAAGAGAGGATAATTAGTAAGCTTATGATCCATACTTGTACATTATGATATAAGGTCCAATCCAATTGAAAACAAACTTTCCCTACTTTCTTTTCTCCATATTGGTTACATGTTTATTCTCCTTTAAGACAAGGTCTCTGATGTTGAATACTTGTTCTCTTAGGTTTTTATTATAGGTGCACTTGATTCATTCTTGATAGACACAAATATGGTTACGTGTGGCCAAATGATTCTTATCAAGTAGCTCAAGTTGGGATAAACATTCTTGATGATAATCAACCTCAAAAATTATATCATATAGGGATATGTGAAGAGAGGGAATTTGGACTTTGATAGGAAAGACAACCTTTTCTCCAAAGACAAGAGAGAAAGGGGTAGCACCCATAGGGGTTTGAATGCTAGTACGATATGTCCATAAAGTGAAAGGGAGATGTAAATTCCAAACTTGATTAGATGCATTAACCATTTTAGTTAGAATTTTTTTAAGGGTTTTGTTATAAGCTTTAGCTTATCCATTAGCTTGTGGATGATAAGGTGAGGATAAATTTAACTTAATGCCAAACATGTCACAAAGAATAAGGACTTTTTTATTTTTAAAATATTTACTATTATCAGTGATTATTTTATAAGGAACATTGAAATGATAGATAATGCTATGGTTAATAAAATTGAAAATATTTTTGGCTTTGGTTGAAATCAGATGAATAACATCTACCCATTTGGTGAAATACTCAATCATAGTGATGATAAAATGATGTTGCTACAAAGAATGGGGGTTAATTTCACTAATAAGATCCATTACCCATTGTGAGAAGGGATAGAAATCCTTGGATACTTGAAGGCTATGACTAGGTCCATGATGTAAATTGGCATGTTATTGACATTTAAGACACTTTTTCACATAATAAAAATAGTCCTAGTTAAGGGTGGGCCAATAGTGTCTAATGTGAAGGATAAGTTTAGTGATAGCTAGGCCACTAAAGTGTCCCCCACAAATCCCTTCATGATTTTCTCTCATAACATGAGATATTTCTTGAATATGTAGGCACAAGAAAAGGAGACCATCAAAGCCACACTTATAAATAATTCCCTCTAGTATGGTATAACAAGAGGTACTCTGAATAAATTCTCATTGACCATTCCTATAAACATTGGAGGGAATGATGCCTAGGTTGAGATAATCAAAGATCTACTTATACAAAATATCCAATGGGGTCTCTTCCACACTACAAATGGAAAAAAGGTTTGATTTGGTATAATAAAGCTTGTTAAGATGATGGATGATGACAAAAATCATAGAATCAAAATGTATAGATGAGATTTAGGAAGTAAGGGAAGACATTGTATCGAAGAACTTGTTTGTAGATCATAGAGTGGGTTGGATAAGGTGATGTTTAAATGATGTTAAGAGTATATTGATTAGATGTTTATACTATTGAAATAAATCATTTTTACATTGATAAGAGACATTTATTTGACTAACCACAAGTTGGGAGTCACCAAAAATACTGATGATCTTGACTCCCAAGGCTAAAGCAATTTAGAGACCTATCACTAGGGATTCATACTCAACCATGTTATTTGTACAATAATAATCAAGCTTGAAAGATAAAGGAAGGGGTTCACCATTGATGGGTATGATAATGATACCAATGCCCCCACCATATTGGCATTTTTATCCATCAAAGAACATGGTCATTTGATAGGTGATTTCCTCTTGAGAAAAAGTCACGATGGACTCATCAAGAAACTCAAGATGAGAAGGGTGGTTGTTCAGTATAGGTGCTTTAACCAATTATTTGGAAATGGCTTAAACTTTAATTTACTTCTACTAGAAGAAATCAAGATCAAACTTAGATAAAATCATGAGCCATTTATAAATACACTAGTTTTGGTATGACTTGGAATGCATATACTTGAGTGGGTTGGTGTTAGTTATGACATAGGTCATGTGGTTGAGAAGGTAGAGGCAAATTTTAGAAGCCACAAAGACCAAGGTGAGGAAAATTTGTTTGGTATGGGTGTACTAAGTTTCATACTCTATAAACATTTGAATTATATAGTAAATGACTTTCTCTTTATGATTATCATCACAATGTGTAAGCATTGACCCTAAGGAGTGGTTGATGGTGGAAATATAAAGGTAGAAAGATTGATCCTCTTTGGGAGGAATGATAATGGGTGGAGAAAGAAGGTATTCTTTAAGTGAGTCAAAGGCATTTTGATAGTATTTATTCCACTTAAAATATATATCTTTCTTAAGAAGGTGATGGAAAGTTTGACATTTATCAAATAGTTGAAAGATGAATCAACAAATGGATTGGAGCTTCCCCTATAAATTGTGGAGTTGCTTGAGATTGGTTAGAAGAGGCATGTCATGGATCACTTTAAATTTGGTGAGATCGACTTTGATTCCTTGAAGAGAGATGATAAATCCAAGGAGCTTTCTTGACAAGACCCCAAAAATACATTTCTTGGGGTTAAGACTATTAGTAATATAGTTGTCATCGATGTTAAAGGATCAAGCATGATTGATGGAGAAAAGAACATGTTTCACAATTGCATTAGTGCAAATTTATCATGCTTTTACAAATATCATTTATGGAAGTTTGAAGTGAAACAAATAGAAGATTAGTTATGGGTTTTTCATGAGCATCTTAGATATATGGTCCTTAAGTTCAAATGTAAAGGTATGAGCTCAAAAAGGATTTATTTTGGGTCTTGGATTTTGCTAAGGTTTCTCAGTAAATCCCTATGAGATTTAGTCATGGAATCAATAGGCATGTTCTATTTTTGTGTTGACTAGATATAGCCAAGACTTGGTAGCTTAAGTTATAACTTAAGCCTTTGTCATCATTGTAAATTCAACCCCTTAGACCTAGTAATTACCATCTTGAGCAATGATCAAAGGACTTAATATTTACTAAGTCTTAGAATTTATATTTGTCCTATCTTGATCAATGGTTAGTGCTTAATCACACACTGAATATCTAATGGAGCATAGCAAAGTCAATTTATCAAAGGCACCTCTGAGTAAATGTGTTAGTGACAAGTGTCACAATCATGGATCTTGCATAGTAAATATATGGAATGGTTTAAAGTCAAAAGGTCAATGAGTAATGTGATATTGCCAAGTGTCTCAATATCAAGAGCTAATAGTAATGTGTATAAGGCACATGATAATGCCAAGTTTCACATTCTCAAGAGCTAAGTAGAGATAAAGATCAAGCATGCCAGAAGATTTAATGGTGAGTGGGTGATCATGCAAAGGAGATCCAATAGAGCAAGTGGACTTAGAAGAGATTAAGTGATCAAGGTTTATTGACATAGTGATGAGTTAAAGACCAATCAAGTTTGAGAAGATTGATGGAGCATAATCGTTCTAGAGACTCAAGAAGTAACAAGATGGGATAAGGAGCTCAATGTTTCACATCAATATAGAAGTAAAGATCATGCTAGTTTGAATATCTAATGGCATGTGAGAGCTCATATCAAATGATCTAATAGACATATTTTAAACTTTAAGAGTTAAATTATAGAATCATACAAGGATCAAATGGAATGCAAAAGCCTATCATAAATTGATTGAATGGATGTTTTTTAAAGATGAGTAAATTAAATACAAATCATCAGATCATGGTGCTAAAGTTAATATCAAAGGTCAAGATTTAAAGTTATGATCATCCCAATGGTTAAGCATTAGAACATGTAAGAACTTATAGTTAAGATGTAAATCATGACATAGACAATGAGTCAGATCACTATGATTGATTTAATTCATGTAATTATGCATGTGCATCAATAATAGAGCCTAATATTTTCTAAATATAGTAAAAGGCCAAGAATCATGATGGTGAAGCATGAATTCAAGACACAAGAAACTTGTTGAGTCCAAAATTGGTGTGATGTGTTACAGTTTGAGTGTGAACATAAAGAAGAAGCTTGACCTAGATTAAATGGTTATAAATATGTCATTTAGGATACAAGCACTAGTTACTGGTATTGCATCATATAGAAGTATATAGAGACACAGATAGATGTGTAGAAAGTCTAAGCTATTATAGATGAATTGTGTCAAACTAAAAATATTGAGACACAGAGGAGTAGAGTGAGAGAGAAATGAAGTGTGGTGAATAGAGACATATCTAAACATAGAGATAGAGGGGTAGAGATAAGAAAGGCACAAAGAGATAATGTGTAGAGAATGAGAAATTATAAACCAAACCTATAACAAATAATAGATATTAGATTCTTTTATGAATCAACATTATAATTTGGAGTTGTAGCTCCATAGACATCTAATTGGTTAGTGCCATTAGACAAACTGAGTAGTTAACCTTAAACATTGTAACTAGTGAAGTTTAATTGAATTGGTGCTTAGTTAGGGGATTAGTGTCTCCTTAGGCTTGGTTTCATTTAAAGTGTAGCTAGTGAGGTTTGCTAGAGAGGCTCGATTAGAATATTAGATTCCAGCAGCTATTCTTACCATGGTTTTTGCCTTTGGGTTTTTCACATATAAATCTAGTGTCATGTGAATTTTAATGTGTGTGATATTTGCATATTTTTTTCTATCTACATATATCTTATAATATATTCTAAAAGGTATTAAAGGACTAGTTTTAGCTAATCCATTAATTCACTCCCCCTCTCAGTAGATAGTTGTGTTTCAACAATTAGTATTAGAGCCCTAGTTCCTTAGAATAATTTTAATCAGCTCAGGTAGATCTTGAAACATTAAACATAATTGGATAGTCAAGAAGGATATTCATCAAATAAATCACCTTTCTTTGATGCATCAAACTTTGCATTTTAGAGCATAAGAATGGAAGCATACTTATCTTCATTAGGGTTTGATGTATGGATGTCTATTGTGAATATATATACATCTTCTGTTACAACTCCTACTAATTAGGCTACCAAGAAAGCATATGAGAGTAATGTCAAGGCTTAGAATGCTATTCTATATGGGATACCTAATTTATATTTTGTCAAAGTGATGCATTATCAAAATACATAAGATATCTAAAATAAATATGACAAGGTAAATCAGGCCAAGCTAAAAACTTACAAAGGCAAGTTTAATAGCCTTAAAATGAATGAGGAAGAGAAAATTGCAAGCTATCTTCTCAGAGTGGATGAACTAGTCAATGCAATCAGAGGCCTTGGAGAAGAGATGAAATAATTAGTCATTATCAAAAAGGTCCTAAGATATCTACCATCAAGGTATGACCTAAAATCTCTATAATAGAGAAAGCAAGAGATCTAGATAAACTCACTATTGATCAGTTACATGGAACCTTCACTACTTATGAGATGAGAATGGGAGAAGTAGACAATTTCAAGAGAGAAGTTGCATTCAAAGTAGCCAAGAAAGTAAAAAAAAAGCATCCTCATCCAGCTCTAAGGAGATTGATGAAGAAGAAGCCAACTTTGTAAGAAGATTAAAAAGAGGATCTAGAAAGTACAAAGGTAAGTTACCCTTTAAATGATTTAACTATGGTAAGGTAGGACATTTTTCTACTGTAGAGTAAAAAATACTCTACGTTTAATTTTGATTTTCAGTTGTGCACTGTACATTTTTGTTCCCACATACTTTGGTTCGAGATGGCAAAGTTTTGAAATAGAGCGTAGGCTCTAATTTCCTTTTGATTCATTTTTCTCTAAGTGTTGAAGTCAGGCAGAAGCTGCCAAGTGTCATCGGTAGAGGTATCTTTTACAATTTTTATAAGTAAAGTGGAGATTGCCATGTATCTCATAGTAACTCCACAGAATGTGACAAGTGTCAGCATCCACATTTTAAATCTCTTTTGAGTGGAAGGTTTCAACAAGTTAAGAGTCAGAGTCAGGCAGAGGGTGCCAAGTGGCAATCATGAAAGGTTTCAATTTGCTTTTCTAAAAGTGATGGAAAATGCCACGTATCCTAGCTAAAGAGAGTGGAAGCCACCACATGTTGAGATCTTAATTATCTTCATTTTGTTTCACAGATATAGCAAAGACTATGGTGGGTCTCAGGTTTTATTTTTGAAGCAAGTGGAAGCTGCCAAGTGTCACTGTCTATGTAAATATGAAATGAGGCTCGATGGTTTCTATAATAAAAATAGAGTGATGTAGAGACTAGCAGATTTCATCTTCTACAGGTCTCTCAAAAGGTAGCTAAAAGCAGTGAAGATTGCCACATATCCCCAAATAAGTAAAGTGGATATTGCCACGTGTCCTTTGTTGAGACAAGTAGAAATCACCACCTATCCCTATGCCTTTTTAAAGTTGCTCCGGTGAGAAACTCTATGGGTATTATTTTTTATTAAGTTGTCTAAGTGTCGAAGAATTGGATTGCGATAGGTGTCAAAGGTGAAACACTCCTGAGCAAAGACACAAAAGAGTATAAGTTAAGCAAAAAGTGCCATGTGTCTTAGGTAAGTGCTACGGAACATGCCAAATGTCATTTTCTAGTGCATCCTAAATGAAGATAAGGTTTTTTAAGAGGTTTTCAAGGAATTGGCTAAGTGCCCTCTTCCATTTAATATAAGGGAGCATCCTGCAATCTGTTTCAGCCAATGAACTGCCAAAAGATGAAACATTTCAAAATCTAAGAAATATCTTCTATTAGACACTTCTAATTCGGTTAAATTTCATTTGGGCTATTAGATTGGGAACACATAGAAAATCTAGAGTGAATCTAAGGCTATAAATAGGGGTACAGAGATCACTAGGAGATATAGAGGGAGAGACAGAGAGAATTATTGTCAAGAGTTTTAGACTTTCTGGAGCTATGATTAGGAATATCATTCGCCCTTGTTCTATTTTCTTAAGTTGGAAAGTTTATGTAATTGTGCATGTTTTTGTGCCTCTTATGTGACTAGAGAATTAATAAGAAGATTGAATCATGTGCCTTTGTTGATATTTTCTATGTCATTTCAAAAGTAGTCTAAGCTATGTTGTCAAGAGTTTTAGACTTTCTACAACTGTGATTAGGAATATCATTTGCCTTTGTTCTATTTTCTTAAGTTGGAAAGTTTATGTAACTATGCATGTTTCTATGCCTCTTATGTGACTGGAGAATTAATAAGAAGATTGAATCCTATGCCTTTTTTGATATTTTCTATGTCACTACAAAAGTAGTCTAAGCTGTGAGTCTCTATTTCTATTATTTTCATCTTTTACATTGATCATGCCAAGTTTGCTCTTAAATGTAATTGAATCTTCATATAGTTTCACTATGCTTAGATTAAGGGTCGAATTACATTCAAGCAGATCACTTTAGTTAGATTTTCATTCTTTGCATTTGTGTTTTTTGTTAAAATTCCTATCCCTTTTCCCAATATACACTTGATATAAAGAAGAGACCAGCTCCTTAAAAATCTGGAGGTTGTTTCAAGTCGCAAGTCCCACATCTTGAAACTTCCCATTGTTGGTGTTAGAAACGAGCACAATTTTAACCATCAACAATTTTGGCACGCCCAATGGGACACTATATTGAAGTTTCTTTCAAGATCGTATGAACCAAAGAGCTACAAGGAGTCAGAGCTATGGACTAGTAACCAGATCACAATCTATTGTAAATCTAGGTATTCTTTTGTCACCTTTGGTAACTAGTCCAAGAAGAAGAGTCAACCATTTTATACCAACACCAAGAGTAAATATGGGAGCCCCTATAGCCCTAAAAAATTATGCAAGTTGGAACACTGGTAGTCCTTTGATTCTCCCAATGCCACTAGCCACTTGGGACCATATCCTAGTGAATGCCCTGAAAGCTCTGCCTAAATTCAGTGGGCAAGACTTCAAAACACCTGAAGAACATCTACAAGATGTATCATATGTTTGTGCTATACATGTTGTCACACAACAAAATGTGGCCATAAGATTATTAGCAGCTTCTGTTTAAGGGAAATCTCTAAAATGGTACTGGTCCTTGACCCCAAATACCATATCTACATGGGATCAGCTCAGAGATCTTTTCTTTGAAATATTCGAAGAGAAGGGTGATAAGTCTTCTTTATTACAACAATTGATTACCATTCAAAGGGCACCACAAGAAGCAATGATTGACTTTAATTCCAGATTTCAAAATATTTGGGAAAGAATCCTTGATACAGCTAGACCATTACTAGGTATGTCTAAGTGTTTTATCTTAAGGCTTTAAATTTAGACATATCTATTATGATTCAGTCACTTGGAGGTCAAACTCTGCTAGAGGCTTATGACTATGCAGTTAGAGCTAAAAATAATTTGATAGATGTTGGAAAGTTGTCTCCAAGGCCTCCCATGCCCATGTTTCCAGATATTTCCTTACCATTACCTCAAGAAGCCCCTAAATCCATAGCCTCACCTATGTCTATGTACACAAAGCCTCAACCAACTGCTAAAGAAATTGCCACTGCCTAGTCATCTGAGCTGAATGATATCAAGAATATATTAAGGACATTTTCTAATGAGCTGATTAATATAAATAGATAGCAAAATCCTTACCCTAGGCCTCCATATCAAGGCTATGAAGGAAATAGATTCTCATCACAGCCAAACCAATACTAGGGTCCTCAAAGGCAAAATAACCCTCAGCCAGCAAATCAATTAGTTGTAGTCCTTACACCCTCACAAATTGTTCCCCCAATTCAAATAGAGAGATTGTTCCAAAGCAAAATAATTATGTGGATAACACTAATGCCTAGTGTTTCCCTTGCAATAATGCTCATACACCTAGAGATTTTTCCATGGGTAATCTACAACAAAAGGTGGTAGAGCAAAGAAGAATGGATGGACAATTTGCAAGTACTAGTGACAATCAAGTCTACCAATCTTTTGGTATGAAAAATTCAGTCCTAATGGCTCAGATGCAAGGAATGTCTTTGCAAGAAGAAGAAGAAGTAGCCTCAGAACATGCTTTGTTCTCATGGGTTGAAGATGAAGAATCAATTTTCTTGAACGAAGCTTCCACTTCTAAGAAACCAATAGTGCAATTAGACTATTATACTAGATCAAAGAGAAGGATGGTGGAACACCCTAAAGTTGTAAATAGTCAAGTCATGGAGAATCCTCCATTTTGAGGACAAAGAGACATAACTGTCAGACAAGAAATGCCTCAGTCAGTGTAGAATCAAGTGATTCTTACACAAATTCAAGAAAAAAACAAGATATCCTTATTCTCAAAGAACTCAGACTCTAGGATCAATAAATGTGGTGGATCAATTGAAGAAGACTCCAACACAAGTATTAATATGGGATATATTGGCTATTCCTAAATAGAAGACACTACTACAAGAAGCTCTACAAGGCCAAGCAGTACCCAAATGTATGGGTATCAAAGAAGGACCTATTGAAAAAGAAAAGCTCAAAGGCATAGTTCATCTGTAGACAACAGCCCTAGTGAATAATACACCAGAGGTAAGCAAATCCAAACTGGATCACTTTTATTTAACTTTCATAGTTGGCAAGAAATTGTTACATAATGCGATGATTAATTCAAGGGCTAGTACTACAGTAATGCCTAAACAGATAGTTGATGCTTTAAAAATAAAGTATGAACCACTCACTAAAGGATTCATGCAGCTAGATGGCAAAGCAGTACAAACAATAGCAAGAATTAAACAACTCCCATTACAATTTTATACTTGTCCCAATATAATTGAAAATCAAGATATAGTAGTTATAGATATACCTCCTGTATTTGGCTTATGCTTATCTAGAGACTTTACAGCCAAGATAGGAGGATATATGTCCCTTGATTGGTCTCACGTCATCCTAAGAACCAAGTATGGTTCAAAGATGAAGATATTATCTGAGCCGTTATAGAAGGATCACATTACCAATGAACCAATTACAAAGTTAGAGGCAACTCATGCTATGATGAATAAAGAAGAAAGGGTTTTTGTTGAGGAGTTAGGTGAATGGAATGAACATGATCAAGAAGAGGAAAATAATAATTTATTAGCTATGATGCAAAGTGACCCATATGGAAATTATGACTCCATTGGTTTGGGCACTTATGTCATATTTGAGGAAGATCATAAAATCCCAAATGTTTTAAGGTAAGAAAAATCAAAAGATACCTCTTCTATCAATCCTCGAGTTTCTCAACATAAATTCCATATTCAGAGTGAGAAGTCACAAGTGTATGCCTTAATCATTGATGAAGAAGAGATAATTTCTGACTTTCTTCTTACTTTACAAGATTATGTGGAGGAGCATAAACATTTCCTTGATAACGGTTTGAATGATTTGTTTGAAATCATTGGGTCAGGTTATACTATTTTTCAAGGAGGCTGTGAGCTAGTTGTAGATGAACAAAATAGCATTGAGACTCAATTACATATGCAAAATTATTGCAAACTTTTAGAATTATCCTTTTGAGAGGTTGGTAATTTTGAAGTCATTAAAGAGGATGATCATGCAATAGAACTTGAGTTTGAGGAAGAAGGAGATAATCGAATAAATGACATATATATATATATATATATATATATATCAAAGGGTTTTTGTTGATGAGCAAACAATCATTAATTTCTTGATAAGACATACCAATATCAAGAACTGGCATTCGACAAGCTTCCAAGAACAAGAAGAGTTTATATATGTTGGAAGCAGTTTTGACTCAGACTCGCTCAAATGCAAGCCAATCAATATGGCATACAAAAAAATCAAGTCACCAGAGCTATATCCAATTCAACCACTTGTCTGGCAACATAAGTCATCTTGTCATGAAGGAGACTTTAGAAATTATTTTTTTGATCCAGGAGGGAGACAAAGATACCTGGTTAATGTATTATAGTTAGATAGTTCCCCCTTTTTGTATTGCTTTGTTTTCTCATTTTTGTTTTCCCACTTTTCTTTTAAATAAGTGTTCTTTGAACACGTAGTCAACAACTTAGAGTTTTTCAAAATCTTCAAAATTTCTCAATACATTGAATATCTTCCAAATCTTTAGAAATCCCCAAGGTACCTTACACTGCCACTTGCATAATGTGTTTGCCTCACTGTCCCATAAGATTGAGTAAGATTTGCTAATGATTATCCGAGTTTAATGCCATTTTGAGACTTGATAGGTCAATAAATACCTCTTAGCAAAAGTTAAAGCTTATAGTTTCTCAAACATTCCTGCATCTATGAGAAAATATTGTGCTACTTGCATTTTTGGTTCCTAGTAAACTTGCTTCAATGAAAGTGTTTCTATTTTGCAAAAGTTCATACCAATTATCACAGAATAGATATAGAGATGGAGGGAGCACAATCTTCACAACAAGGAGTTGGGATGTATGAATCCATTGACAAGTTTCTTGTAAGCAAGTCATATGCTTCAGCTCCCACACAACCATTGAAGACCTATCCATAGACGAAAATCCCTGAAGTTGGTCAAGTAAGTGACCTAGTAAAGATAAAAGATTATGTAGATGGAGTCATGGACCCAACTCTTTAAAGAGCTAGTAGCAAAACTCTTAGAGAAGGGGCACATCAAAGGTGTCTTTAGAGGGATAGAGTAGGGCAATATGAGACATTTTCCATGAGGATATAGAATTCATAACTGGCACAATTCATTGTCCCAACTGTACATCCATGCCCTGACTTGGTCAAATTATGTGCAAACTTGTTCCATGCACCCTCAAGCACCATTTAATAGGGTCCATTCATGGTGCAAATCACACCACAGGATATCAAGGACATGTTAGCCCTATATCACAATAAGATAGCTATGTTTCCCACTGTTGCTAAAATGCAAAGAACATGGGCAAACATCAATACTCAGTTGAGGTTCTTAAGATCTAAATTACAAATGGGTGATGATGAAACTATTGTGCCTACACTCCCTAAAGCAAGAGCCCAGTTCACACAAGCAAGCCAAGATGCACTATCTATGATGGCTTTCATCTTTGGCATGAAAGATGATATGGCAGTTTATGGAGAACAAATGGCTATCCTCTTTAGGCTGAAAACCATTGACAAGACTCAAGAGTATAGGCTTGACTTTTTTGAGCAAATTACATACTCAATGGTAGAACAATTGGCCCATTTCAAATCAAAAGGAGTTTTCAAGTAATCTTCTTATTTTTTTCACCTCATGCTATATCAAAAATCTGACATCTTTGCCCAACATATGCATCTTGATATGTATGAACCAATTTTTGATCTCTAAAGGACCACTCTTGTGTCTGCATGGATGCATATTTTGTCAAAAACTAGTGACCTGTATGAATTCTAGGAATTATTTATTACCCTTGCTTTTTGTCACCTCAGCCCTAAACTAGTTATGAATAGGCTATTCCCAAGTGTTTTAAACCTTCTGGTTAGTTTCCCAATTCCTTGTGATTTCTATTTTGGATCCCACCATACAATTATAAGAGTCCATGGTATTTGTGGGGAACCAATGTTGCTACCTAAGATTTTGACTCTTAGGGTAGCATTCTTAGAGGTCACCAGGAAGTATCTACAGTAGATAATCAATATGGCTCTGGAAAGAGGAAGAGGAAAATGTATGACCTTCCATGGATGACAACCAGCATAGTATTAGAAGCCAAAGATGCTGAGATTGTGCTGCTTAGAAAACTGGCCTCTCTGGGTTTACTACTAGTTGAAGACAAATGGGTATATGACCCAAATGGTTTCATAGATTCTTGGATAAGGAATAATAGGGTTAAAACCAAAATTGCACATGAAGGCCACCCTTTTTGGGAAAATAGGAAAAATCCTTAAGAAGATACTCTTGGATTTTATGTTGAATTAACAGATTTTCCCCTTCCACAAAATAGACCCTGGGAAACATTCTATGTCAAGCAGAGGGATTTTGACTCTAAAGTCAGAATGACTTTTGTCTTAAGAAAGGCATTAAAGAATAAAGATTGGGATGCTTAGAAAATATAGACAAGAAATTTTTCAAACAACTCATTCTTTTGGGAATGTAGACACAGATGAGAGATGGGAAGAACTGTGGGATGAGTGCTATCCATCCCCTGTATCTAGCCTTGACACAAGCAATTTGTTGATACATGACATAGAGATAGAAGCTAGAGTAATATTAAGCCAAGAGTCACAGGCCTCAGGGTAAACTACAACTACAGTAACTGTATCAGTTTGGCCCCAATCTATCAGCATCATGGAAGAGCAAAAGAGTGTGGTGCTTTCACCACCAAAAGCTTCCCCATCAACATCAATTATTGAAATTCCCAATTCTCCAAAAGCATCACCAATGGCTGTAGTAGACGTGGAAGGAAAAGAAACACATCTAGAAGAAGACACACCTAAGAAGTGAAAGAGGGTGCAGTTTTAGTTTGATTCAATAGAGGAGGCAGACCCCCCACAATGCTAATTATATAGTACTATAATTGCTCCTTAGGTAAGTATTATTCCTCCTTCTCCTTATCAATCTATCTCTTCTCTTGTTGGCATGATGATTCCATCTAGCCAGATAACATCCCCTGCCACTTCTGTCGTTCCCATTCCTCACTTCGCCCCATCTATCCCTACTCAAGATTTAATGTTACCTCACTTTTCCCCTTCTATTCCCAAGAAACTTTCCCCTCAGATTTCCCATAGCCAACAATTAGCTATTCAATATGGTTTGCCACAAGGACATCCTTTTACGAGTGGGCACATTGCCTCTCCTTCTACCTTCTAGACCCAAACAGATGCTACTAAGAAGGCAAGGGAAGCCTGAAGAGAGAAAAAGAAGATCAAGGAAAATAAAGCCTTGGCTACACCTCATCTGCAGTCATAATTTGACCCCATTCAACAGTAATTGACAGTGACTCATTTGTCACCAAATGTAATCAAGCCAACTGAGCAGATGCAGCTAAAAGACTACATAATGAATGCAGTGGCCATAGATATGTCCATGTTCAGGCCACAAGACAAAATTGAGCTACTAACTGAATCCACTTCTGTAGTTGTTGAAGACTAATTGAAGACATCAAGGAGGCTATAGAAGATGGAGGCTGATTTAGCCAAGGAAAAGGAAAACTATAATAGTTTGACCAAAAAAATCAATAAAAAGGACAATGAAATAGAGATTCTGAATAAACAGTTGTAAAATGCTATTTCTCTTTAGACTCACCAGGTAGTCCAGGCCCAAAATGATGCCTTAAAAGCAAGGCTAATGCAAGTAAAGGATGCAGTAACGACCCTAAGGTGTGAAAAGGTAGCATTGCAAGAAAAATGTGAGGAACACCTATTTCAGGTTACTCAATTACAATAGAAGCCGTTGGCTGAATAGAATAATACCACAGTAATACAAGCCCAATTTCAAGCCAATCAATAGAGAGTAGCTTAATTGACACTAGAGCTGGCCAATAGGCCAAAGAATGTCAGAGTGTTAAGTTTGGTGAAGGATTTATATGAATCCATGTGAAAGAAAATCTCTTTGGACATTATTTATCTTAGGCCTTTTCTCACTTTCCTGCTAAATGCACAAAAATTATGTGAAAAGGTGGAAAATTTAGTTGTAAACACTCTGGCTACAGTTTTTGGGAGAGTATTAGACTCTGAAACATTACTACAAAAGCTTTATGATGAAATGGATGGAACATTGTCAGTAGTAAGAATTGAGAACATAATGGTCACTGCTAAGTGAGTGAATGAGGTTCTCAGTTGCAATTCCATAGCCATCAATTGTAGAAAGCTCCTAGATGTCACGAAAGAAGGAATTAGTGAAATGAAATAGCACATTGAAGATCTAGTGTAATTAGGTCTTCCTTCCCTATTTCTTGATGACAACATGGTGCTAAGGTTGATGAAATTGAACCTTTGTTGTTGGCCAAATAGAATGATCAAATAATTTTTCAGGATTTAAGGGATGATTCATTAGTCCCTGAAGTAGAAGCTATTTTGATTCCTGTTTCCCAACTCAAATTCAAATTGAAGGCTATGGTTCAGATTTTGTAGAATTTTTCACACAAGGATATTATTAACCTTGATTTAGCCTTTAATGAATTGTAGAATAAATAGGGGTTATCTGACAATGAGTGGTCCACCTACCAAATAGCATTATTGAAGCTATAATTTTGAAATTTTGATCTAGCGGGAGTTATGGTTTCTTTTTGAGAAGGCTCAAAAGTCCTTAGGGTCACCAATAACTATAGAGTAAAAAATACTCTACGTTTCATTCTGATTTTTAGTTGCCCACTACAAATTTTTGTTCTCGCATACTTTGGTTCAAGACAGTGAAGTTTTGAAATAGAGCACGGGCTCTAATTTCCTTTTGATTCATTTTTCTCTAAGTGTTGAAGTCAGGTGGAAGCTGCTAAGTGTCATCAGTTGAGGCACCTTTTACAATTTTTATAAGTAAAGCAAAGATTGCCACATAGCTCATAGTAACTCAGTGGAATGTGACAAGTGTCGGTATCCATGTTTCATATCAGCAACCACATTTCAAATCTCTTTTGAGTGGAAGGTTTCAACAAGCTAAGAGTCAGAGTCAGGCAGAGGGCACCAAGTGGCAATCACGAAAGGTTTCAATTTACTTTTCTAAAAGTGATGAAAAATGCCACATATCCCAGCTAAAGAGAGTGGAAGCCACCACATGTCGAGATCTAAATTATCTTCATTTTGTTTCATAGATATAGTAAAGACTGTGGTGGGTCTCAGGTTTTGTTTCTGAAGCAAGTGAAAGCTGCCAAGTGTCACTATCCACGTAAATATGAAATGAGGCCCAATGGTTTCTATAATAAAAATAGAGTGATGTGGAGACTAGCACATGTCATCTTCCATAGGTCTCTCAAAAGGTAGCTAAAAGTAGTGGAGATCGCCACATATCCCCAGATAAGTAAAGTGAAGATTGCCACATGTCCTTTGTTGAGGTAAGCAAAAATCACCACATGTCCCTATGCCTTTTTAAAGTTTCTCAAGTGAGAAACACTATGGGTCTTATTTTATAATAAGTTGTCTAAGTGTCGAAGAAGTGGATTGCGATAGGTGTCAAAGGTGGAACACTCTTGAGCAAAGACACAAAAGAGTATAAGTTAAGTGGAAAGTGCCGTGTGTCTTAGGTAAGTGATGTGAAACATGCCAAGTGTCATTTTCCGGTGCATCATAAATGAAGATAAGGTTTTTTAAGAGGTTTTCAAGGAATTGGCCAAGTGTCCTCTTCTATTTAATAGAAGGGAATGTCCTATGATCTGTTTTAGCCAATGAACTATAGGAAGATAGAGCATTTCAGAGTCTAAGAAATATCTTTTGTTAGACACTTCCAGTTTAGTTAGATTTTAATTGGGCCATTAGATTGGGAACACATAGACAATATGGAGTGAATCCAAGGCTATAAATAGGGGTATAGAGATCACCAAGAGATACGGAGGGAGAGACGAAAAGAGAATTTTTTGAGAGAATTATTGTCAAGAGTTTTAGACTTTCTCGAGCTATGATTAGGAATATGATTTGCCTTTATTATATTTTCTTAAGTTGGAAATTGTATGTAACTGTGCATGTTTCTGTGCCTTTTATATGACTAGAGAATTAATAATAAGATTGAATCCTATGCCTTTGTTGATATTTTTTGTGTCATTGTAAAAGTAGTCTAAGCTATGTTGTCAAGAGTTTTAGACTTTCTAGAGATGTGATTAGGAATATCATTTGCCTTTGTTCTATTTTCTTAAGTTGGAAAATTTATGTAAATGTGCATGTTTATGTGCCTCTTATGTGATTGGAGAATTAATAAGAAGATTGAATCTTGTGCCTTTGTTGATATTTTCTGTGTCACTGCAAAATTAGTCTAAGATGTGAGCCTATGTTTCTATTGATTTCATCTTTTACATTGATCATGCCAAGTTTGATCTTAAATGTAATTGAATCTTACATATAGTTTCACTATTCTTAGATTAAGGGTCAAATTACATTTAGGCGCATCACCATAGTTAGATTTTCTTTCTTTGCATTTGTGTTTCTATTAAAATTCTTATCCCTTTTCCCAATATACACTCGATATAAAGAAGAGACTAGCTTCTTAAAAATTTGGAGGTTATTTCAAGTCGCAAGTCCCACATCTTGAAACTTCCCATTGTTGGTGTTAAAAACAAGTGCAATTTTAACCATCAACAGCTACTAAATTCCCTTACAAAAAGAAGGATAACTCTAAGCAAGAAGAAGAGATTAAAAAGGTGAAACACGACTACTCTAAGAAGAAACACTTCTTAAAAAATAAGAAGGGTCTATACATAAAATAAGATAGTAACTCATTAGATGATAGTGATAACTCAGATGATAGTCATGATTATGCTTTTGTATCTAAGGGAAATGAAGTCCTATTCATGGAATTAGGATTAGATTCTATGAATCAAGAAAGAGAAGAAGTTACAAACCCTAATGAAGAAGAGGAAGGAGAAGTAGATCTACAGTGTGAACTCATCTATGCTCTAGATGAGATTGACAAGCTGAGAAAAGAAAACTCAAAGCAGAATAAGATTGGATAAAAAGAAATTGAAAACTATCCAAAAGTGTTGAAAAATCTAATTAGATGGTAGTGAGACTAAAGACAAAATTTGAAGAGGCCAAAAGAATAGAAGATGTGGTCAAACTTGAACTACAATCTAAATCTAATGAATGTATGAAGCTATAAGCAAAAATAGTGGATTTGAGAAAATAACTTGAAAAGGATATATTATAAATAGACAAATGTATAAAACTAAAAGGAGGTTCAGACATTTTTGATGAGTTAATCAATTCTCAAAAGTTTTCAAAAGAAACATCTGGACTTGGTAATGAAAAAGGGAAAATATCCATAACCAATACATCTTTAAACTTTTATGACAACTTCAAAGCTTGCAAGGATATAAAGAAAGACACAAGCACTACTGATGAGAAGAACTCTGAAAATAATCTTGAATAAAAGGACAATGAGTCAATCTCCACAAATTCAAGGAAGATGAAGAAGACAAAGCTAGTTGATGTAGATGGTTATATAAAGGTGAGAAACTTGAAGAAGCTAGTCTTGAGAAGACCTCCTCATCTAGCATAGTGAAATGATATTACCAAGTATTCCTCATATTTCTATGGTTATCATTATACCTTTAATCAATTTGGTCATAGGGATATTGATTATAGAGTTGTGCCTAAAAAGAGAAACAAAATTGTAAGGAGAAATTCATTTTCTCCTTTGTTAAATACAAATGTAATATGTTATCATTGCAATAATTTTGGTCACATAGATAAATAATGTAGAACTAACTTTTTAAGATCAAAATTAGATAGTATAAATAAAGGCATGTCTCCCAATATGAAAAAAGGTTCAAAAGTCTCTAAAAAGGAGAAAAAGGAGCCAAATAAGAAACCCAAGGATGTGTAGAGAGTGAAAAATCAATTTATGATTGTTCAAACTATAGTAGAATTTGTGGGTCATAGATAGTGGTTGATCAAAGCATATGACTGGTGACAAGATCAAGTTCATCAAATCTAAGGAAGGATCTATCATCTTGGGAGACAACATCATAGTAAAGATCTAAGGTAAAATAACCTTGAACATAAATGGAAAACTACCTACACATGATGTCCTTTATGTTGAAGGATTAAAGCATAATATACTAAGTGTCAATCAAATGTGTGATAATGGATATAAGGTCACATTAAATGTAGAAGACTATAAGATAAGGAGATCTAGAAGAATAGTTGTAGAAGGGAAAAGAACTGAAAACAATATCTATAATCTTAGTGATGTAAATGGAAATAACTGCCTTATAGGAAATATTGATGAGAGTTGGTTATGGCATAGAATAATGGGTCATGTTAATTTTTATAACCTATTCAAGGTAAGCACAAATAAGTGTATCAGACACATGCCCAAGATAACCAAACCTATAGACACTACTTTCAAGGAATGTTAACTCGGTAAATAAACAAGGGTCAAATTTCAAACAAATAAGTATACAACTATAAAGCCTCTAAAATTAGTTCATATTGATCTTTGTGGTGCTACTAACACAAGAGGATATAAAGGAGAGAGATACTTCATGTTATTTATAGATTATTACTCAATAATGACATGGGTAACCTTTTTTAAGGACAAGTTATAAGAATTTGAGAGATTCAAGATCTTTAGGGCCATGGTGGATAATGAGATTGGATGAAAAATCAAATGCTTAAGATTTGATAAAGGTGGAAAATTCACCTCAAATGAGTTTATAGCGTATTTTGAGAAGCATTGGATCAAAAGGCATTACTCTATAACAAGGATACCACATTAGAATGGAGTTGTCAAGAGAAAGAATATGAAAGTCAAGGAGATGGCTAGAATAATGCTAAAAGAGGCCAAGTTATGTGATGGATACTAGAGAGAAGCAATCCAATCAAAAGTATACATCTTAGATAGAGGTCAAATTAAGGGTAAACTTTGACAAACTCCTTATGAACTATGGTCTGGAAATCCTACCTCTATGAAGTATTTTAGAATGTTTGGTAGCAAATGCTACATTAGGAGAAAGGAGGACAAATTGAGAAGCTTTGAATCTAGATGTGATGAAAGAATACTTCTTGGTTATTCCACTCAAATCAAAGCCTATATGTTACAATAAAAGGATACACAAGATTTTAGAAATCATAAATGTCAAGGTTGAACAAGACTTGAAACATGTTAAACCTGATAAGGAAATCTATATTGAAGAATCAGATCTTAAAGAAGAATTAGATAATGAAGAGGCTAAGGAAATAAATGAAAGGGTAAATTTATTATTTGTTTAAAAGGATCATCCTATAGAACATATCATTGGAAACAATAATGAATGAGTTTAGATAAGGAGAAGAGTTTCACAGATCAAAGAGCAGGTAAGTTTTGCTCTAATGTCTAAGAGCCTAAAAGCTATGTTGAAGCTAGTAAGGATGAAAATTGGCTAAAATCCATGGATGAATAACTAAGCCAGATAGAAAAGAACAAAACTTGGGAATTATTTCCAAGACCTAATAAGAATGTAATAGGTACAAAGTGGGTCTTTATAAACAAACTCAATAAATATGGAAATGTTATAAGGAATAAGACAAGATTGGTGTGCAAAAGATATACACAAGTTGAGTGCATAGGCTTTGAGGAAACATTTGCTCTAGTTGCTAGATTGGAACCCATAAGAATGTTTCTAGCATTCTTTATTTATAAAAAGTTCAAATTCTATCAAATGGATGTCAAGTTTGCTTTCTTGAATGGGAACCTAGAAAAATAAGTCTATATTGAACAACTAAAAGGTTTTCAACTATCAAAAAAGAAGATTTTGTTTTCAAACTAAAGAAAACTCTGTATGGTCTAAAATAGGCACATAGAGCATGGTACTCAAGATTGAAATAGTACTTAAAACAACAAAGATTCAATAAAGGTTATGTAGATAGAAATATTCACTTTAAATTTGAAGGTGAGCATATGTTAATTATTGTTGTATATGTATATGACATCATTTTTGGTGGTAGTAACAACAAGATGTGTAAATAATTTGCTACTCAAATGCAAAATGAGTTTGAGATGTCTATTTTTGTAGAAATTTCTTTCTTCCTTGGTCTATAAATAGCACAATATGATGAAGGCCTATTCATGTCCCAAACCAAGTATGCTAAGGAAATGCTCAAGGAGTTTGTAATAGAAGACAACAAGCCAATTGATACTCCCATGATAACTGGATGTAAGTTGAGAAAAAATGATGAGTCCCTTGATGCAAATCAAACTATACATATATATATATATATATATATATATATATATATATATATCAAGAGCATAATTGAATATGGATTATGGTATCCTAAAGGTGAATATTTCACTTTGAAAACATATGCATATGTTGATTGGGTAGGAAGTGTGGATGATGAATAAGCACAAGTGGTGGTGCATTCTTTCTTGGAAACAAACTTGTTCCATGGATGAGAAAAAATCAAGAGTTATTTACTCTTTCTACAATAGAATTAGAGTATGTTGTAGTAGTGGCATGTTGCACTCAAGTCTTGTGGATGAAACAAACACTCAAAGACATCAACATAGAGTATAAATCACCTATCTCTATTCTTGTGACAATTCAAGTGCTATTAACATATAAAATAACCTATTGATGCATTCTAGAACCAAGCACATATCAATTATCACTTTATAAGAGAGAAGGTTGTAGATCAAGAGATCACAATAGAATATGTGCCAACTAATGATCTAATTATAGACATATTCACCAAACCTCTTCCTAAGGAAAAATTTAAATATCTAAGATAGAAGTTGGGAGTGGTGGCTCCTACACCACATCACTAGATCTTAGTGATAGGGCATGAGTTCAGGGGGAGAATCAAAGAAGCCTTATTAATCCTTGGAAGAAGAGAGTAAAGGCAACTTAGGTATGGATACTTTTGAAAAATTTTAATGAGTTGATGGCTGCAGATTCTTGGACAAACTCCTTTATATAATAAATGGGGAGAAAATTTTAGACAAACCATGAGAAACTTGGAGTCCCTTTGTCATTGATGTCAAAGGGGGAGAAAGAGTCAAAATGCTCTCTATAAAAGAAGAATCAAGTCAAGTGTCCAAGTGGTAAAATGTGTAAATACTCTCTATAAAATAAATAAGTAGATCAAGTTTCCAATTTGAGTTTAGGCAAATGTGATATTACCTAAGGGAGAACAAGTTTGGTATGAATAGATTTAGCTAATGTTCATCAAAATCTAATGCAAGAAATGATAGAGAAGGAGAAAAGTATCAAAAGATCAGAGCATTTAGTTTTGCATTAGAGCATTTAGTTTTCCATCAATGCCAAAGGGGGAAATGTTGGAAATATGGTTGTCATTGATGTCAAAAGGGACATTACAAACATGTTGTTGATGTCAAAGGATCAGACAAGATTGATGGATAGAAGAGCATGTTTCATAGTTGAATTATTGCAAAGTTGTAATGATTTTAAAGAGACCATTTATGGATGTCTGAAGTGAAATAGATAGAATATCCATTATTTTTTTTCATGAGCATCTTAGATATATGGTCTATAGGTTTGAATGTGAAGGAATGAGCTCAAAAATGATTTATTTTGACCCTTGGCCATTGCTATGGTTTCTCAATAAAACCCTATGAGATTTAGTCAAATAGGCATATTCTATTTTTATGTTGACTAGATATAGCCAAGACCTGATAGCTTAAGTTATAACTTAAACCTTTGTCATCATTGTAAAAATGACCCCTTTAACATAGTAATTATCGGCTTGAGCAGTGATCAAAAGAATTAATATTTCATAAGTATTAGAATTTATATTTGTCCTTGCTTGACAAATGATTAGTGCTTAATCATACACTAAAGATCTAATGGAGCATAGAAAAGTCAATTTATCAATGGCACTATTAAGTAAATGCACTAGTGACAAGTGTCATAATCATAGAACCTACATAGTAAATCTACAAAATAGTTTAAAGTAAAAAGTTCAATGAGTAATGCAATATTTCCAAGTGTCTCAATAACAAGAAATGATAATAATGTATAGAAGGAACACACTAATGCCAAGTGCCACATTCTTGAGAGATAAGAAGGGATAAAGATTAAGATTGTTAGAATATCTAATAGTGAATGGGTGATCATGTAAAAGAGATCCAATGGAGAGAGTGGACTTAGATGAGATTAAGTGCTTGAGGTTTATCAACATAGTGACGAGTTAAAGATCAATCAAATTTGAGAAGATTGATGGAGTGTAATGATTCTATACACTCAATAAGTAGTGAGATGGGATAAAGAGATTGATGTTTAATGTCAATAAAAAAAGTAAATATCATGCTATTTTTAATATCTAATGGCACATGGGAGCTCAGATCAAATGACCTAACAAACAACTTTAAACTTGAAGAGTTAAAGTCCAAGAGCATACAAAGATCTAATGGAGTGTGTAAGAATGTTAGAGATTGATCAAATGGATGCATTTTAAAGATGATAAAATTGAATATGGATCATCAGATCATACCACCAAAGTTAAGATCAAAGGTCAAGATTTGAAGTTATGATCATCCCAATGGTCAAGCATTGGAACATGTAGGAACCTATAGTTAAGCTATAAATCACAACATATATAATGAGTTAAATCACTATGATTGATATAATTCATGTAATTATGCATGTGCATCAATAATAGATCCTAATATTTCCTAAATATAGTAAAATACCAAGAATCATGGTAGTGGATTATGAGTTCAAGATGTGGGAAACTTGTTGAGTCCAGAATTAGTATGATGTGTTATAATTTGAGTGTGAATACAGGGAAGAATCTTGACATAGTTCTCTCTCTCTCTCTCTCTCTCTCTCTCTCTCTCTCTCTCTCTCTCTCTCTCTCTCTCTCTCTCTCTCTCTCTCTCTCTCTCTCTGTGTGCATGTGTGTGTGTGTGTGTGTGTGTGTGTGTGTGTGCATGTGTGCGTGCATGTGCGTGTCCATGTGCATGTGTGTGCGTGTGTGATCTATGATACAAGCATTGGTTGTTGGTATTGTGTCATATAGAAGTATAGAGAGACATAAAGATAGATGTGTAGAAAGTATGAGATATTATAGATTAATTGTGTCAAACTAAAAATATAGAGACATAAAGGAGTACAGTGAGAGAGAGATGAAGTGTGTCTAATAGAGACATATCTAGACACAAAGATAGAGGGGTAGAGAGAAGAAAGGAACAAAGAGATAATGTGCAGAGCATTAGTAGTTACAAACCGAACCTATATTAGAGAATAGAGATTAGATTCTTTTATGAATCAAAATTATAACTTAGAGTTGTAAATCCATAGACATATGATTGGTTGGTGCCATTAAACAAGCTATGTTTGTGTTTAGTTATGGGATTTTTGTCTCCTTAGGGTTGATTCTCTTAAACATTATAACTAGTGAGGTTTAGCTAAGTTGGTGCTCGGTTAGGGGATTAATTTCTCCTTAAGGTTGATGCCCTTAAAAGTGTAACCAGTGAGGTTTGAACTATGAGTTTGGATTAGAATAGTAGATTCTATCAACTATTCTCACTATGGTTTTTCCCTTTGAATTTTCCATGTATAAATATGGTGTCATGCAAATTTGTATGTGTGTGATCTCTGCATATTTATTTTTATCTACATATTTATTTTAATATATTCTAAAAGGTATTGAAGGACTAATTTTAGTTGATCTACTGATTCACCTCCCTCTTAGTAGATGGTTATATTTAAACAAAGGTTAACATGGTAATGGATGAGGCATTTGAAGATAACCTCGAATATTGCTAAATGATGTTTACAACATTTAGATTTCCCAAGAAGGTCATCTAAGTAATCCTCTATTATTTTGTGCATAAGATCATGTAAGATGTAAGTCATAGCATGTTGGTAGGTTGTCCCAACATTTTTAAAACCAAAATGCATGAATATACAGTATAAATTTCCCCATGGGGTGATAAAAGTAGTTTTATGTTGGTCTTTAGGGGCAATCAAGACATAATTGTAGCATAAGAAACCATCCATAAGAGATAGCATCTCATGGCTGATTTTAAGATCAATAAGTTGGTCGATGCTTGGTAAAGAGAAGTCATCTTTTGGGAAAGAAATGTTTAGATTATGAAATTCCATGAAAATGCAAAGTCACCCTATTGATTTAGTGATAGGGATGACATTCAAGACCCATTAGGGATAATCAATGGGTTAGATGAAATTAACAGATAGGAGGCATTGAATCTCTTCTTTGACAATAAGGGATATGTAAGGGTGTATCCAATGAAGCTTTTACCTGACAAACATGGCATCATGGGTAGTAATGATATTATGGGTGATGATGGAAGGGTTTATTCCTAGCATGTCACTATAATACCATTAAAATTTTATGCTATAGTCTTATAAGGAGGAAAAATCTTGATGTTTTGAGGAATATAGCAATTATCCAATTTTGACAATGTATGGGATATTATAATTACCCAAGATAACATCCATGGTGGATTAGTTCAACATGGTTAAAGTCTTAAGAGGAAGAGATTTTTGGATAGCAGAATCTTCTACACTAAGATAGGTGGAAAGGGAATCATCATCCTGACACTAAATGGTATTAATGGTAGGAGAGTCATCTTCTACCATATTAGGATGAGTCATAGGAATGGTTATAGTCTCCCCATCCTTTCAATAAGTCAAGGGTCCCAATATAATCACATTGACAACAAAAAAATGTTAGGGGGAATGATTTTAAGATCCTCAAATTTTGATGGTGAAGGGGTTAGTGATGATGGAAATTCCTCATCAATGATGGTAATGGGAGGCAAATTGGTTGGCTCTTCAAGAAAAATAAAACCAAGACCAAATCTCTCATGAGGTTTTTAGGTCTTACATGGAAACAACTCATGTGTTCTATGTTCATAATGTCCTATAATGAATATCTTCCAAGCACACCTATGGAGGTATGTCTTGGAAAACTTTGGTTTATCCAAATAGGATAATTAGAGGTAAATTATCAAGGAGAAGAGGAGGTAGAGGAGGTAGAAAGTAATTGATTAAGTCCCCCATATAAAATATTATTTTGGAGATTGGGAGGACAAATAAATAATGGTTCTGATATTGGAATCATAACCAAGTTTTTGGTCAAGGTTCCTATACTCTTAGGGAGTAAGGAAGGAATCCAAGGTTAAGACATGATACTCCCCAAATGAGAGATGTTGTAATGTTTATTCCAAGGGGTCCCTTGTGGGGATTTAGATAGAGTGAATGGATGAACTAGTCAAGGCTTGGTTGATGGAAGAGGAGGAATCATCTTTAATTGGTGAAGGTTTGGTTTATGGAATAAGGAGAACATCATTCAACTGGTACATCATGTTTCATTATGTAAAAAGACTTGGGTCAACTTATATGGTAATTACTTGACCTTTTTTTTCAAACTTGATGCACTGATGTAGGGTATATGACACACAACCCATGGAATGGATCTAAGGGTGTCCAAGAAAAATATTTTATTAAAACTCACCTTCTACTATATATAAGCATTTGGGAAGACTATGAGGTCTTAAATGAATGTGGATGATCATTGTTCCTAAGGTTATGGTTGTAGCACCATTGAAGGAATGAAGAACCACTGTGGTTTTTTGTTAGGTTGTGGAGCTAAAAGCTTCACAGGTATGCAAACATGGAGAAGGTTGATAAGTGTCACAGTAATTGATGTTGGTTAGGCCAACCGATGTCAGTCAGGAGTAGACAGGAAGCTACCAACATCGGTCATTCATCAGCCAACGTTGGTCACCTGTGCAGTTCCAGAACTGTTAGTTACATGAGTAATTAGTTTGACGAACCATTTGTTTGCATGTAAAGACTAATTTTAGTCTTGAGTCTGCATTTCTAATTATTGTAATTGGAAGTCTAATTACTATTTGTATGGGATCTATATAATAGACCCATGGGGTTGTATTGTAAGTTGGAGAATCATAAGGACTTGGAGAGGCAAGGACAAGGGTTCTTCCCAAATGTAAGATCTAGGTCTGCAAGTGTACAAGACCAGGTTGATCTGTAGGTTATGCAAGATCAGGTAGAAGATCTACATGATAAGTAAGGTTAGTTTATCTGTAGGTGTGTGTGTGTATGAGGTCAGTTAGATTTGTGGGGTAGAAAGATTAGGGAGATCAACAACATAACAAGGAGTAAGATCAAGGAGATTTACTTGGAGTACTTGGTGTACTCAGTGGTACTGGTAGTATTGTTACTAACTGGTTGAAACAACAACTCTATGTTTGAGTTGATTTTGTTTGTAATTGAGAGAGAAAACATGAGGGAGAATTATTGGTATGCCCAAGAGGTGTGGGAAGAGTGTGATTTCTTCATTGTATTTCCTTCTGGAAGAGTGTTAATACAAGATTGTATTGTCTCTCATATTCTGTGTTGTTTCTAAATTCTAGTTACATTTTACTTCTGGTTAAATTTCATGTTTATTTGCTTATACAAAGGTAATCAAGTGTACTCATAAGGAGTAGGGATCCTAACAATTGGTATCAGAGCTTTGTGAGCCTTGGTCCTATCAAGTGGTATCAGAGCCAGGGTGTAGGTTCATCAGAGCTTGGTTAGGTACACTAACAGGTTTAGAGCATGTTAAGTGTTTGTTGATTATAGGTTACTCTCAAGGGTTTTCGATTGAGTGGGAGTAAAGCAATGGCAGAAGAAAATACACTAAGAATGGAGGAATTCAATAACAAGAATTCTCAATTATGGAATTATGGAAAGAAAGAGCAGAAAGATTGTTGGTTGGTAGAAAATCATCATGAAGGAAATGAAGAAGTAGATGTTGCAGGTATTGTTGCACAAGATGCTCTTGTATGTTCCTTGGATAAAGTAGAATCTTGGGTTTTAGATTCTATTGCCTCTTTCCATGCAACCTGAAATAGAGTATTTTTCCATGATTATGTCCATGGAGACTTTGGAAAGATTTATTTAGGGGTTGGTGAGCCTTGTCAAATTATTGGCAAAGGGGAAGTGCAGCTGAAATTGCAGATGGGCAACACATGGGTGTTGAAGGATGTCATGCATGTCCCAATCTTGAAGAGGAGTCTAATTTCTATAGGAAAGTTGGGTGATGAGGGTTGCACATTTACTCTCACAGCAGAATCTTGGAAAGTTTCCAAGGGTGCACTTGAATTAACATGTGGTAAGAAAGTAGGTACTTTTTATCTATCTACTTGTATTATTGATTCTCCTTCTGGTCTATCTACTTCACATGTAGATGCAAAGATGTGGCTTTGTAGGCTTGGTCACATGAATACTAAGGGGATGCATGTTCTTAAGAGGAAGTCTGATGTCTTTGACAAACTTAAGAACTGGAAAGCCCTGGTTTTCATGGAGGAGATGATGGACAGAGATTAGCTCAAGGGGCTGAATAATTTTGAGCAGGGTAGTTTGGACAAGGTTATGATCCAAAGTGAGCTCATGGGTAAAAAGTCATCACTCACAAGAAAACACAGTTACTAACATTGGTCAGGTGGAATCGACGTTGAATAGGTAGGTACCAACATCGGTCATGTGTAGACCAGAGTCGGTGGTGTTGGGAAGGTAGAGACTGACATTGGTCAGGGAATCAACGTCAGTGACTAGGTGGACAACGATGTCAGTCAGGGAACCAGTGTCGGTGATCAGGTGGAATCAACATCAGTCATGTGTAGACTAGGGTCGACTAGAGAATGGATTTTGGGTGGATAACAAGCTGTCAAGGAGTCTCAGATGCTCATATGGAGGACTGAAAGGGTAAGTAAGCCTCAAATTCATTATTCACCTTCTTTATACTACTTGAACTTGTTACTCACTGATGGTCAAGAACCAAGAAGTTTTGAAGAGGCAATGCAGGTAGAATCTAGGAAATAGTGGGAGCATGGCATGAATGAGGAGATTTATTCCTTGGGAAAGAACCAAATGAGAGATTTGGTAGAGTTGCTAGCCAAGATGAAAGCACTAAAATACGAATGGATTCCTAGGTTAAAAAAAGAAGAGAATGGACACGTGAGATAGAAGGCTAGGGTATATGGTCTTGAGCAAGCTCTAGGATAGTGGTACAAGTTTGATAGGTGTATGACAAAGCATGGCTTTAGTCAATGTCAATGTAATCACTGTGTTTATTTTACCAGGTTGGATAATGGTTGTGACATTATCCTATTACTGTATGTGGATGATATTCTTGTTTCAGGTTCATACATGCAGGGATTTGCTGAGCTAAGGGTAAAATTAGTTCAGAGGCATAATAGGAAGGATTTAGGAGGAGCGAAAATCCTTGGCATGAGTATTTCTAGAGATAGGGAAGATCACATGTTGATGTTGTCTCAGGATGATTATATGAATAAGGTAGTGGAGAGGTTCAATATGCAAGATGTAGAACTAGTTAGCACACTTATGGATGGACAGTTCACAAAATAGTGTCCCAGATCACATGATGAGGTTAAGTACATGTGTACTAGACCTGATATCACCCAAGAGGTGTGGGAAGAGTGTGATTTCTTCATTGTATTTCCTTTTGGAAGAGTGTTAATACAAGATTGTATTGTCCCTCATATTTTGTGCTATTTTTGAATTTTAGTTACATATAACTTCTGGTTAAATTTTGTGTTTAGTTGCTTATACAAAGGTAATCAAGTGTACTCTTAAGGAGTAGGGATATTCACAATTGGTATCAGACCTTTGTGAGCCTTGGTCCTATCATTTTTGACATAATGTTCTTTGGTAATTTTAGTTGGTCATATGTATGGGATGAGATAATGTTTATGTTAACCCCTCCATCAATCATAACCCTTTTGATATGGGTTTGGGTGATGTATGCAGTAATGGAAAGAGGAGGATCCAGATCATTGAGATGAATAGAGGATATTTTCAAATTCTTGAAGGTAACAATAGTGGAAAGTTGAAGGGCTCTAATTAAAGCTTATAGAGGCTAAGGATATTTTGGTTAGACCTCTATGAACTAAAATACTTCCATCATTTCCCGATGATGATGGGGTGAGGTATTGATTAGCTCATATAGCATCATCTTCACCAGTGTTTGGTGAAGCTACTTTAGAACAACTCTTTGGATTAATTTAGAGGGACTAGATTAGGAAGCACCCAAGATAAATACTTTGGGATTGTGGGAAGGTGTTTGGTTTTGCTTGGGTGAGTTGGTGGTAGAAGAGGGGTATCTCCATGGAATGGACACTTTCACTTTCCATTTATGCTTGTATTAAAGTTGTTATTGTTTGACGATATGGATGGTATGGATTTGGGGAGAAGTTGGGCTAATGAATTGCTTCGGTTCCTCTCAATCTCATATGAGAGTATGGAAGTAGGTAGGTATTGGGTGGTTTCTTTTGGTTCTTAGACTGGTGGTGGTCTCATGGGAGGATCTTATGATAATAGGTCCTCCTTATCGTATATTTGGTGAAATATAACTTGGAGAGTTTTATAATTCTCCATATCATGCCCATGGATTCTATGGTAAGAGCAGACCAAATTATCATTAAACAAGGATATATTAGGACTATGGGGGTCAAATGGTTTGATGGGTGGCAAGGACAAACAATAAGCTTGCAATAATATTTTCAAGATGGCTGAGTAAGACTCAAGAAAAAGTGGCAAGGAAGTGGAAGTTTTGGCTTTGGTAGTTGGGGTGGAAGCCTTCTTAGGAATAAGCTTCATAATGGGAGTTTTATGTGGCATAATTTTATTGGTAGGTGGTTTTTGAATAGTTGGCTTGGGAGTTAATGGTTTGGAGGTGGATGGTTTATAAGTGGAAGGATTGGTTACAAGTGGTTTGGAAGCATAATATACTCCAAAAAAGGGTGGAAGTGTAGCTAAGAGTGGAGGTTGGGTTTGGGATTTCTTTGAAAGATTTGGCCTCTTAACCAAAGTAAAGGGGTGAGGTTTCAAGATGGAGAAAGGATGTAGTCCTAGAATGGAAGGCAATGAAGATATGGGTGGAAAGGTTTTGATTTTTGGGATCCTATGTGGATCCACTTTCTTGGTTGGATTAACTTGGGGTTTCTTTGGTGAGCTAGATGGTGCTAAATCCAACTTTAATGGAGGGTGAGTAAGGATTTGAGTGGGGAGCATGCCTACATTTTTTATGGGATTTGTTTGGATGGTAGAAGGTGTTTGGGATAATTTGGGTTGAGTTTGGTTGGAATATTTACCTATGGTTTTGGAGGTATAAATTTTTAATGGTTTGGTTAGGATGATCATGGGTTAACTAGTGTAAGTGTAAGATTGGGTTGACGATGGTATGGTTGATGGCTCAGGCTTGGTTGGATAGAGGAGCGAAAGATGGTGCCAAAATGTGTCACAATCCATGTTGAGTTGGGATATGAACTCTAAGTTTTGAACCAATCTAGAGAATGGCTTATAAATGGGTTGGTTCCTTTAGTATTGGACTCAAAGGAAAAACCCATGTGTTGAGAAATGGAAGCAATTTCCTTGTCTTTTTCCTCCATGAGAGGGGTGGATGAAGAAACCTCTTATTTAGGAATACTTTCCAAAGTAAGCATAGATAACTCAATCATGGAAGTTAATGGAAGGGAAGTGATGGTGATCTCCTCTATCATGCATTCCAAAGGAGAAGGGATGGTAGTTTCTACTAGCTCAATAAGTGGACAAGGGAGGATAATGGCTTCCTTTATTTTGGTTTCTAAAGGAATATAAGGTAACTACACTACCTCAATAAGTGGAGGGGAAGAAGAAGTAGTTTGGGCTATGGTTTCCCCAATTATGAGTTCACTAATAACTACATTGACTGTGTGAACTTCATGGTTGTGAGAAGATTCAATTTTGCTACTTTCATTATTAGTGGAAGGTGAATGTTTGGGAAAAGGTTGTCTAAATATGTCACGTGACTAATTTGGGAGTACATTGGGATTGTCTATCATAATTTACTCATTATCAATCAACCATTGGATAGTGCTTTTGAAGGTATTACATCTACTAACATCATGTCTAATGACATGGTGGAAGGCACATAATCCATTCTCCTTATACCAACGGGGTATATGATGAGAGTAATTGAATTGTACTAGGGATTTAATTGGAGGAATTTATATGATATTTACTTTCAACAAATTTTTAAAAAGAGAAGCATACGACTCCCCTAGTGTAGTGTATTACTTTTGGTTATTACAGTTTTGGTTTTGGGTATTTTAGTTGGAAGAATTAGAAGACTTGTTTAGTTAACAATCGGTAGAGGACCCATTTTTAGCACTACTACATGTGCAATTCCCTTAGTTTTGGTGTTGGTTTTAGAGGATGAAGCCTCATTTTATTTGAAAATAGAGTTATTGTTTCTCAAATTTGGCTTCCCCTAATCACTGGCTCTGATCTCTAATTTGTGTGCCATAGTAAAATCCTCATCAAAGGTCCTAAAAGTTTGAACCTATAAGGTGGAGGAAATATGTTTGTCATAAGCCTAATAAAATAGCTTAATAAACTTAGGTTGGGTCAAAGAGAAAGAGAGCTGGTTTTTCAAACCTCTTCAATGGGCTATGAATTCAGCAATTGACTCATCCTCAAATTGCCTACTAGAGTAAAGGTCGATAATGGAAACTTTCTTAGAGATGTTTATAGAGAAATGATCTAAGAAAGTTTGGTCTAATTGGGAAAAATAGAAAAGAGAGTGCTTGGTAATAACACTATACCAATATAATGCTAGACCTCCTAAAGACATGGGGAAGGTACAAATAAGGAGAGCAACATCATAAGCAATAAAATAACAATAGTGCCTAAATACTCTAAGATGTTGTTGGGGGTCTTCCTTGCTCTAAAATTTAGAAAATTTTGGAAGATCCTATTAAGGAGGGTATGGTCAGATGGGGATGGATGGGTGAATTGATTAATTATAAATTTTATCATAATACAATAGGTTATGGGCACTAGAATTAATGACTCTAAGTTAGTCATTTTATTCATTAGCATCTTGATTAGATCGGTTTGCAGTTGTGCACCCCCATGGTTATATGATAAATTTTATTGGGGTTAGGTAGGTACAATATGTGGGTATCTATGGGAAGGTTTGGAGGATTCTACATATTGGTACGTGGATGTGGGTGGTTTGGAGAATGACATATATGGGTAAGTGGACATAGGAGGTTGGGTAACAGGTGGAGGCACATACCCTTGTGGGTTAGGGATGTAGCCTAGGTTGGGTGTAATGTGCACTTATTGAGGGATAGACATTGATTAGGTTGGAGGAATAATTGGGTTGATAAGTTAAGTTTAGGTGGTAACCTTAGTACTAATGGGTGGAAGGGTAGAATGCATATAAACTACCAAGATTTGGAATGGAGTGAAAATTGGTGCATTAGAAATGACACTAGTAGAGGCACTCTAATGGTAAGTAAAGTATACACTACCAAAGAATGGGTTGATCCTATACTAGAAGAGTTATTGGTTGGGTTGGAAGATGTTTGGGTGTTGGTTGGTGGAGTGAGTTGGTTTTAAATGGTGGTGTTTAAAGGCTTATTGGTAGAATAGGATGCTTAGGTGACTAAAGGCTGGGTGGAAATGGTGGCAATAGATGTGTTACCCATAAGATGGGGTGGCATGCCATATGATGTCTCAATGGATGGAACCAAATTATGGGTATTGTAAGATATAGTATTAAGGTAATAGTGGAAGGATATGAGATTGTTATCTAGAAAGTGGTGAAATTTGTATCTCCTTGGGCACCTATCTGAGGTATAATAGGACTTCTAAAATGGTGGCATGAACTTTCCACATCCAAATGGTGCTCCATGAATGAGGAAGATGGGTGGTTGGGAGGTAGATCCTGATTTGATTGGATTCTTAGTTGTTGTCTTATCAAAACCATGCAAAGGAGGAGGAAAGAAAGGAAAAAGTGATCTCACAAACTCAAAAGAGAAGTAATAAAAATAAAAAAGATCTGAAAGAAAATAAGCATACACTAAAGTACGTTTAAATCCTAAAATAACTTTTATCTTTCTTTGGGCTTATACCTTAATTTTAAAGAGTTTATGAAGATTAACTTGGGCTTGTAGAGCAAGTACTAAAAGAATATGTCTAAGGATGGTTTTAGGTAGTTAAATGCTCTTAAGATCTATACTAGAATTTGGTATATGGCTTGATATTGGGGCCTGAACCCTCACTTCACACACTATGTCAATAAGGGTGTCGAGTGATTAGTCATAATATACTGAGTTGGTTCTCCCCTTGGTGATGAAATCTAAGTAGGATAGCTGAGGACAGGTTACCACTAGGTGATGAAATCCTAGTCGGGCCTTATGTCAGTGTTTTGATGCCTGATTGAATGTGTGGTTTGGTATTATGTGTGTTATAGGAATGAGATTAGATTAATTTATTTGATTAAATATAGCTATGTAAGCTAATAAATACAATTAAACCATGAATGTAATATTAATTTTAATCTAAAGGAAAATTTTGGCATCTTTTCAAATGAATAAAAAATAACTAAGATGCATTTAAATGCAATATGATAATGTGAAGCCTAATCCTAGGATTTATACTTTTGATTTTCAAAAATGAAAGCAAAAATGACCTTTTTTTACTTTTTCCTAAGAATACAAAAGAAACTAGAACTTTAGGTTTTGGAAGAGAAGAAAAGGAAATAAGGAATGTTTAATTCTTAGAAAATAATGCAATGAATGAATCTTCTATAGTAAAACTAAATGTCCTAGAATTATCAACCCAAGAAAAATCTCAAGGGTCCCACTGGGTATGCCAGAATGTTTCACTATTTTTTTCTAAGAAGAAAGAATGAAGAAAATTGAGAGGGGTATGATAGAAAAACCTAGTGTGTTATGAACGCATGAATCCAAACTATTGTTGATACTCTTCTTTGTCTTGGGAGGATGACCTATAGATAATAAAATACTAAGAAAATGGTTGATTAGTGAGATAGTAGGGTGGATTGCCTAGCATGAGTTAGATCCAAGAAGTACAAGCTTCTTTAGAGGTTGTTAATCCACACTTTTAAAACACTTAAGTTTTGATAAACTAAAAACAGATGATTGCTTGAAATAATAAAAGGTACTAAAATTAAATATAAGAAATTAGTGAAAATAAACAAGTGATTTTGACTAAAAATAGAAATAATGGTTGAATACTAATGATAAATTCCTCAAACTTGATTCAAAAAATAATTTGAAACTCTGTGATAAAATAGAAACTCCAAAAGTGGGTTTTGGGTATGGATTGATGAGTCAAATCATCTTGATATTATAAAAATTGATACATATTGATCATCAATGGTTAGGTGTGACCATTGATAGTTAAGTCTAACCATTAGTAGTTAGGTACAACAATCAATAATTACTATGAAATTTGGTTTGGGAAAAGAAGTTTGTTGGGGAGAGTTACAGAGAGGTTTTATAAGTGGTATTTGGGTTAAATGTTGGTTGTAAGAGAGAAATCAATTCTCAAAGGAATATAACTTAGATATTGGGTGTAAGAATGGTTTATGGGTGGTCTAGGGTAGAGGGTGAAGTGCTTGGAGTTACAAAACTCCAACATAAGGAATGAAGTGCAGAGAATGGAAATGACACAAGTAATGAAACAAATAAAAGATAGTTATTGAATCTTGATGAAAAACACAAAAATTAACTTTTAGGTGCTACTAGTATAGGAAACTCTGAAGTTGGTTGAAAGCTATTGTGGATCTTGGAGCAATTCCAAAAAAAAATGATACTTTGGCTCTTGATAATGAGCTGTTAAAGTACCTCAAGTCTCTGGCTCAATTCTTGGTTTGCTAGGAAGATTTTGATTTGCCTGAGAATAAGACTATATCACACAAGAGTGATGTCAACCTCCTAGAAAATGTTTTTATCTAGTCTTATGTAACCACCTATGGTCCTAGTGGGCAAGGGTTGACTATCGATGGTTAGGGTGATATAGTCAAAATTAGCTAATTTTATCCAATTCCACTAATGACTAGTGGTTAAGTCATTGGGAAGTGTTTTGAGGGTAATAAAGGAAGCATGGGGACACATGAATAACAAGTCTAGGAGATTAGGGTCATTACTTATCAAGGTAGAAATGGTCTCTAGGCTAGTTGTCAACCAACTAGTCATGGGTTTAGGTAGGTGAGCTATAAATAGGATTTATTTAATTAATTAAATTAATTATTTTATCCAAGGGAGTAAATGGGTAGGTTCAAGGATTTTAATAGGTAATCCTAACCTAAGGGGGCCAAGGGGCCAAGGGGTGTGAGGAATCTGCCTAGAATCATGTTGCATGGTTTTTGAGCATCAACAATAATTAAGTAATGTTTGTTCTCTTTTAGCATATCATGACACTAATGTTCTAGGTTGATTTTCACAAAGAGATGTTCCCAAAGTCTAATTCCCTTCCTAGAGTAACAAATTCATTATCCTCCATGGTAAATTAGGTTATCTATGTTAGATAGGTAAGCTTTAATGAATCAATTTATTTTTATCTTTCTCACTTCATTATTTTTTAAATCTCATAAAGCTTGACCCAATGGGAAATCACCAAATCATTTGGAATCAGAAATGCTAGTCCCTCAGACCTATCAAATATTTTAGAGATTAGGTGAGCCAAACCTAATGTAAATTGCCATGTCATTTAAAGTTAGAATGGCCAGTCCCTCTAACCTATTAGAGATGTTAGAGCCTATCCCAATAGGAAATCACCACATCATTTAGAGTTAGAAACATCAGTCCCCTATATTTATTAGAGATGTCAAAGTTTTGGAGAGCCTAGCCTAATGGGAAATTACCATGTCATCTGGAGTCAGAGTAGCTAGTCCCCCAAACTTGTTAGAGATGTTAGAGCCATGGAGAGCATGACCCAATAGGAATATAACACATCATCTAGTGAGGATATGAACTACTTACCACTTAAGATATGAGAATATCATAATAAAGTAAAAGTGGTTAACCAAGGCTAATTGAGGTGCACCACATGTCCTCGAGTGACACGTCACCCATTCTATGAGAATGACATGGAGTATAAATCATGATTAGGTACCAACCATTAATGGGAAGAACAATAGATAGATTTCACATGTTAGAAATAAAGAGTTGGATGAGAGTCCTAGAAGAGGTGTAATTTCATGCCTACCAAATGTTGAGCTTTAACAGAATGGGAAGCTAGACCCAATTGGATAGTTTTGAAAACATCCCATCACCATTATTATTTTTAGCTAGTAATGGAGGATCATGAGCTCCAAAGTCAATTCTAGATTTATAAATAAAGGGAGAAATTCTAGCCACCAATAAATTTTCAAATTCACATCAAGTGAGCCATCAAATGCCATTAATGTAGGGAGATGTGTGCATATGCTTATAAATCCCAAAGTAAGCCCATTAATAACCACAACTGCTACCTTGAATAAATATTAGACTTATTAATTTCAAAGATACACATAACCCCTATATCCTACACCTATGATTCCCAAAGATTCTTAATTTCCCTTTTGTCCCACTCTAATGGCCAACACATCCTCAAACCCAAAGGCTAATTCTGAGTATTGGGACACTAATTTCCCTACTAGTTTAACTAGGTACAAACACTGCACTGGCATATTCAAAGCAATTGAGTAGCTCTCCAAGGATTTTTTTGACACCAATGACTATTTGGCTGAATATGAGGATGCCCTTAAATCTTATAAAAGATGTGAACTTCATAGATCTATGGCCAAACTAGAATAATTTTTGTGCACCAACTTGCTAGGTGACATCCTCCACAAGGCTATCTGCATACAAGATGTTATTAATGGTTGGGTGTGTTCATCCATATTTTATCACCAAATTGATGATATATTTGAAAATTCCTTCAAGGCATACTACTCCTTCTCAGATTTATCATTCTCATATGATGCAGTATTAGTATCAAGCTAGATGAATGATCACTAGATCTATGGTATCTTCCACGACTAGGTTGATAACCCTAAATCCAAGTGGGTCAATAAAGAAAATTTCAATGCCTACATAGTCCATACCTTATAAGAGGAGGTTTGATTAGGCATGATCCTACTAAAACTATTGTTTAGGGGCTCAGACTGCCAGCATGTCAATGAGCTGTGAGTTCCCCTTATGCACATGATCCTAACTCACTCTAGCATCCCATACATTAGAGGCTTGATCAACTTCAAGTTGGTCCATGCCATTATAGATGCCTAAAATAGTGGAAATTTATACATTATGAGATACATGATCGATTCCATCTATGAGACATTGTGACTTAATCTATCAATCTTTCTTGTATGGGTTCCTAGTGGCCCAACTGTCCACATGGTCTTATACAAGCTTTATGTCCACTAGTTCCACCAACATGTTTAGAATTTCTATGATCACTTATAATTGGTGTTGTACTAGGAGATCAATGAAGCCCCCATGTCTTAGATTTCAAAGATAATCTAGGACTCCATGATAGTCATTAGGGAATACTGACTATATAAATGACATAGTGATTTGAGTTACAAGCTTCCTTCAATACCCCCTATGCCTATCATATTATGTGATTGACCACTTAGAAGAGTAGGGAATTACCTATAAATTAGTGAATGACATACTTGGATTTGATGTATAGTGTTAGTATAAGTTTTTCCCTTCAATCCTAATCACTGTATGGGGCCACATTTATATAAATTTCCCCTCTATACAAAAGATGGTAGTTGGGAACGACTCTTTTTCCCTCACAAAATGAAAGATTCAATAGTGAGACCCTAAAGGGGTGATTTATGCCCCTTTGGCACAATATTAAACTTGACCCAACATCAACTATTTCCATCAAGTTTAAGATGATGATGAGCTCTATCTAAACACTATAAATGATTAAGAGGTGTTATCATGAAAAGAATTTAAGAAGAAGATGAAAGGGAATAAGACTAAAATAGGCCCCTAAACAACCCTTCTATCTCCTACTTGGTCTAGAGAAGACCTAACTCCAATAAATTTGACCATCTCTCAGAGAATCTTATAGGGCATTCCACCACCTTTTCCTCCTTGAACCTTAGCCCTAACTCTTACTCTGTATCTACTAGTGGCCCCAGTTCATCAAGATCCATCTCCACCTCTTCCAATTTCTCCTCATGATTTAGCCTTTACTTCTCCATTAAACCTAAATCTTAAAGCTATACCTCTGCCTCCTTTGATAACACAAGTGATCAAGCCTTGAGAGATCCAAATCTAGACTACACGATACTAGGCTACCCAAGTGAAACCTACTCAACCATCAACACCATTATCCCTAAGGTTCAATATGACCAAAAAATTGAGAGCAAGCCTTTAATGAGGCTCTCATCATGCACCCATCTAGGTTACCCCACCCATTTCCATTCTACCCATTGCTATTGTTGTGTTTTAACTCCCTATTTTGATGCCTACTAGTTTGCCTCCATTCCCCTCTCTTTTTCTCATTATTTCCCATCTATATTTCACCTAAGTACCCTTGGCCTTGGTAGTTTTTCACATCCTCACTATCCCATTCCATTCTACTCTACCTAGCTCATAGCATGGAATCCTCTCAATGCCTCCCTTGGGCATACCCTTAATAGTAGGTGTGACTACAACCTTTGGGAGCTTGCCACTTCTAGTAGGGACCCTATTGATCCCCACTCTAGTTAGCTTGGTGCTCCCATATATGGATCTAATCCCTCCACTATCATCCCCCATAATCATAGTTAGACCATTCATTGTAAAACCTAAAGTTGAATTAGAAAAGAGGCTGAAGAAGAAACAAAAAGTAACCCATCCTTTGGCTCTAGCTTAAAGGCCTTCAATTTCATCTCCACCTCCTCCCCAAGTCACAATGACTCCTCTATCCCTAGTAGTATTATATTAGAGATTGGATCCTTTCCCCCCTTTCTCAATTACATAAGGTCCTACTAGATTCACCATCAACCGTCCTATCTCATCCCTATTCCTTCACAACTTGTTCTTGGGGGAAATCCCACCCTAGGTGAAACCTACCCAAGAACAATGGTGATTCCAAATGTTCTCATGGGATTCCCCTTTCATTTTCCTCCCTTTCTCCCCCATGCACCCTCCACCTCTAATAATTTATTATTTCACTCCTTCCACTTCCTCCATCTCCCCTCTACATCATCCTCCACCCTTGACTAACATCTTAACCACACCTCATATAACCCCAACAACCTAACGGATGGTCCCAGGGTCACATATACCTAATTGAGTATTGACATAGCCTTCATAAGAATGAAGATAATGCTCACTCATATATTCATATAGGGTGGGAACTATTGGATCAAAGTGTATAAGCTTGTTTTGGGAGTTGTTTTATTATTAGAGATGTTATTCTATTTTGTGCACATATTTATTAAGTGTAAAATAATAAAGAGACACTCTTATTTTATAGGTTATTCATGTAATAATATTTTGTTGTATGAAACAACCTACCTTACCTATTTAATAAGTAATCCCACGTAATTTTGAATTAGTCAGTTGTGGAGACCCACACGGATATTTTGAATATATTTTTTAGATACTTTATTGGGCATATTTTCTCTATGTGTACAATGTTTGCATTATTGGTGTTGTGGTAATGATATTCAAGAGTGATCCTATAGGTTTAGGAATGCATATTACATTCCATCATGTTATTAGAGCTACCTCATGCATCTATTACTCAATATTCCAACATTGTTTTAGGCCATTGTACTATTGTTTGACAAATTTACATAGGTTGTACCACTCATTTTGGTAGAGTCATACAACTTTTTTAAGCTTTTGTTTGTCTTTTGTGGTTATTGGTAACATAGACTTATTGGAAATATTGTATAGTATCCAAAATCAACATTTGAAAGTTTTGAGACAAATTAAATTTAGTCAGGAGTCCTCTACAATTTGAAATTTCTAATTCTGACTTGGTTTTATAGTCCTTTTAGTGAAAAACCTTAAAATTTTTTTTTGCTAGCTTCAAACACCTGTACAATTTTTATATGCATAGGTCCGTACATGTACAATTTTTTAATTTTGAGATATATTCTTGAAATTTGAATATTTTAAATTTCATCCTAGTCTGACATACACATAAAAGTTAGGTTGTACAACTTTCTGATCTATTTTATTACATAAATTGCAGTCTATTTTTCTTGATGCATAACGGTATAGTTTTCTTCCTATTGAAGGTTGCACACTATTTAAAAGTGAATTATGACACTTATATGAGTTAGCAAACATTCCAATATTTCATTTCCATCTAAAAAGTATAGATGTGCATTAGGATGCATAGTTATTTGGAAATATTTTGTAGATCCAATGTAAAAGGTGTTTGAAGGGTCTTACTTGGAAATTTTTTATTTAAATATCTAACATAATTTTTTCTTGATCACCACGTCCTACTAGAGAAATAAATTATTTTTGATGAAGCCAACATTCTTAGCCTCCTTCTTACATGTGTGAGTTATATTTTTGGCTTTATATCATTAATTACTCATTTAAGTGGTTTAAAGCAAGTCTTTAGTTATATGTTCTCAAAATTGACTTTGCTAAAATGGAAATTAAAGATTTTATTAAGGATTTCATGTTGTAAGAGGTATTGGGGTCAAATCTCATTACTCATTTTTTTACATAGAGTAATTTTTTTGGGTCCAAAAATCAAAATAGTACCTTTGAAAATATTTTAAGGGTAAAAATCTCATTAGGAGACATTGATTTGCTAATGGAAGGGCCATTTTGATAAGTGGTGGTAACTATTTAAGGAAAGACATATTTTAAGGGAGTGAATTTTATTTGTGGTAAAATATTATTGTAAAGGGCAAAAGTATTTTTTTTGTATATATAAGTTCTATCTCATTACTCAAAGATGGAGAGTGAGGTACAGTTTGGTAGGAGGTCAAACCCCCTCATAGATAAAACAAACTTATTCTTACTCCATTTTTTAGAGGTCATTATTACTACATTTATACCCTCTTGGCCCACATTGTTGTCCTTATCATCACACTTTGCACACTAATAAATGCATTTTTTAGTGGATTCCAATGTCTTATTTTGAGTATGCATTATGTTTTTTGTGCCATTTTTGTAGTCACATACACATTTTCAATGGAGTATGACATCCTATTTTGAGTGTTAATTATATTTTTGAGCCGCTTTTGTCTCACATATGCATTTTTGATAGAGATCAACATCATACATTCTTGAGTACACTTTTGTTTCACATGTTTTTTATCTGCACATTGTGCCCTTATTTTAGAAGCAACTCTCTTATTCTTGATGGAATCTTCTACAATTTGACATCATTCTAGGATTTCTTATGTCATCTAGTGTTTTTTATGTATGAGATATTTTATACTCACAGTGAGTTATAAAGTGCCATGGGGGTCTGTTGATTTAGCATTGTCTACTATCATGCATTTGTGTGCTCTATTTTGGGCACCTTTTCACTCTTTCAGTTGCTTGACGTTTCCATCACCACTAGGGCCATCTTCTTGAGAGAGTTATTATGTATCTTCAACACTTTTTTAATAGTTAACAGTCTTCTTCAAGTTTATTTTAGAGCTTGATCTCCTTCTGAAGAGTAGCTATTTTAGTGAATACAGTGTCATCATGTCAGTGTTTGAGTAGTGGATTAAGTCCACTCATACATACCCTTTTTCCATCGATCCACCCATTCTATAATATGGGGGGGATGATACTGATCCTACTTCTTTGGTTGTCAGGTTCCTTGATAACCCTTGGTGCACTACATTTTTTGGCAGTAGATCAAATTTAGTTGGTGATTTTTTTTGCACTATTAGCACCTATGATAGTATTTTTTTTGTAAAAGCTATTCTGGTGAATTCTAGTGTCAATTGGTTTTTTTATCAAGAAGTAGATCTAGACCACTCATGTAGATTTGATTTTTATTGAGACTTTTAAATTGCCCAATTGCATTTGTATTTGATGGACTTCATTCCATCTAGTGTACCTCTTTAGCATTATGTTTGAGTATTGAGTCATATACTTTCTTGGGACACCTTGAAGCATATGTTTTTTTTCTCTTGACTTTAGCTATTGTTACTAGTTTTTGGGTACCTTTTGGTGATACATTTCATCCTTATTGACTTTTTACCCTATGTTTTAGGATCGATGTCTTCTTCATAGCCTCATACAAAATGTCAGTTCCTATTTTATTTGGTGGTTACATAGACTCAACATCCATGTATTTTGGTAAGAAGGATCAATTACCATAGGGACACATTGTATTTCATTGTGATTTATACATGGGTACCTGATTAGTCCTAGTTATTGGGACCCATTTAGTCTCTTTGCTTTCTCTTTTTTACTCCCTATTATATGCTTAATGGAGGGTGTTAGAGTAAAGAGTATAATCTTATTTTGGGAGTTGTTTTATTGTTGGATATGTTATTCTATTTTTGCACATATTTGTTGAGTGCACAATAATATATAAACACTCCTATTTTATAGGCTATTCATGAAATAATATTTTGTTACATAGAACAACCTACCTTTCCTAATTAATAGGCACTCCCATATAATTTTTGACTTCATTGATTGTGGAAACACACATAGAGATTGTGAATATATTTTTTAGAGACTTTATTATGCATATTTTCTCTTTGTGTACAATGTCTACATTATTGGTGCTATGGTAATGGTGTGTAGGAGTGATCCTATAGTTTCATGAATGCATATTGCATTCTATTAGGAACCTAGTGATATAATAGACCTATTAGGATCTATTTTCTCTCACCAAAGTGAAGACTACTACTAGATAAGATAAGATAGCTGAAGACCCACTATCTGTTCTTCCATCTATCCTTGCCTTGTTTGAGAAAATCCTTGAGGACATGTATATCCAAGTCTAAAATCTTAAGGCCCAAGTGAAGAGTATATTCCCAGTTAAACTAATTAGATAGTTTAAGGATGCCCTCCTACTACTTTTTGAAATCCTCAAGAAAATAGTGGGGACTCAATCCAAGACTGATGTAATTATATAGTATATGTAAGCCTATATTGGGAGGATCACATAGATTGATGTGAAATGTCTGAAGATGTAGGTAGTGGTTAACAAGGGGATGTTCTTAGAGCTCAAAATAATGCCAACCTTATATTCTGGGTTGTAGAAAAATTATGTTGGTAACATGAGAGTAGTAATAGAGGAGTGTCTAGCCTTGGGCTGCACTATAATAGAACCCTTGGAAGAGGGAAAGAAGAAGATATTGACCTACTTTTGAGAGGTTTATGTCTTAGTGTTATTATACCTAGATGGAACTCTACTTCAAAAAGGGGAATTTAGATTCAACTTAGGTTAATTTGATAAGGTTATGAAGGAAAAAGTGGCCAAGGCAAACTAAGGAGCCCAGGTGGTGCTGAACCTATCAACTTAGTCTACTATGAGCATAAACCATGTTTCTAGAGTCTAGGACTTGATGGAAGAAAAATTATATATCTCTTAAAGACTAGTATCTCAGGTAGAGGGGATCTTCAAGAAGCCTCCAATGAACTTGATCAAGCTAGGTAAGGAGTTTCACCTCATGGTAGTTGTACTCAAATTTGAGAGTGCCCAGTTAAAATAGTTGGGAGTTGACCCCTCTTAACTGCCTCCACATGTTTAGAAGTGGTCCCCTACTTATTTTTTGTAGGTTTATTGGGATATATTTTGATTCAAATTTTTAAATATGGTTGTAACTATAATGAGTGACCATCATGGCCCAAGAAGGGATCCTCATGATTTTTGGAGGTGAGCCCCAATCCTTATCTATTTAAATAATAGTCGTATTCCACTTTAGGGGTCAACCAAAAATTACTTGAAAGTGTTGTTGGATTATTTCCAAGATTTTACCTACATTTACCTTTGTACTCTAGACTATAACAGTGGCCCAAATTAATTATTGTTGTAGTTTTTCACTCTTTTAATGGATACAATTTGTATTTCTACAAACGATCTCTTCTATGTTTAATTTTATTTCATCATCATGTTTAAATGATCAACAATATTATGTTAATTGGATTAACACTTTGTAATTTTATGTATGCCATGATTTTTATGTGCTTAGCTATTATATTCTCTCTGTATAAGTTATTTCATTTCTCTTTTGGTAAGTGCTGATCATTTGTGTTCTTAACTACACATTTTCATATGGCATTTATGTGGTTTTAAATATAAACCTCTAATGATGCTATTTGGTAAGAAATCACATTGAAGGCATGCTCTCATTTCCATCAAACTCTCCCCACTATATGTTCTTGGAGGTAGAAATTTAGTTAAACTTGGTCTACAATGATATAACCATGGTAGAGTCACTTAATTCAATAACCATTGCATTGATCTCATTTTAGACCTAGAGGCATTATCTTCTACTTTACCCTTCCCTCTATTTTGTGTTTATTTAGTGGTTTTAAAATGAGCCTTTCCCCTTGTGTTTATAAATAACAAACCTAACACTCAAATTATTCATACTATATATAACCTATGTGAATCATAGTGTATTGAACTTCCAATGGTAATAGTAAAACTATTGGAGGCTATTCATGCAGACTCTATTTATGAAGTCTTATACCTATAGTCATGCCCTAGGATAATACTAGATAAATCCTAAAATGGAAGATGAAAGTCCATAGTTGTCTCCACATTCCCTTTTTCAAATAATGCCCAATCTCATAGGCATCTTATGGTAAGAAGTAGATTGGAATAAACAACACACACTAGCTCAACTTAGATTCATATTAGTTGCTTATATTTAGGGCATCATGCATGACATGTTCATACCTATATTTAGTTTAGATACTTAGATATAATTATTACAATTTAGTCCATAATCAATATACTCATATATCATATTAGGGGCATGCACATGACACAATTTTCCCATATGCTTAGTTACACACAAGTTAATTAGATGGAATGGAAAACTCCATGTCATTCTCTATACTATACAAACTTGACATCCTATTCTAGGTTGTCACTAGTTTCATTCCTTACTCCATCTGTAATTTTTAGCATTCACTGCCTAATGTGCCTAAGTGGCTCCATAACTAACATACATAGTTATACCCTATTAGATATTTCCATCACTTTGCATAGTTCAATTTTAGATGCATTTACTACACATCAGTGGTCAATAATGGAGTTATATCCTAATTGAGTTATTTATCCACTCACATGAGAGGGTTCGACACACTTTCAATCCAATCCAATCTATTCATAGGTCATGATCCACCAAGCAGGGGTGGGCAATGATGGAGTCAAAAACTAGATTGAGTTCTTGAGACACCCACACATGAGGATTGAGAAGCTATTAGCTTAGTCCAAGATATTTAACATTTTAATACGTACATAAGTTATCTTTAGGTTCATGCATTGGTTCATGTACCCAATGAGGTGTATTCATTCCTTTCTTCTTTCCTATATCTTTACTTAGTTTTACTTTGTTACCTCTTTACTTATCATAGTCTTTTGATTTTGATAGCTCTTAATTAAGGACTAATTTATTATCATTTAATTTTTAGGTCATGATTTATATCATACTTCACATACACAGACCGAGGTTCACATACCCAGACTCAGCTTCATGGGCTTCACTTACTAGGTGACTCTATGTATGTTTCTTTTTTGTTTGTACTGTTCATTTTGATTTGTCATAAAGGGGGGTCAAATACAATCACCAAAAATTGGTATTTGTGTGCTAAGAGTTATACTTGAGACTAATATTCCTATTTTAGCCCTAGAGCTATCCTAGAACCTATTATCAAAAAATTTCAAACTTTGTGTAGACCATAAGCATCCCTTGTTAGCTTAAATGTAGTCTTAGACCCTCATTTTTTGATCATGCCCTTCATGCCTAGTAGTCTACCAGTTGGAAATTATTGCCACATTAAGGACATTAGAGCCACATGGTGATAGTGTATATAAATGGAACTAATGTCCTTTACCCTATCTTTCTCTAACTATTATATTTTCAAAGGTAAAACACTCCTAAGGTAAACCTAATCATATTTTATTGTCTACATTGTTTTTCCCAAAATTTGGCACTTGTTTATGGGACAACATATCAACTATTTTGGTCCTGCAAGCCAAAATTCTCTCTTCCCTTCTCAAAAAATGATCTAAGTGCTCAAGTTCTTCAATTATTCAAGCATTTTTAGTCAAGGGACTCGTAGGTTCAACGGGTTCAACAACTTCAACAGGTGTGCTCTCACAAAGAAAAAAGTTCCAACACTTAGGCATTTTTAAGGCTGGTCTAATGCCAAGGTTTAATCAAAAGGTCCATCAATAGGCTTCAAACAAATGGAATGAACCATTGAACCATTGAACCCCACTTCAAAGGTTCAAATTTTAAAGGTTCAAAAAGAGTTAAGCACTCAATGAGTTCAAAGAAGTTCAACCGCTTTGAAGAGTTTAACGCATTCAAAGACTTTGGCAAGTTCTAAAGTTTAATAAGCTCCACAGACTTAAAGAAAATAAGGCTTTGAAGAGTGAAGGTTGAACTATTGAACTGTTGAACCTTGAACCAAAATGGTTCAATGAGTTCAATAAGATCAAAAGACTTAAACGAAAGAAGACTTCGAAGAAGAAAGATTGAACCGATGAACCATTGAACCTTGAACCAAAAGAGTTCAAATTTCAAAGGTTAAATGAGTTCAATAAATTTTGAGAGACTTAGAAGAACAAAGAATGAACCATTGAACCTTGAACCAAAAGAGTTCAAAGTTTAAAGGTTCAACGAGTTCAACAGAAAAGAAAAGGATCTAGAAAGTTTGAAGGAACAAAAGATTCAAAGAAAGAGAATGAACCGTTGAACCTTGAACCAAAATGGTTCAAAGTTCAAAGGTTCAAAGGTTCAAGGTTCAACATGGTTCAAGTGACCAACGACCAGTGACGTCCCCATGGATGTCAAATTTAGGGTAATAAAATACCTATTGTTTTTCAAATATGGTGCGAAGCTGAAAACAAAATCAGTGACCAACCAAAGAAGAAGCTGAAGGAGCCAGTAAAAAGTGAGAAGATAGCCTGAGAGCTCAGATTGCCAAGAAAATGACAAAATATGTGGCAAGGAAAGAGGGAAAGACCAAAAATATCTGTGTAAGAGTTATTTCTAGTTGGTGAAATAGTTCACCAGGTGGACATCAGAGAGCGTGAGCACTCAAAGATGTGGCCTATTTTTCTCCATCAAGTAAAGGTGAAGTGGACAATTGTGCACATATTAAAACAAGGACTAGGTGGCCCATACCTAAAAATGAGATATTTGAGATGAATTGACATGCCATAGTTAAGGTTGATGCCCTATTCTAGCCTGGCCCCTTGATAGAACTGAAAATGCATTCAAGGCATTGAATGCAGCATGGGCTATTTTATGAAACAAAGTGCCCAAGTCTTTCTTGGAGTGATATATATTATAATCTCTTTTTTAATGCAAAGGATATCTTTTTTTTATCAAAATTGAAACTCTACCCAAATTGAAAGGCATTTCCTGAGACTTTGAGCTCAGATTGTTAATCATATTTTGTTATATGAATGAGAAAGCAAGTGACCTTTCAGAATTTGTGCTAGAATAACTTGTGTTGTTGAGGAAATTGTTCTTATGTCTATTTTATGAATGCATTCTTGTCCATTTAATTAAATAAGTAGGACTAATGGAAGTAACCAGGAAGGTGTCCTGAAGCTGACTGTGGAGAGATTTTGTGCTACCACAATTGTCTTTAATGTGTTTATTTTTTGTTTCTATGTAAAGGAATTTAGGATGACTTTGTGCCCTCATTGTCCTTCATAATTCACTCTTTGGTAGTTAAGGTGGAGACTTTGTGCTACACCTCATTCTACTTGTTACTGCATCCAGTTACTTTTACTACCAAGAAGTCTTCCTCTGGTTTTTTGAACATCATTTCTGAAAGAAGAGAAATGCCTTCAACAATTACCTAGGATTTCTCCTTTGATCTAGGGACATCATCTTTGAAAAAAGAGAGATGGATGGTGTTGTCCTACCCTTGAGTGTTATTTTTTTCTTATATATATATATATATATATATATATATATATATATATATATATATAAGCATATATATATATATATATATATATATATATATATATATATATATATATATATATATATATATATAAGCAATGCCTTTAACTAAGGTGGAGACTTTGTGCTACACCTCATTCTGCTTTTTACTGCGTCTAGTTACTTTTACTACTAGGAAGTCTTCCTCTAGTTTTCTGAACATCATTTCTAAAAGAAGAGAAATGCCTTCAACAATTACCCAAGATTTCTCCTTTGATCTGTGGACATCATCTCTAAAAAAAGAGAGATGGATGGTGTTGTCCTACCCCTGAGTGTTATTTTTTGCTTATACACACACACACACACACATATATTTATATATAGTACCTCATATTTATAGGGAACCTCCCCTTGATGAGAGGAGAGATTTGCCCCCTTTTGATGTGGTAAAACTACACATTTGGCCAATCAATCTCCTTATGTTGTGGTTGAAACAACCTATTTTGCCCATCAGTTAGTTGGTGAAAAAATATTCACCCAATATACATAAGATACATAACACTATAAATATGACTTTTAGACCTCTATCCACTAGATGGAAATCAGATGAAAAATGCCTATTCAAACACAAAATAAATTGATAAAAATAAAGGTTATTAATCTATATTATGCCCTACCTTTAATACTACCATCTACTCCTACCCTAAGTTTATATTTTTATATTTACAATCTTAAGCACACTCAAGGCATTCAAGACCATTATCATTCTAGTATCACTTTCACTTGCACCAACACATAGGTAGGGAGAACTACATCAGGCTTTATCCCTCCTCAAATTATTGGTATATAAGTAAGTCTCTTCATAATAGAGTGTTTAATATGTCCAAACTATCCTAATAACAAACACAATTTTTAGATCATGCCTTACTTACAAGGAGGGTTAGGGTTTGCATCATAAATCAGATAATATCAAGACACTAGAGCCACATGGCATTACTATCCAAATGTGGTGCTACTATCCAAAATGGTTTGTTATATAGGGATCCAGTTGATGAAACTTAAACCTATTCATATCTTAATTTATAACACTCAGATCTTTTGTATCAGGTGTTTTCTTGACAAGTCTTTATTTATACATATTTATTTCTATTTTTGAAAAGTTAAAGCTAGTCAAAATATTTAACAAATCAATGGTTTCTTTATGCATATTATTTTACTAATTTTGACTACTCAAAACTTTAATCAAACATAGTATTTACATAAGTAAAACCATAAAAGTTTAAAACACTTACATCTCCACCTTGCTCAGTTGAGTCATAAATTATGAAATCAACACTATGCTCATTCACTTCCAAAATTGTAATGCATATCTCCAAAATGATTTTATATTTTTATTCTTTGATCTTTTCATCTTCAACTTCATATTAATTCTCCTACTTTATGGAAGATTTTCTTTCAACAAATTGAAAATTATCTTCATCTTCAAAATTATCTTCATGCATATAAAAATTTGAATGCATATCTTCATCTTTATTATCAAACATTAACAGGTTATTTCATTCAACCTTTATAATTTATCCTTTTAATATTCATCTTATAAATTCTTCTCTTCACTTTCATCCTAATGCTCCATGAGATAAATTCATTTAACATGTTTAACATATATAGATGCACCACATCATGCATGAACACCGTATTTAATGACCTTATTTCTAATATCTTATTAATAGAAAAAGTTATCCTTCCATAAGATGTCTATTCATAACTTTTAAGGTCTTCTTTCTCCAAGAAACAATTTTAATCTTCATTCCAACAACATATGGTGTGATCCATGCTATCATTTTATTCAATTTATCTTGATAAAACTATATTATCACAACTATATCCCTCAAGTTTATAATGACCTCCATGATATATTCATCTCCTTATTCATTCTTGTCTACCCTCTCTATATTTATTTATCACTTTCATCACCCCTTTGCCTTGCTCTCTTTTGTGCAATAGTTATTGTAAGCGATAGAACTCTCTAATTTTTTTTCTAGATTCCTTTTCATTTGGGCATAACCTTCTCTTGCAATCTTGTTTCAACCTATTATTAAAATGGTATTTTTTCTCCAAAATAAAATTTGAAACACAATAAGAATTCACACACTGTATTACCTTGATTTTTTTTTTTTTTTAGAGTTGAACCTATTTTCATACCAAATAATGAATCCAAAATTATAACAATTCCAAAACAAAAGAAATGAAATTACAAACAATAATATTGAGTAGAAAAATATAATTCTAATTTTTTATTCTTCATTAATATTATAAAACAATACATAGTGTGTTTTAATAATGCACAACCAAAATTGTATTAAAATAAAATTTAATCCTAGAGGTAATTGAAATTGCTTTTCTACCTACTATTAAAATAAAATTTGATTTTTATGTTAACTAAAATTGCTATTTTTAGTAGTTTTTGAAACTTCTTATTTTTAGAAATTTTAAAAACATACTATTTTTTGTAGATTTATATTTTTAATAAATTTATATTGTTAGTGATATGTTATTTTTAGTAACCTATTATTTTTAGAAACCTGGTATTTTTAGTAACCTGTTATTTTAAACATCCTATTATATTTTAGTAACATGTTATTTTAAACATCCTATTATATTTTATACTGCATCACTAAGATAAGGGGATTACCTTTCTCCTTATTTTTTTCTCTCTTATGGTGTAAGCTTTGGACAATAAATTTTAGTTACATGTAAAAATAATGGCGTGTAAGATATAAAGGAAACTAAATATATGAAATCCTTCTCTCATTAACAATTCATCGATGACACTTTTTTTTTTCGGGGGGGGTTATTAGGAGAAGGGAGGAAATATATTTCAAAATAATTCTAAATTCTTACACATTGACATCAAGACAAGTGATTAATGAATAATTTTTTTACATATTATATTTTAATGCCCCATTCTATAATAAACTTTCATTTTTACTATTTTAGGTTTCAAAAATACTACTCTCTCATAGAAATATTTGGGCATCCGTTTTTTGGTTGGGGATAGGAATGCTAGATATTTACAAACATTGATATCTTCCTTTCAGGCTTGATTCAGTTCTTGGAAAGGAAAATGGCTCATGCTAGATGGAAGAATTACACTAATAAAATTGTTTTAAATGCTCTCAAAATATGTATGATGTTGATATTTAAATCCCCTATAAGATTATTATGAAATTTAAACAAAATAATGAAATATTTAATATGTAATGGATTGGTTTTTTAAAAAAAAATTACTATTGCTTAGGTGGGACAAGGTGTGCCATCCAAAGTTCCATATCGATGCTAGAATTGATCATAAATCTTGACCACCAAAACAAATATCTATAAGCTAAGATAGTATGGAGTATGCATACTCATCATTAGGTAAAATGGTCTAGGTTGTTTTAAGCTAGATATCTTGATTATTTTAAGGTTAAGAGAATTATTTCCATGGTCAATCACACTTGAGGGTCACACTTGTGGAACTTCATGATGTATTATAGGCCTATTATTAAAAATTATATCTCATGGGAAATTAAGCTTTTGGATAAATAAATATTATAAAAAGAAACTTTTGGAATGGAAATATTCCTCTCTCAAAGTCTTCAAAATTTATTTAATTACAAGACATCATTTCAAATCTATGGAGAATAAAGGTACAAGAGTATCTAGTTTTGAGAAATGACCATTGCATCCAATGATACTAGTGGTGGGATTTAATTACTTTCTAAATACTTGTGTGTTAATAAAGTCTTACCATTGAGTTTCTCTCAAGGATATAAATATAATATATTAGTGAAAATTATTTCATCCAATGGATGCTTTAAAAATTATGGGAATATGAAATCAACCTCAACTATAAGGTGTTAAAAAAAAATAGATAATGAAGTTAATATTCAATGGAGATGGTGTTGAGATAAGGTTTGTTTACCAATTTCTATGGAATTTTCATGGATCATTATACAATGGAGGATAATTACTCAAGACTATTTATAAAAAGTGTGGAAATTTTTCGTATCCCATATGATACTTATTTAGGAAATGTGAAGAAACAACAAAACATTTTGCAACTCATTTCCATTTTTCTAGGAGTTATTTGGATTAGTTTAAATTAATGCTCATATGGCCATGGAAACCCTTGTTAATCTATGAAAAACTTATAAATTTTGGCACATATATTTGCCATTGAATTTATTTCCCTTGATTTGGATATGCATCCCCTCCAACCTTATATATAATTTATGACAAGTTTAGATTAGGAATCTAAGAGATATTAAACAATTTGAGTGAAATAAATCCAAAAAAAATCGAAAACATAACTTACCAAGACTAATCACTCAGTTGAGTTATCGAATAAAAATAAGAAATGCAAATTAGAAGATAAATGACCATGTTTTCTACCTCCCTTGAAGATTCATTTAAAGACCGATCTAAAGAGGCTAAGCTCAGCTTGTAGATGTATAAGTCTTTTTCAATGCTTGAATCCACATATGAGTAGCATATTTCCTTATCTAAATATGATTTATCTTTGTTTTAGCATGAGAATGGTTGAATGATGGCATTGAGATTTGGCAAAGATTCATTACCATAGCTAACCATTATGAAAGAGTGTGTAGAACCTTTCATTTGTATATTTAGAAAACATATTATAGATTGTCCATCTTGAGATGAATATAAATGGTCCAAGATTAATCCTTCATTATCATAAATGAGAAAGATGGAGTGTGGAAGAAAAGTGGTGGAGTATGTCATAGAAATGCAAGAGATTCCAATCATTGCCCCTTTGTGTAAGAGGGGTGTAAAAACTTAAAAAATATCTTACTTGCACACTTATTATGATGATATCACCTTGGGTGAGGCAATATTAAAATTTTGAGTTTAGGAAAATAGGATAATTTAAATCTATAGAATTCCTATTAGAGGATTGAATAGGCTTGATTAAGTGTGATTTAGTCAATAATTATAAGAATGGTGATTTTTTAAAAGTTGAAAGTGTTAATATAAGACATAATTATAGTTGACACAAGTGTCTTATTTTAAGTGTCTATATTTTTCCCCTATTTGAGGTGTTACCAGATACTAGGCACAATAGCGTCTTTTCAAAGATTGAAAAAGTCATCATGTAGAAATTTTATAATGCTTAATGAATGATGTTTTTTTTAAAGTTGAATCTTGTTAAATTTTTTGAACATGAGTTGAAAAAAAATCCCTAAATAATGTTTGGGAGGCCCATGATGCAACCTTGAGGGAGTGGCCAAAAATAATATTGATGGACATGCCCTTGAAAATAAGAAAAGGCATAAGAATAAAAGTAAAATTAACATGTGGTTGAGATTAATACAAGTGAGCATTAGCTTTCATGCTTTGATTTCCAATGGTTGATAATAATAATAATAAAATTGAATTGGTCCCAAGGTAGGGGTGAGTGAGAAGGATACATCCAAAAATAAGCAACACACTTTGACTTACCCAAAATATGGTAAAAGCTATGGGATTAAAATTAGAAGAAAGAATAGATGATGGAATTGGATCTAGAAAGGGTAGCCTTGGTTGATTATAATAACGTGCCACAACATGGTATATCTGATCATTTATTTAATGAGTTGCCTTAGTACAACAAATTTGATCGTTGATCGATTTAAATGGTTTACCTTAGTATGGAAGATTTGATCATTGATAAATGATGATAGGCATTTAATCACTAGGTTGGAAAGTATAGCCCAAGGGTGTAACCTATTACACAAAATAATGATGAGTGGGTGCAAACATAGGTGAAAGAGTATAATGGATTTTCAAATAATGAAGAAGCCACAAAAAACTAGGCACACAATAATGCTCAATGGTAATGACAGAGATTATGAAGAAAAAATATTGAGGAATGATGTGATTGGACTAGAAAAATATGGATGTTAATAAGAATTAAAAAATGGTGGATGAGTTGACCTTAAAAACTAAACATAATTGAGCATTTCCTATATAGTCCATAGGGATCTCAGATCGATGTCATTCTCCTAAAAATTGGGAGAATATAGAATGAAGGAAATGATTATGAATTTGTTTATATGCTCAAATGTGTCATGAGTAGAATATAACTTTTTTGTATGCTCTAGTGATCTTGTTTTATGATATTAGATAAGGATATCCTTTGATGTGACATTTATGATTATAATTATAGATATTGATTTTTGATATAACAACAAATAATATACACCATGATATAAAACACCATGATGGTTAGGACATAATGTGCATAAGGACTAATCCCTAATGAAATATAAAATTAAAAACAATGTATCAATGATAGAAACCATGATGATGATGCTGACATAAGTAAATGGATGGACTCAATTATAACTATGCAATAGTAAGAACCATGATGATGACCATACCAACATAATGGACTGAGTTGAGGCAATAACAAAAAAATAAAACAAAAAATAAAACACATAGACACAAAATTGAAAATAAAAGTAACATAAATCATTTTGTCATGTAATGAAGTCAAAATCCATGTGTGAAGGTTCAATGAAATTGGAAATTGGAGGGTTCCCCCAAGCAAGGATACATGCAAGGGAAGGACAGACTTCAAGTTGGCTGAAATAATTAGAACCAATAATGAGTTTACCCTAGTAGGGTGGATTTGGGAATAATGCATCCCAATAGTGTTTTAGGACCTAAAATGATTGGATTAAGGGTTTTGACTCAATCTAGGACAAGATAAATGTTTTTGAATTTTATAGCTTTATATCTCTCATGGAGATTATAAACCTATTTCAATTTTTGGGATTTTTACTAATGTTTTGAATGCTTTTGGGTTTTGGCATCTCAACTCAATGGAGGATTAAGAGATGTAGAATTATTAACTTTTGAAACAACAAGAGAGTATATTAGGTTTCTCAAAAAATTACTATAGCATGGCTTAAGTATCTCACAAAATGGTGAGAGTGTGGAAAGGAGGTGATTGAGCTAACCTCAAAAACTTAGCATTGCCTACATAATCCAAATTAACCTTAGGTCATTATAGTTCAATCCTAGTAGAAGTTGTTGACCAATTTCTAGTCCTAGACCTATAAAGGGGTCAACCTAATGCCTTGAGTCTTGATCTATCATTAGTCTCATGATCGTGTCTTGTCCTTATGAGTTTGGAGGGTTGTTCAAATAGTTTATTGTCTTATCATGTTATAACTCTACCTTGTAAGCCTTCATACCTTATATTCCACTTTAATTAAGTATTACTATGATGATAAAACATGTTTATATGGTCCTTGGTAACTTTGGTGGAGCTTCAACATGTGAAAAATGCCATGGTGAACGTGAACTGAGGAGATAATTTAATAAAGGCTCATAAACACATTGTCTTTGCTCAGTCAGATGAGGTATGTTAACTTTCAAGCTTTCAATATTATCATGGAAATTACCTTAAGATTTTTTAGTCATATAAAATTCTCAAATTGGTAGTTTTAGTGTGGCTTGTGACACCCTATCCATAGGACCTTCTTTCATGCTCTCATGACCCTTCTAGACACATTTTTGCTCATAACTAGTCATCCATAGACTTTCAAACGATCATTCCAACTCAATCAAGCTCTATTCCATAGGAAAATTATATCCCCCCAAGTCTTGAGCCTATAAGAAAAGAGTGCCATACCTAGACTATAGTGCTAGACCCTAGGGTGTCCCATTTTTAGTGCTCCTATCCAATTACATTTTGATCTCAAATGACTATTTTAATCTTATTCCTATCCTTCATCATGTTAGCCTAGCACAAATACATCTAACCTATGATCAATAGCTTCTTATAAAATTCCATCCAAAGGTAATTTATAAAGGGAGGTGACAAATATCATAAAGCAAGCAAGAATACAAATAAACCACTAAGGCAAACTTTCCTATTCTTTGCATATAATTGTTTCTATGCTAAATTGCTTTCTACATTCAAAAGATAGAAATGAGAAACTAAGAAATGGTCTAGGGTTAAAAGATACCCGGATGTAGTCGTGCACACCGAAATCAGACGTTGGAAGGTACTCCTCTTTGGCTGTGGAGGAATGACACCTGTGAAGAAAAAGAGACTAAACATGAAAAATGTTAGATGAGGAGAAGGTGGGTTGTCAAGCAAACACTTGATCCCTGAAGTACGAAGACTTCCTTAAGGGATATCAACCCACTAGCTAAAAACAAAATATTTGATGGAAGTAGAAATAATGAAAGACAAAATGAAAGCAAATAAAGACAAAAAGTAGAATGCGTACCTGATATGTAGCAAACTATTCTGCACAGTCGCCGATGTCGGTCTCTATGCCGGCATCGATCAGGGAAGGGTGCCGACGTCTGTTAAAGTGCCGGCGTCAGTCAGGGTAATGACCGGCATCAGTTAGGGCAACAGTTTTGGACAGAGTCTGGGCAGATTTGGACAGGGTCTTAGGATTTGTAGAAAGGTTTGATGTTTTTGTCTGAGGGTTCGAGAAGCTGATTTAGGAGTTAGAGGGATTGGTTTGAGGGTTTGTACAGGGATCTGGACAGAGTTACAGATTGACAGAGGGTGGATAGATGTGATATGGGTGGAAGTAAGGTCAGGGCTGTGGTTTGAAAAGATCTAGATAATGAAATTAAATAAAAATAGTAACTAGAGAGTAAAACAAAAACACAGAGCAAAGCTTACCTGTTATGCGCCGAAGATAAAAGTCGAAGACATGATTGTTGTTGTCACTGTGATGCAGAATTTTGGTGTAGCAGAATGCCTATACTGGAGAGACAGAACGTGAGAGATTGGATGCAGATTGGATGGACACAAGAATCAATTAATCGTAAGAGTTGGTTGATTGTAAGAGTTGGTTTGATTATTTGAATGAAGAGGTTTTGCTGATTGATATGAAGGATGGTTCGATAACTGATCTAGAAATGGATTGGCAATCGAATGGATAATGAATAACGGGTAACAGTTCCTGCATTCAGGTTGAGAACGCAGTGTTAAGGATGATTGACACCAGCAGGACTGTCGATGTCAGCCGATAAGTGACTGACGTTGGGGACGTCGGCCGGGTAGTGACCGTTGTCGACAGATGCAGAACGGGGACAGAGGCTAGTTTTAGCTCTCTGCTCATTTTTACATGCTGCCAGGGTTAAGGCTTGTGGAAAAATGGTTGACAGGGGTTAAATAGGCATGGGAGAATAAAATGAGGGTTAAAGGGAGGATGACAAGGGTTAGACATAATTACGGTGTCTACATTTGCCCCTTTTTGTCTTGTTGGTTGTTCTAGACAAACTGCAAGACAAAAATAGGAGTTGGTTACCCCAGGGGTGGGAAAATGGTCGATTTTGTCTTGTTGGTTGTTTAAATGAACTACAAGACAAAAACAAGAGGTGGATTGCCACAATTATGGATGAGGTATTCCTCCTCAAAGCAGGAGTCGAGGGAAGGGAATCGGGAATTGAGTGATGATTTGACAAAGAGTGGATGAAAAAAGAGGTGAGGGTGAACACTGCAAAAGTTGTGATTGCATGCGTACCACTTCATGAGATGGTCAGGTTAAAGTGTCACATGTCAACGGTCAAGGAGTGCCAAAATTGAAGTAACTAGACCCCAACATTTAGTCATCTACTAATCAGGTTATTCAATTAAAGCTGTAGCTCCAAATGGTCATCGTGTTCTAGGTATCCCAGGCTTAGGAAGTGCTCCCAGAAACATGAAAAAGTCACAAGTAGTGCAGAAAAACCGGCTTGTGATCCTATACTTGTGAGGGTCCAAAAATAGTTTATGCACAATTTTGCTAACCAGTCATGAGATAGCATACAGGCAAAAATAACCAAGGCAACATTGTCTTGGAAGTGGTCGAAGTCGAAGGAGATAGGCATGATCTCCAATGGTCATTGGTCGAGGTGGATGGATGGATGAAAGGATGTGGCCGAGCTAACCTCAGAAGATGTTATGTTATCTAAGTGTTGCCTACATAGCCCTAGTGTGAAGGGCCTCAGGCCAATGTAGTTCTCCCTAAAAGGGAGGAAGGGTCAAAGGGATGGAATTGGTCTTGGTCGAGGGCAAGGTCATGGTCAAAAGGAGGAAAGAAGGTTTGTCTATCAGAGAGACAAATAAATGAAGGCGGTCAAGCTAACCCCAGAAGACATCATATCCTCTGAGTGCTGCCTACATAGCCCTGGTCTTAGGGCCTCAGACCAATGTAGTTCGAACAAAGAGTCTGAGTGGTAGACAGGTGGTGAAAGTGGTCGATAGACAAGGTCGAAATGATGAGGAGAAAAAAGATGTTATAGCCTTTTCCAAATGGTGTATTTTGTAACATTGGTGATATGGTCTTTCATCCCTAACAATTTTCTATAGTCGTGATGGACGTATGCTAAAAATGAATTGAGGTCTATTTATGCTTCAACAAGTATTGGTTTATGCTTCACATAAATTGCGTTTGGTCGATAGTTTCTATGTGTATTTGTGTCCATAGAAACTAGTGTGAAATGGACTATAATGATGTGACAGGTCTGAAAATGTTGGGTTGGTTTGGTTGGATTTTTACAAGTGATGAAGTTGAATGTGACCAAAGTGAAGAAGAAGTGAAAGGCATATTGCTCTTTCATTGACAAGGACCAAAAAGACAGCATAGATAGGGGTTATTAGAACCAAGAGCCCCATTCATGCATGACGTCATTGACCATATGTTATGTTAGAGAGGTAGTCGAATCACTTTGACATTAAAGTGAGCTCAAAGTCCCTTGAGCAGGTGATAGGAGGAGGATAGGGTAACCCATTTTAGAGCAGAGATAACTTTGCCCCTTTTTATAGGAGACCATGAGACAACTACAAGCCAAGTCCATGATTCATTTTTTTTTTGAGTGTAGACTGATCAATGCGGGAAGTCTACATAGAGATGTCATTTGCTTGGTGGTCATTGGTGAAGCTGATCAATACGGGAAGCTTCTAAGAAAAATTGCTATTTGTAGCAAGAGTTAGTCATAGCCATCCTTCGAGGGAGTGGTCTATATTTGCTTTATATATAAGGGCTTTGAATAGTTGTCCTTCGAGGGAGCAGTCTATTAGCTACAGCAATGATAGTACAGCTGTCCTTCGAGGGAATAGTCTGCCTTTTGATTCTAGTTTGGTGACTTTGGATATTTTGACATCTTGATTTTTTTGACAGAAATGTGAGTCATGGACAAGACTATAGAAGGTCAAGGACTCCCTTTTATTAGGACAAAGCATCCATACTGTATAAAAGGGGTATATAGGATTTGTTAAGGGGAGTAAGGTTGAAAGGAATGAGGACTACGAGGATGGGGATTGCTCAAGGGATGAGCTCAAGGTAAATGTCAAGTGGACGAGTACTCGACTAACAGAAGAATGGTTGCAGATGCAATGCATTAAGAGGCTCAGGTTCTGGTCGTCCATTGAGAGAAGACAAACGATATGTCCCTGATCCATACTTGTGCATGATAATGAAAGGTCTGAGCCAATTAGGGGAAAACTTGCCTCTCTTACTTCGCTCCATATTGGTCATGTGCTGATTCTCTTTGAGGACGAGGTCTCTGATATTGAAATCTCATTCTCACATATTTTTGTCATAGGCTTGCTTGATACGATGTTGATAGACATGGAGATGGTTGAGGGTAGCAAGACGGTGCTCGTCAAGTAACTCAAGTTGAGCTAAGCGATCTTGATGAAAGTCATCATTAGAAAGAATGTCATGCAGAGAGATGTGGAGAGACAGGATCTATACTTTGAGAGGTAGGACAGCCTCTATTATGTACATGAGAGAGAAAGGGGTAGCATCGGTGGAGGTTTGAATGCTAGTGCGGTAAGCCCACAAAGTGAAGGGAATGTGAATATGCCAATCCCTTCTAGTGTTGCTAACCACCTTCATGAGAATTTTAGTCAAGATTTTGTTGGAAGCCTCGGTCTGCCCATTTGCTTGTGGGTAGTAAGGCGAAGAGAAACTGAGCTTGATGCCAAATGAGTCGCAGAGTTTTTGGATAGTCTTGTTTTTGAAGGACTTGCCATTGTCGGTGATGATCTTGTGAGGGACACCGAAATGATAGATGATGTGGGTGCTGATGAAGTCGACAATCTTGTCAGCTTTTGTGGAGATGAGAGGAATGGCTTCCACCCACTTGGTGAAATACTCAGTGGTGGTGATGATGGATTGATGACGAAGAGACGAATGAGGGTTAATCTCACTGATGAGATCTAAGCCCCACTGGGAAAAAGGCCAAAAATCTTGAGTGACTTGTAAGGCGTGACTAGGAAGGTGAAGCAAGTTAGAGTGCTACTGACACTTGATGTAATGCCAAACATAGTCGCTACAGTCTTGATGAAGGGTGGGCCAATAATAGCCCAAATGAAGGATGCGCTTGGCAACCGAGTTTCCACTGAAATGTCTACCACAAATCCCATTGTGGACTTGCTTAATGGCTTGAGATGTTTCAATGGAGGTGAGACAGTGAAGAAGGAGGCCGTCAAAGCCTCGCTTATAGAGAAGACCCCCCAGCATGGTATAGTGAGCGGTACGCTTGATAAAAGCTCACCACACATTGCTAGAGAGGTTGGGAGGAATGACAGACAAAGACAAGAATTCTACAAGTTGCTTATACCAAACATTGTGTGGGCTAGAGTCTATGGTGTTGACATGATTAATGTTAGGAGAGATATAAGAAGGCAATGTCACACGATGCACTGTGACAAAAAGTTTGGATGCAGACGAGGAAGATGGGATATGGGAAGCGAGAGAAGCCATAGTGTCAGCAAACTTATTCGTGGATCGAGGAACAGTCTATAGGAGGTAATGGTCGAAAGATGCAAGGAAGATGGCAGCATAATTTTTGTACCTTTACAAAATTTCATTTTTATAGAGGTATGGACCGTTGACCTGATTGACGACAAGCTGCAAGTCACTAAAGATGTTAATGGACTTGATGCTGAGAGAGAGGGCGGTCTGAAGTCCCAAAATTAAGGCCTCGTATTTAGCCATATTATTGGTACAATTAAAGTCAAGCTTGAAAGACAAAGGCATGGGTTCACCATCGAGTGGGATGAGAATGACTCCCGCACCCCCACCAAGTTGACATTTGGATCCATAAAAAAACATGGTCATTTGGTAGATAGTGTCATCGGTGGAAAGTGTGGCGATAGACTTGTCAGGGAACTCGCACTGCAAAGGTTGATTGTTGGGAAGAGGGGCATCTGCCAGTTGATCAGCGATGCTTTGCCCCTTAATGGATTTTTGCTGGATGAATTCGAGATCAAACTCAGCAAGCAGCATGAGCCACCGAGCCATACATTGATGTTGATATGGCTTGGAGTGCATAAACTTAAGAGGGTCGATATGAGTGATGATAAAGGTTTTGTGATTAAGAAGATAGTTTGCAGAGCTTGGTAGCGGTAAAGACTAACGCCAAATAGAGTTTCTCAGTATGAGTATACCGAGTTTCATAGTCGACTAGTATTTGGATGATATAGTAAACCACTTGCTCACGGTGATGCTCGTCTCGGTGCGTGATCATGGCACCTAACAAATGGTTGGTGACAGAGATGTAAAGTTAGAAGGGTTGATTGTCTTTAGGTGGAGTGAGGACTGGTGGAGAGACCAGATAGCATTTAAGGACTTTAAAAGCCTCTTGCCAGTCCTCATCCCATGTAAAAGAGACGTCCTTATTAAGGAGATGATGAAAAGGTTGGCAGCAGTCAAAAAGCTACGAGATGAAATGGTGAATGGACTGGAGCTTCCCTTGTAGACTGTGAAGCTGCTTGAGATTGGTCGGGGGCAGCATCTCGAGGATAGCGAGGATCTTGGCAGGATCTATCTCGATGCCACGAAAAGAAATCATAAAGCTGAGAAGCTTACCAGAGAGGACCCCAAAGACACATTTCTTAGGATTAAGGCAGACATTGTATTGAAGAAGGTGAGAGAAGATGATTTTGAGAATGGTCAAATGGTCACGATGAAGCTTGGACTTGCCGAGCAGGTCATCCACATAGTCCTCCATGATTTTATAGAGGAGATCGTGGAAAATGTAGGTCATGGCACGCTGATAAGTGGCACCTGTGTTCTTCAAGCTGAAAGGCATGACTCAATAGCAGAAAGTCCCCCATGGGGTAATGAAAGTGGTCTTGTGTTGATCTTTCGAAGCAATCAAGATTTGATTGTATCTTGAAAACCCATCCATGAGAGATAACATCTCATGGTCGGTCGTGAGATTAACAAGCTGGTCAATGTTAAGAAGAGGAAAGTCATCTTTGGGACAGGCTAAGTTGAGGTCGCGATAGTCTGTGCAGATCTGGATCCCCCCTATTGCCTTGGTGATAGGGACGATGTTAGAGACCCACTATGGATAATCGATGGGCTGGATGAAGGAGATAGAAAGGAGGCGCTAAAGATCTTCTTTGACAAGGAGGGCAATGTGAGGATGCATCTTTCAAAGCTTTTGCCTAACAGGCTTAGCCTCTGGTGTGGTGACAATGTTATGGGTAGCGATGGTGGGGTCGATGCCAGGCATGTCATGGTAGGTCCAGGCAAAGGCCTTGTTATGGTCTAAGAGGAACTGGGTATAGTCAAGCTGCTCCTGAGCGTCTAAAGATTGACCAATCTTTAAGACATGGGGAACATCAGAAGAAGGGAGGTTGATGTCAATGGTTTATTCATTTAACATAACCTAGGTCTCAGAAGGGAGAGAGCGCTGGATGAAAGAGTCGTCAGCACCCATGTAGGAAAGAATGGCGTCATCGTCAACATAGTGGACAGTATGAATGGTTGCAAACTCATCTTCTACCATGCTGGGAAAAATGAGAGGGAGAGACTTGGACACCCCATTGAGCTGATAAGTCAAGGGTTTCAGGCGGATGGTGTTTATGGAAAAAAAACTAGGAGGGATGGAAACCACCGAATCTGTAGGTGAAGGAGGAGGGATGGCTGAGCCTGGAAGAGATTGATCAACGGTTGGTTCAGGACAAAGGTCTGCAGGGTCTTGAGTGGGGTCGTGATATCCCAGGCCATACCGTTTCTTGGCATCGTCATTGTTGAGCGGTTTGACGGGCTGATGGAAGCCCTGCTCATAGCGTCTGAAAACAAAACCCTTCCATGCACACCTATAAAGGTAAGTGTGTGTGAAGGCAGGGTTGCCAAGAAATGAGAAATCTGATGTGAAAGGTTGAGGTGAAGGAAGAGGATTGCAATCAGTAGGAGCTTGATTGAGCCCCCCATAGACAAGGTTGGTTCGGAGGTGAGGGGGACCATAAGGCACGATTATCCCAATTCGATGGTCGTAACTAGGGCTGTGATGAAGGCATCCATACTCTTGTGGAGTTTGGAACATGTCTAGGCTAGCAAGCGATACTCCCCCAATGAAAGTCTTTGGAAGATGTCTTCCATGGGGTCTGTGGTCATCGCTTGAAGGGGAGGTGTGAGGGCGACCACCGGTTGTGAACTGGTCAAAGCTTTCATGGATGGAGGCAGTGTCAGGATTGATGGCTTGATAGGGATGAGGACGTCATTAGGACATTAGGTGGTGTTACAAGTTTTGAAGGGTGAAGGGTCAGTGGAAATGGTATGGACTTGCCCAGCGTGCTCAAATTTCACACAACGGTGTAGGGTGGAGGGGACATAGGCCATGGTGTGAATCCAGGGTCAGCCTAGTAAGATGTTGTATTGAAACTCTCCTTTGATGATATAGAAGAGCTCTGGGACTGTGCATGGACCAACGTGGATGTGAAGGATGACTGTGCCAATGGTCGTGGCAGTGGTGTCATTAAAGGAGCATAAGATTACATCAGTTTTGGAGATGCAATTCTTGGGAAGAGCCAACTGTTCAAAGGCATGGGTGGAGATAATGTTGATGCTGGCACCTCCGTCAATCATAATGCATTTAATGCGTGTCTGATCAACATAGGCAGTGATGAAGAGGGTGGCATCCTAATCTTCCGTGTTGGATGTGGGAATCTCAGAATCACTAAATGTGATGGAGGCAATAGGAGATAAAGAATGGACAAGGGCAGCAAGTGGCTGGGGGTCCTCGAGTTGGACCTCTACTGCCTGCAGGGCTCTGATGAGGGCTTGACAATGTTGAGGTGAGGTTTGAATGAGGTCATAAAGTGACATCTTCATGGACATCTGGTGAAGTTGTTTCAACATGGAGTCATGGATTGGTCTGGAAGAAGAAGAAGAAGAGGAGGGTTGAGGCGTGCCAAGGATAGAAATCTTAGGCTTGGGTGGTTGAGGTGGCTGGATGAAAGGGTGGGTCCAAGGAATGGCAGCTTTTTCCTTTGCCTTGTCCTTTTATGACCTGGTGGTTATGTGAATGGCATTGATTTCGAAGATAGGGGGTGAAGGAGATGAAGGGGTCATGGTCTGCTGATGAGATGTTGATGGGTTTGAAGAGGTTGGAGGGTTATGAGAAGGAGTCAGGGGTCGATCAAGAGTGTCCTCAAAGAGAAGAGTGTCTTTCTCTAGATAGCGGTGAATGACGGTCTTGAGAGCACAGCAAGTCTCGGTATCGTGTCCTGGCATATGATGATATAATAAAATCTTCGTGTCATCGAAATAGGAGAGCTTAGACCTGAGAGGTTGGAAAGGTCTGATGGGCGGAAGGGTTATGCTAGAAGTCTACAAAATTTGATACAAGATCAATGAGTATGAGCCCACTAAAGGATCCGTGCTCGTCGATGTATGCAATACTGGTGACTTTTGCTTGGGCAGAGTCGGAGGAGGCTTCTGTACCACCTTTTGAGTTGATGGTCCAGTGACAGATGGAGATGACACTTTCTTCGTGGGAGGTACTGCCCTTTTGGGAGAGGGTAGACTAGAGGTAGGCAAAGGAAGCAAAGGAGGCAACTGATTTTGATTAAAAGTCAGAGTGGGGAGGATTCTAGTCAAGGTTGAAGGATGGGGGCCCAAAATGGAGGGCAATGGTGACAGAGGAGGAGGCATTTGCCTCTGTGGTTTGGAAGTCTTCTATGACTTGGGTTGAATACTACTATTGGTCGAGGTTTGGTCTAGGTCCACCTTCACTTGCGGATGAGTGAAGTTGGAGACAGGGTGAACACCAAGTGACTTGATAGGTTTAGATGGAGTAGATGCTGGTTTTGGTTTATGGGGTCAGTTGAGGTTTAGAAATGGGAGTCTGGTTTTTGTTAAGGGTCTTGGGAGATTTTGCCATAGGAGGATTAGTTGCATGAGATGAGAGGGCACGGGCATGTTAAAGAGCTGTGAGATGCTCCCATAATACCTGATGCTCCACTTTCCTTGAAGGGAGAAGTTTGAGTTTCTCCACTAGTCAAGAAAATGGCTGAGAAGATGTGGGATGAGGTTTGGGTTCTTGAGAAGATGTGGACGGTTGTGGGGTTGAAGATGAGACTGGTGTAGCGGTCTCAAACCCAATGCATGATGGAGTCGTGACAGGTTCGTCTGTGGTTGGAGACGAAGGAGAGGCAGGTTCTTCACTGGGTGGAGAAGAAACTGGAGAATGAGGCTCCTCAAGCAGGTAAGGGGCAGGGATGATGGTACCCTCCACTTACGATCGAGGAGTATGAAGGGTTAGGTCCTCCATGGGCAGCAGGAAGGAGGTTGGTGAAACTGGCAGTGCTGGTAAGGTCGAGGCATCTTCCAAGATGAGAGAAGTTGACAGAGAACTAACCAGAGAAAGAGGTTCATCCACATGTGATGGACTGATGGATGGACTCACCTCTTGAGGTTGGTCAGAAATGAAGGGCGAGACCGTATTGACTGTTAGTATATTGTGTTCGTGAATATTGTCAGTCAAGGTCTGGACATTGTTTTGAGTTGGTGGATGATTGGGGAATGGTTGCTTGAAGATGTCGATGCCCTAATTAGGTGGCACATTGGGATTGTTGAGGATGAGGTCACCCTTTTCAAGCATATCTTGGATGATGTTTTTAAGGGTCTTACAGTTGCCTATGTCATGTCCTTTAACACAGTGGTAGTTACAGAAGTTGTTTTCCCTATACCACGTAGGGATGGCACGTGAGGGATCAAATTATGGCGGTGGTCAGCTCTGAGGGAGATTGAGGACCCCCTGTTTGATGAGTTTTTCCAGCACAGACGCATATGATTTTCCGAGTGGAGTATACTATCGTTGTATGTATCTCTACTGGAATAAGCGGGTGGCGCTCTGAGATGTGGATGGCTCAGGCTGGTTAGTTGAAGGTGAAGAGGAGGAAGATCTAACAACCATAGCGTTTGTTGAAGCTTTAGATTTAGGATTAGATGAGGAAGGCTTAGAAGAGGGGTCATTGGTCTTGGAGTTGGGATTCTTGCTCCACAACTTGACTTTATTCTCCTCGATGGCACGCAACTCAAGTTTACGGGCCATCGTGAAGGCTTCGTCAAAGGTGCGGAAGGCCTGAACCCTTAAGGTGGAAGAAATATGTCTGGCGCAGGCTTGGGAGAAAAGTTTAATAAGTTCAGGTTGGGGTAAAGAAAAGGAGATTTGATTGATAAGGCCCCTCCATCGAGCAATGAAATCAGCAATAGATTCGTTCTTGAATTGGCAGATGGAATAGAGGTCTGTGATTGAGACCTTCTTGGTGATGTTGATAGAGAAATGGTCAAGGAAGAGCTGGGCTAGCTGAGTGAACGTGAAGAGGGAATGGCTAGTAAGGGAGCTATACCAATCAAGCACAGCACCTGAGAGAGACATAAGAAACATGCATAAAAGCAACGCATCGTCGTGGGTGATAAGGTAACAGGCATGTTTGAATGCCCGTAAGTGCTGTTGTGGGTCTTCCTTGCTTTGAAAATGAGAAAACTTAGGAAGTTCCCACTGGTTGGGATATGGTCAGATCGAGATGAAAGGATGGATAGGCTTGTTGCAAATTTGTTCATATGATAGAGTATTGCATGAGCCAGAAATGGAGGTCTCTAGGTTAGACATCTTGTCCATCAGCATTTTGATGATATCTACTGACGGATTGGCAGGTGGAGCGCCCCCTAGATTGTAAGGTGCTTGAATGAGGCTAGAAGAGGTGTACGATGTAGTCAGTTGTACCAGTAAGGGCGCAACGTACGAATGACTAGTCAGAGGGATAGAAGAGGAACTAAGGATGGTTGGGTAGAAGGCACAGCTAGGCTCGATGTTGCGACGGGAGGTTGGTTAGTGGTAACATGGGCCAATGGATAGGTAGCCACCCTAGTGTTGATAAGAGTAAGGGTAGGTGGAATAGAGATGACTAGATTCTGAAAGGGGGTAGAAAGTGGTTGAGTGGGTTGAGGTTGATAGGGGGCCAAAACCCCAGTGGAAGTGGACCCCGTGATAGGAGAGGCCACACTTAAATGGTTGGTCAAAGGCTGGTCATTGGTCGAGGTAATAGCCTGGGTGTCTAAAGGTTGAACTACGGATGCTGTTGATATGGCCGCAGTTTCGAGAAGAGAGGTCGGCATTCCGTAGATTGGATTGCTTAAGGAGTCTCGCATTTGGTTATTTGAGAGATAGTGTTGTAAGGCTTTGACGTTGAGGTCCAAGAATCATGCAAAATCTTGGTCCCCTTTTGGGATAATAGGCGTCTGGGTCGGGGATGGTCTAGTAGGAGTTCTTTCAATCTCCGAGTGGAACTCCATTATAGGACTGGTTATGAAAGGGGTAGACGGAAGCGGGTGATGCCTCACGTGATCGACTAGAGCCTTGGCTTGACTACGAGTTAGAACCATTCAAGGCAAAAAAGGATGTCCCCACAACCTCAAACAAGCAGATAAGAACTAAAAAGATGAATAACACAAGTAGATCCTAAAACCCTAGGAGTAAATTTTTAGGATTATAGTGGCTTATGCCTTAGAATGTGTGTAGAGGAAGATTGGCTTTTGAGTTAGGTCTTAGAAGAAGCAGTTTATGGATGGTTTCAGGTCAGTTATGGTGCTCAAGAAGTCTGTGTTAGGTTTCATACAAGGCCTGGTGCTAAGGAGCAAGCTCCCCTCACTTCACAAGTCTAGTGATAAACTGGGCCCGCTTAGCCAAAATATACATCCCCTATAGTTTAGACTCTACCAGAGAATAGAGTGGGCTTTCTCCTTGGTGATGAAATCCAAGTAAGATCACCGAGATGGGTAAGGTATCTGCTGGGGGATGAAATCCCAGTCGGGCCTTGTCTCAGGTAAGTTAAGATGTTTGTTTTGTGCAAGTGGTTTGGTCATGTAACATCAAGTGATCTAGATTAATTTAATATGCATTTTGTTAATTACTAAGTGTGGTCTAAGAAATGCAAGCACAAGCAAAAATGAAAGTGCAATGTGTTTTAAGTCCAAGTCAAAATGTTTGTTCGTATGAAGACGAATGAAGAAAGAGTCAAAGAATATGAGTTTTGGCTAGTCTAGAAGTGCAAGAAAGAAAAGAAAAGTTCTTTTTAGTCCTGCTTATGATGTCATTTAGAAGAGATGAAAGAGGTGAAAAGGAAGGAACCTAATGCACCCTATATGAATAGAAGAAAGAAAGAACCCAAGGAAGTCCCTAGGGTCCCATCGGGCATGCCAGAATGTTTCTACGCTAAATCACTTTCTACATTCAAAAGATAGAAATGAGAAACTAAGAAATGGTCTAGGGTTAGAAGATACCTGGATGTAGTCATGCGCACTGAAATCAGACGTTGGAAGGTACTCCTCTTTGGCTGTGGAGGAATGACACTTGCGAAGAAAAAGAGACTAAACACGAAAAACGTTAGACGAGGAGAAGGTGGGTTGTCAAGCAAATGCTTGATCCCTGAAGTACGAAGACTTCCTTAAGGGATATCAACCCACTAGTTAAAAACAAAATATTTGACAGAAGTAGAAATAATGAAAGATAGAATGAAAGCAAATAAAGACAAAAAGCAGAATGTGTACCTGATATGCAGCGAACTATTCTACACAGTCCCCGGTGTCAATCTTTGTGCCAGCGTCAGTCAGGGAAGGGTGCTGACGTTGGTTAAAGTGTCGGCGTTGGTTGGGGCAACAATTTTGGATAGAGTTTGGGTGGATCTAGACAGGGCCTTAGGATTTGCAAAAAGGTCTGATGTTTTTGTCTGAGGGTTCGGGAAGCCGGTTTAGGAGTCAGAGGGATTGGTTTGAGGGTTTGTACAGGGATCTAGATAGAGTTACAGACTGACAGAGGGTGGATAGAGGTGATATGGGTGGAAGTAAGGTCAGGGCTATGGTCTGAAAAGATCTGGATAATGAAATTAAATAAAAATAGTAACCAGAGAGTAAAACAAAAACATAGAGCAAAGCTTACCTGTTACGTGCCGAAGATAAAAGTCGAACACATGATTGGTGTTGTCGCTGTGTCACAGAAGTTCGGTGTAGCAGAATGCCTGTACTGGAGAGACAGAATGCGAGAGATTGGATGAAGATTAGATGGATGCAAGAATCGATTGATCATAAGAGTTGGTTGATTGTAAGAGTTGGTTTGATTGTTTGAATGAAGAGGTTTTGCTGATTGATACGAAGGACGGTTCGATAACTGATCTAGAAACGGATTAGCAACCGAATGGATAATAGATAACGGGTAACGGTTCCTATGTTTGGGTCAAGAATTCAGTGTTAAGGATGACCGACACCAGCAAGACTGTCGACGTAGGTCGATAAGTGACCGACATCGGCGACGTCGGCAGATGCAGAATGGGGACAGAGGCTAGTTTTAGCTCTCTGCTCATTTTTACATGCTGCCAGGGTTAAGGCTTGTGGGAAAATGGTCAACAGGGGTTAAATAGGCGTGGGAGAATAAAATGAGGGTTAAAGGGAGGACAACAAGGGTTAGACACAATTACGGTGTCTACAATAGTCACCCAACACAGATGTAAACATATTCAAACCCTCACATAAGTCCCTAGCACCTTAAACACTCTCAATTTGGAATTTTTTTCATCTACATTACACTATTGTACAAAGCACATTAAGTGGAGGAACTACATATAACTTGATCCCTCTTTAGAGTATTGCTATGTAGGCAGTGTACCCACATAAGGGGTGTGGATCACAATTTCAGTGCATCTTACACACACTAACCCCCCTTCTTTCTAAAATTTTATCAAGTATAATGAGTGTCTATGGTTTCAAGATTGAATCATCTCTATAATGAGTTCAGTCAACATTCAAGACTCAATATTTCATAGGTAGGCACACAAAAGAACAACAAAAAGAACCTAGAAAAATAAGGTCTTTATGAGTAGTTTGGATAACAACACCAAAAGAGGACAACAACACTAGACCCTAGGGTCTCTTATTTTTGGTGGTCCTATACTTTCAAAAAATAAAATCTAGATTCTGATTTGTGACACTATCCAAGTCTTGCATAGTTAGTTTTAGACATTACAACAACTGTTTCCACCTATTTTAAGCTGAGCTATATTTCTCTTAATTTATTGCTATTTTTAGAAAGCTACAAAACACAAATAAAATATATAAATCAAGATTGTAATTATTTCAATATTATTTACTAATTTATTATTCCAGACCTTTAACTAAAATATGAATAAAAATCCATTATTCCCAAAAAATTTATATCATTTGGTGGACCTGACTTACTTCATTTGCACATAAAAAACCTAAAATACCTAGGGTAAATTCCTTGCTGATTTTTCCAATACTGTTTTGATTTTTCTTGCAAATTTAAATCATAAATTCATATTAATTTTTAAAATTCACTATAGTAATTTTAAAAAATCATCTTCTTTCAAACCCTAGTTGCCTATACTAGGTCCTAATATTTTTCTAGTATTTTTTATTTTTCTTGCATATTTAAATCAGAATTTGAAATTTTAATTTTTAAAAATTTACCTAATTAATTTTAAAAATTATTTATTTCAAACCCTAGTATAAGCTACTAGGTCCTTTTACTTTTGAGGTATCACCTTACATCTAATTCACATTTCACATAAAAATAAAAAATAGATCTCACTCATTTTAAAACATTTCTTGCAAATAATAAGGAGTCCATGCTCAACCCTATCATGTATATGAATGATGAATTTTACTATATTTTAATACAAAGCTTCATTCTTTCTCTCTCATTCTTATTTTTCATAATATGTGATGATATTAATAAATTTATTGCTAAACATATTAAGACCCCTTTCCTTCAAAGCAATGTTTACTTTTCTTTAATGCAAGGTTTCATGACATACTTTGTCTCTCTCATGTGGCATAATTTTCAAGACTATATTGATAAACATACTAGAAATGTCATATCACAAGTAAAAGTTTTTCATGCATTAGTGTAAAGCTCCATGCTCTCTATCCCTTGTTTTTTATCTCTCATGTGGAATGTTCTTTATAATCATATTTCTATAAAACCTATAACTTCAATTACAAGCATTTTATCCCACATACATGGTTTCTACCTAGATGTATATAACTCTTTGGCTACATTTGAGTATCTTCCTATCACTACTAGACACAATAAAACACTAGCAGTTATATCTATTCCTCATCTCCCCCAAGAGGGTGATATCTAATTTCCCTCTAACTAGGTCCATGTTATCACCCCTCCAAAAGGTTAGGTAGCCTATACTATTGTTCCTAATGCATACATTCAAGGAGGGGAGTGGGAAGTGAAAAAGCATCCATGTTCAAGGTATCAAATCTTATTTCACACAAATATTCAAGATCTCCAATATCCAGTCCTCCTTCAACAACTCAACATCAGTAAACAAGACCTGAACCTCTATCTAATTTACTTTTGAGGCCAAAGTACTAGTACTCTAGAAAATTTGTTTTAGCCTTCAATCATCAACCAACTAGTAAGCTATAGGTATGTCAATAATTTAACATTATTATTTTAGATTTCTAACCTCCCTAGCCTAATTAGACCCATCTACACCTTGTTTCCTTTCTGTAGAGAGGATTACAAAGCAAGTTAGTCAAGCATTAGTCCATAAACCATGAAACATGCATAACTAACTAATTAACAAAGCCTATCTATTCCTATGGAAATTACAAAAGAAAGCAATCACCATATTACCTTTCCAAATGGATTCACCATACCTATGTGGTTCAAAAACATGTTCTCCTTTGATCAAGCATCCTTTTCTTTATCGACAATGGTGGTAAGCTCCTCCAATTCCTTAAGAACACTCCATAAAACCTAGGCTCTTGATTGTAAATCACTAAACTAGCCTATCAATGAAGCTTTTTGGAAATAATTTAGCATTATAAATTTTCATTGATCAAGATTTGGAGATATTTGAGCATACTAACTGTTGATGCTTAGAATTGCATTGTTTCCAACACCAACAATGGGAAGTTTCAGGAATGTGGAACTTGTAACCTGAAATGACCTCTAGATTTTAAATAATCTGGTTCTTTATCTCAAAAGTATTTTAAAAAAAAAGGATAGGAATTAAATAGAATCACAAATGCAATGAAAGAAAATCTAACTATGGTGATGCACCTAAATTTAATTCAACCCTTAATTCTCAAAGCACAATGAATCTATCTTTAAGATTCAATTACATTAAAGAGCAAACAAGGCATGATCAATGTAAAAGATGAAAATAAATAGGATCAAAGGCTCACAAATTAGATGATTTTGTAATGACATATAAAATATCAACAAAGGCACAAAATTCAATGTTCTCATTAATTTTCTAGTTACATAAAAGGCACAAAAACATGCACAGTTATACAAACTTTCTAACTCAATAAAATAGAACAAAGGCAAATGATATTACTAGCCATAGTTAAAAGTCTAAAACTTCTGATAATAATTTCTCGTAGAAAATTATCTCTATCTTCTGATGATGATTTGGTGATCTCTACACCCATATTTATAATATCAAACTAGCTCTAGATTACTCGCATGTTCTCAATCCAACGGTCTAACTGAACTCTAACTAAACTAGACGTGTCTAACAAAAGATATTTCTTGGATCTGAAAAATTCCATGTCCCTATAGTTCATTGGATGAAATAGATACACAAGACACTTCCCACTATTAAAATGGGTGAAGACACTTGGCGTGTTTCACTTACTCAACTTGAAAACTTTCTCATTATTCAAAAGGTACCAAAAAATGACACTTGGCAACTTTCGAGGCACTTACTAAAGACACATGGCCCTTTCCATGTAACTTATACTCTTTATATGTCTTTTCTCAAGAGCATTTTGTCTTTGACATCTATCACAATTTACTTCTTTGAAAATCTAACAACTTAAGAAAATGGGACCCACAACACTTCTTGCTTGAGCAACTTCAAAAAGAGAACAGGGACAGGTGTCACTTTCCATGTATTTTTAATGAGGGACATGTGGCAACTTCCATTGCTTTAGCTAAGAACACGTGGAGGCTTCTATTGAGCTTTAGCTGGACTGTAAAAACATTCAAGACTCATTTTAGATTCATATAGATGGTGACACTTGGCAGCTTCTACTTTCTTCAGCTATGGATATGTGGCATCTTTTGTTACTTTTAGAAAAACATATTGAAATCCTCTGTAATTGCCACTTGGCACCTTCTGCTTGATCCTGAGAAAAAATCATTGAAAGAATCTTTCAAAACTAAAAATAAATTTTAAATGAGGATGCCAACACTTGTCACGCTCCACTGAGTTACTACGAGACACATGGCATGTTTTGAGAAACTTAGATAAATTATAAAATGTGTCTCGATTGATGACACTTGGTAGCTTTCGTGTGACTTTGATACTTAGACAAAATTTAGGCAAAAAAAACTTGCACCCACGCTTTGTGTCAAAAACTTCATTGCCTTGAAATTGAAATGTGTAGGGACAAAACTTGGAGTGCATAATTGAAAATCAAAAAATGAAAAATGTAGAGTTTTTTACTCTATAGTTCTTGGCAACCCCAAGGAATTTTGAGCCTACTCAAAAATAATAATCCAAAATCTCTTACATGATCAAATGTGACAAAAAATCACAACTTTAGTAAGGCTGTCTAATAACTAGACCATTCATCATCATATAATCCCTACTTATTTTGCAATTCGTGGAAGGCTAAATCAAGATTAATGATATCCTTGTGTGAATTTTTTTGCAAAATATGAATTGTAGCATTCAATTGAAATTCAAGCTGGGACATGGGCATCAAGATAGCTTCCACTTCAGGCACTGATGAATCATCTGTTAAACCCTAGAAAACTGACTGATCACTTTGCCTAGCTAACAACAAAGGTTTAATCTCATCAATCATCAAGACTGTATTGCTATCAAGAAAAGGGGAGGGAAGACCCAATTACAGAAAATCTTTAATGTTTTGTTTCATGTCTTTAATTCCTTCTTTCACCACATATAGAAGTTCTTCACATTTAACCACTATGGAGTTGTAACTAAGCACTTCATTCACCCTTTTAGAAGCAATCATTTTGTCACTAATCCCTGCTACTGATAATGTTTTATCAGTTGCATCATATAGCTTTTGTAGTAGCACTTGAGAGTCAAACACTCTCGAAGAGATAGTGGATAGAGTTGCTTCAATTGAAGTCTCCACCTTTTGGCATAATTTTTGTGCATTTAGTAGAAAGGTTAGAGAAGGTCTGAGCTAAGTAACCTCTTCAGAGATTCTTTTCCATATTGATACATAAAGCTCCTTAACCAGATTCAAAAACCCTATATTATTTGGCATATTAGCCAACTCAAGTTTCAATTATTCTATCATTTGTTGCTCATCTTGAAGTTGGGCCTATATAGCAGTGGTATTGTTCTACTCATTCAACAGCTTTTGTTGAAGTTGAGTGACCTGTAGCAGGCTTTCCTCACATTTTTCTTGAAATGCTGCCTTTTCTCACCTTAAGGTTGTCACTACATCTTTCACCTAAATTAGCCCTACTTTTAAAGAATCATTTTGGGCCTGAATAGCCTGATGAGTCTAAAGAGTAACAGTATCTTCCAACTATTTGTTGAGACTCTTTATTTCATTATTCTTGGTATTAATTTCTATAGTCAAACTGCTATAGTTTGCCTTCTCTTGGGCTAGATCAATCTCCATCTTTTATAGCTTCTTTGATATTTTCAAATAATACTCAACTACTACAAACGTGGATTCATTTAATTGCTCAACCTTATCTTGGGGTCTAAAAATTGACATACCTATTGCCACTGCATTCATTGTGTAATCTTCAGGCTACATCTGCTCATTTGGCTTGACTATATTAGGTGACAAATGGGTCACCGTTAGTTGTTGCTGGATTGGGTCAAATTGTGAACTCATATGTGGTGTAGCCAAGGCTTTATTATCTTTCATCCTCTTTCTCTCCATCTGGGCTTCTCTAGCCTTCTTAGCAGTATCTGCTTGAGTTTGGAAGGTAGAAAGAGAGGTAATGTGCCCACCTATAAAAGGATAACCTTATGGAAAGCCATATGGAATAGCCAAATGTTGGCTAGGGGAAATCTAAGGAAGTAATTTCTTTGGGATAGATAGGGGAAAATTAGGAAATGATATGGCCTAAGTATGGATAGACGAGGAAAAATGAGAAGTGGACACAATAAAGGTGGCAGGGGATATTATTTGGCTAGATGGAATCATCACCCCTATAGGAAAAGAAAGAGATTGAGAAGAAGGAGAAACAACACTTACCTAAGGAGAAACTAAAGTACTCTATGGTTGGTGTTGTGAGGGTTTTTCCCTCTCCTCTGAATCAAGTTGAAACCTTAGCCTCTTATGTTTCCTTGGTGTTTCGTCTTCTGGCTGTGCTCCCTTCTCTTCAACATTTACCACTATTGCTAGAGGTGAATGTGTAAAATTGGGAAACCCAAGGGCTAACACTAATGGAGAAGCTTTTGGTGGTGAAGATACCACACTCTTTTGTTTTACAATGGCACTAAGAGATTGGGGCCAAATAGTTACAGCTACTGTAGCTGAGGTTTGCCCTAGGGTCTGCAATGTTTGACTAGATTCTGCTCTGGCTTCTAGTTCTCCACCCTTTGTCTATAAATATCTTGTATTAGGGCTAGATATAGGAGACAAATGACATTCATCCCAGAGTTCCTCCCATTTCTCATATGAATCCACATTTCCAAAAGGGTGAGTCATCTCACAAATCTCTTGCCTATATCTCCAATAGGCTTCAATTTTCTCAGTGTTCTAGTCTTTGTTCTTTAATGCTCTTCTTAAACCAAAAGTCATTCTAATTTTAGGATCAAAATCCCTTTGATTAATATAAAAAATTTCCCATGGTCTATCTTCTTGAAGGGGAAAATCCATCAATTCTACATAAAAGGAATATCTTCCCTAGGATTTCTTCTATTTTTCCAGAAGGGACGACCCTCATGCACAATTCTGGTAGAAACCTTATTATTCCTAACCCATGAAGTTATGAAACCATTTGGGTCATATCCCCATTTATCTTCAATTAAAGAGAAACCTAAGAAGGCTAGCTTTCTCAGCAACACAATCTCAGCATCTCTGACCTCTAGGGCCATGTTGTTTGTCACCCATAGAACATCATACATTTTCTTCTTTTTCTTCCCAGTGCCATATTCATTATCCACAATGGACACTTGCCTGGTGACTTCTAAGAATGCTAATCTAACGGTCAAAATCTTAGGTAGTAACACTGGTTTTCCACTAAAACCATGGTCTCTAATAATAGTATGATGGGATCCAAAAAAGTAATCACAAGGAATAGTGCAATTGGTCATAAGGCCTGAGACACTTGGAGTCAATCTATTTATAACCGGCTCTGGGCTTAGATGACAAAAAGCAGGGGCAACAAAAAGTTCCCAAAATTTGTATGGGTCACTAGTTTTGGACAAGATATGTGTCCATGCAGACACAGGAATGGTCCTATGTAGATCAAAGTTTGGGTCATACATTTTAAATGCATGTGTTGGGAAAAGATGCCAAAATTTTGATACAACATGAAATGAAACAGATAAGAGGAATAACTAAAAACCCCTTTAGATTTGAAATGGATGAGTTGATCAACCATTGAATATGCAATTTGTTCAAAGAAATCAAGTTGATACTCCTGAGTCTTGTCAATAGTTTTCAATCTGAATAGAATGGCAATTTGCTCTTCATAGACAGTTATATCATCTTTCATTCCAAAAATGAAAGCCACCATGGAAAGTGAATCTTGACTATCTTGTGAAAATTGTGCTATTGATGTTGGCAGTGTTAGCAGAGTAGTATCATCATCACCTAATTGTAATTCTAATTTCAAAAACCTTAATTGAGTATTGACATTTGCCCATGTTTTCTTCATTTTGGCAATGGTGGGAAATGTGTCTATCTTGTCATTATATAGGGCCAACATGTCTTTGATAGCCTTTGGTGTAATTTACACTATGAATGGACCCTATTGTATGGTATTTGAAGGCACATGAAACAATTTGGAGCATATTTTAACCAAGTTAGGGCACGAATGTACACCTGGGACAATGAATAGTCCCAACTGGGAAGTCCATATCCTCATTACAAATGTTTCATATTGTCCAACCTTGGCCCTTTAAATACACCTTTGATGTGCCCCTTATCTTAGAGTCTTGCTAGGCTTTTGAAGAATTGGGTCCATGATTCGATCTGCAAAATCTTTCACCTTTGCTAGGTATTTGCATAACCAACCTCAGGGACTCTAGTCCGTGAATATGTCTTTAAGAGTTGTGTAGGGGCCGAAGCATATGATTTGCTTGTGAGAAACTTATCAATGGATTCATAAATCCTAGACCCTTATTATGAAGACTGTGCTCCCTCCATATCTGTATCTATACTTGGAAATAGTGAACTATGGTAACAGGTATGGAGATTTGTAATAGGGAAGGTGCTTTCACTAAGCAGGTTTGCTATGAACTAAAAATGCAAGAAACAAGAATTTTATAGAAGATGCAGGAATGTTTGAGACACTTTTAAGATTTAGCTCTTGTTATGGGGTATTTAATGACCCATCAAGTCTCAAAAATGGTGTTAAAAATGGATAACTGTTAGAAAATATTACTAAATTTTCATGGGACAGTGAGTTAGACACATCATGAAAGTGGCTGCACAAGGTACCTTGGGAAATTTAAGGATTTGGGAGAGGTTTAATGTGTCGAAAGTTTTGAAAGTTTTGAAAAAGGTTTTAATCTATGGCCACGTGTTCAAAGAACACTTATTTAAAAGAAAGAGTGGGAAAGAAAAATGGGAAAACAATGCAACAAGGAAAGGGAAACTATCTAACTATAATACATTAGAGACACAGCTTAACTAAAATGTTTCAAGTAGATTCCATTCACAAGAATCTCTTTAGGTTCACCTTTCATTATTTCTAGTTCAAACGAATTTTTTTGTTTACATGCACAAATTTGGTAGGGGCCAGTCCACAATGCTTCAAATTTAGTGTGTGGACCCAGCTTGGCAGCTCTTGCATCCCATTTCAAAACAATTGAGCCTAATTCAAAATGGGGATTTGAAGTCCTTTTATCGAAGCAGTATTTAATTATTTTTTGATGCTTTATTAATGAATCATGTGCTACATCCCTCTTTTCTTGAACTTCCAAAAGTTTAGCAAGTCTGACCTGCATGGAACCATTTTCCTCAATTTCAATCTATTTTAGTAGTTGGAGAGCAGGAATCTCCAAGCTTAGGGGTATTACAGCAATATTACCATAGACCAATTCATATGGGGAAATTTTTGTCACCTGCTTAAGTGTAATTCTATTAGCCCACAGTGTTATATTAAGCACTTTATGCCACTCCCTGTGATGATCAACCCCTATTCTCTTGATGAGTCTAATCAGGTTCTTGTTGGTTGATTCTACCAAACCATTACCATGAGGGTAATAATTAGAGGAAGTTTTTAAATATATTTCATGCTTTAATGCAAAGTCAGATACTTTAGACCCTAAAAATGCTTTAGCATTATCTAAAATTATGGTTTGAGGAGCCCCAAAGTGAGTAGTGATACTTCCTAGAAAATCTAGGATCACATTTTTTGTTGCTTCTTTGAGTGGCACTACCTCAGTCCACTTGGTGAAATAATATATGGCAGTTAGAATCCATATGTGACCCATACTTGACACTGTATTTATCATTCTAATGAATTCAAGACCCCATTGAGCAAAGGGTTCATCAATAATTATAGGACTAAGGGGCATTGTTGCATTCCTTCTCATCCCCACATAAAATTGACAAGATTGACATTTTTTAACCAGTTGATAATAGTCTGTGAATAAAGTAGGCCAAAAATAACCTGCCTCACTTATCTTTATAGTTGTGGTCTTTACAAAAAAATGTCCACCCGAGACTCTATGATGCATTTCATGTAGTATTTTCTTAGCCTCATCTTTCTCTACACATCTTAAAAGTTTACCATCAGAATTTCTTCTGAAAAGAACTTGTTCAATTAAAACAAAATGGACCCCTTGCATCCTATAGTATCTCCTCTTATTTTGAGGGAGTTCTCTTGGGTAAATCCCATATTTCATAAAATGAATCTTGTTTGTGACCTAAGAGTTCTGATCAACCTCTTGTATCCTTAATATAGTTTTTTTTCCAAATTTCACCCTCCATAATGTTTCTCTGACACTTGGGTGAGCCACAAGTATCAGAATCTTACTTCCTAATACTATATGCCTGAATTTCTTGAGGGCTTTTACCATAACATATGCTTGTTTCTCTACAAAGTTGTATCTATTTTCATATTCCCTAATAGTCCTTAAGAAAAAGGCTATTGGATGCTCTCCTTCCTATCTATCATCTTTTTGTGTTAAGACAACAACAATATTGAGCTCTCTTCCATAGACATACATTACAAAAGGCTTAGAAAAGTCTAGATTTATAAGTACTGGGCCCATTAAAATTGCTTTCTTGACCTCTTCAAAGGCTTGTCTTCCTTCTATAGTCCACTTGAATACCCGATCTTTCTTCAATAAGAGTGTCACTGGTCTCACTAAGCCTACAAAGTTGGATATGAACCGACTAACAAAATTAATCTTCCCCAAAAAAGATTGAATTGATTTCTTATTCATTGGTAGGGGCAAGTTCATTATGGCTGAACTCTCTCTGGATCTATAGAAACTCCTTCTTTAGATATTATATGTCCCAATAATTTGCCTTGAGGTACAACAAAGATACATTTCTTTGGATTCAGGGATATTCCAAATTCTTGAGATTTCTTAAAACAGATTCTAAATGATCAAAATGATCAACAACATTCTTTGAAAAAATAGTAAGATCATCAAGATAAATTAGGATGATTTTATTTATAAGTTCCCCAAATGCTACATCTATAGCTATTTTAAAACTGGCTCCATCATTTGATAGGCCAAATGGCATCTTAGCATATGCAAATGTTCCTCATTTGGTAGTAAAAGCAGTCTTGTATTGGTCTTCATTAGCCAACCAAATCTGATTGTATCTAGAGAAACCATCTAGCAAGGAAAATCTCTCTGATCTAGCCATAGTCTGTAAAATTTGTTTCATAGAGGGCAAGGGATAATGATCTTTCAGAGATGCTCTATTCAGGTCTCTGAAATCTACACAGAGTCTTATGTCACCATTCTTTTTCCTGACTGGTACTAGATTTGATACCCAAGTTGAGTGTTTGATTGTAAAAAATATTTTAGAATCTAAGGGTTTCTGCAACTCATCCACCATTAGAGGTTCAATCCTTAGATTCACTAGCCTCTATTTCTGTTTGATTGACTTAGATCCTTCAGTCAGTTCTATTGTGTGTTGAATGATGTCTCTATTATATCCATGAAGGCCTTCATAGCTCTAGGCTATGACTCTGTCATATCTTTTGCATAAGTCAATTAGTCTTTCTCTTTCCTCCTGAGTTGCAAAATTTTCAATTTTTTATTTTCTTCCTTCACTCACCTCTATTTCAAAATAATCTACTTTATTTACTTGGAACCTTTTCTTCTCTAGGCCTACATCTTCTGGATCAAATAGGTTTTCTAAAGTGATAAAGCCTTTGGGAAGCTTATTATTCTTTAATTTTATAGCTTGGTCTCCATATGCCTCTTCAATTTTTGGTTGTAATTGATCAGAAAACTCCCCTGATTGTTGCAAAAATGAGAGTACCTGAGAATCATTTTCAAATACTTGCGAATTCTCATTGTTGTCTGGGATAGTTGGTCTTACTATAACTTTTACTGACTCATTATTAACTAATAGGCTAGTTGCTGGATCAAACTATGAGCCAATCTGTGCCATCCTATCAACTTCAAAATTTTGGGTTCTAAGAACTACTTCAATATTAAAAGCTTCAAAATCTTCTATTAAGTCCCAAATTTTGTGTCTATATGATCTCATCCTTACATTTTTGGCTATTGCCTTTTCCCTAATTTTCTTCACCACAAATTATGAATCTCTTTTTACTATAAGATTCTTTACTCCCTTTTTCTTAGCTAATATGAGTCCATGTACTAAGGATTCATATTTAGCATCATTATTAGTACAAGCAAATTGGAAATGGATAGCTCTCAAAATTTTCTCCCCATTTGGAGCAACAAGACAAATTCCTGCTCTAGCACCACTTTTACTTCTAGCCCCATCAAAATTTAAGGTCCAGATTACTGAATTTTTTTGAGATTCTTGAGTACTTGGCATTTCTTCCCTTAAAACATTTAGAATTTCATGGTCTTCATAAAAAATGACATAAGTGACCAGACTAGTAGAGTCATAGTTTCCATATAGATCACTATGCATCATAGCTAAAAAATGGTTATTTTCCTCTTCCTGGTCATGTTCAGTTCAGTCACCCAACTCTTCAACAAAAACCTTTTCTTCCTTATTTATCATAGCATGAGCTGCCTCTAATTTTGAGGTTGGTTCATTGGTGATGTGATCCTTAGATAATGGTTCAGATAGTATTTTCATCTTTGAACCATATTTTGTTTTTAGGATGAGGTGAGACCAATCAAGTGACATATATCCTCTTATTTTGGCTGTGAAATCCCTAGATAAACATAGGCCAAATACAAGGGGTATATCTATGACTACTACATCTTGATTGATAATTATACTGGGGCAAGTATATAATTGTAATGGAAGTTGTTTAATTCTCCCTATTATTTGCACTGATTTGCCATCCAGCTACATGACTCCTCTAGTAACTGGCTCATACGTTATTTTTAAAGCATCAGCTATTTGCTTAGGCATTACTATAGTACTGGCCCCTGAGTCTATCATCACATTATGCAAGAGTTTATTTCCAACTATCAGAGTCAAATAGAAGGGCTCTAGTTTGGATTTACTTACCTCTGCTACATTTTTCAAAAAGGCTATTGTCTTTAGAGGAACTATGTCCTTGAGCTTTTCTTTATCAGCAAGTCCTTCTTTGGTACTAGTATGTTTAGGCACTGCTTGGCCTTATAGAGCTTCTTGTAATAGTATCTTTTGCTCAAGAATGGCTAACATGTCCCATATTGACACTTGTACTAGAGTTCTCTTCAGCTAATCCACTACATTCACTAGTCCTAATATTTGGATTCTTGGAAAATAAGGGTACGTTGCTTTTTCTTGAACTTTTCCAGGAACTACTTGGTTCTACACTAGCTGAGGCACTTCTTGTCTACTAGCTATATTTTGATGACTTTGAAATGGAGGAGGCCCCATAACTTCATTATTTGTGACTTCAAGCTGTTCCATCATCCTTGTCTTTGATCTGGTATAGTAGTCTGATTACACCACTAGTTTCTTGGGTAGAAGTTTCATTCAAGAATACTAACTCTTCATCCTCAACCCATGAAAACAAAGCATGCTCTAGGGCTATTTTTTATTCTTGTTTTAAAGACATCCCTTGCATTTGAGCCATTAGAACTAAATTTTGCATACCAAGAGATTGGTAGGCTTGAGTGTCAGAAGTACTTGCAAATTGCACATCCATTCTTCTTTGCTCTGCTACCTTCTGTTGTAGATTACCCATGGGACAATCTCTAGGCGTATGAGCATTATTACAAGGGAAACACCAGGCCTTGGTACCATCTACATAATTATTCTACCCTTTAATAATCTCTTTGTTTGGATTGGGGGGAATAGTCTGTGAGTGTGTGGGGACTACAACTAATTGGTTTGTTGGCTGAGGGTTATTTTGCCTTTGATGACCCTGATACTGGTTTGGCTATGGTGGAAATATATTTCCTTGGTAGCCTTGATATTGGCATTTAGGATAAGGATCCTGCTATCTTTTTATGTTAATTAACTCATTAGAAAATGTCCTTCAGATGTTCTTGATATCATCCATCTCAAATGACTAGGCAGGGACAAGTTCTTTAACAGGTTGTTGAGGATATTTATACATAGACATAGGTGGGACTATGGAATTAGGGGATTCTTGAGGAAATGGTAAGGTAATCTCTAAAAACATGGGCATGGGAGGCCTTGGGGGAAACTTTCTAGAATCTATTAAATTATTTTTAGCTCTGACTGCATAGTCATAAGCCTCTAGCAGAGTCTGACCTCTAAGTGACTGAATCATTACTAATATATCTGAATTTAAAGCTTTAAGATAAAAAACTATAGCCATACTTGGTAATGGTCTTACTATAGTAGGGATTCTTTTCCAAGTCTTTTGAAATCTTGAATTGAAGTCAATCATTGCTTCTTGTGGTGCCCTTTTGTTAGTAATCAATTGTTGCAACAAAGAAGATTTATCACCCTTTTCTTCAAATCTTTCAAAGAAAAGATCTCCAAGTTGATCCCATGTAGGTATTGTATTTGGGGTCAAAGATCTATACCATTCCTGAGCCTTCCCTTTAAATAAAATTGCTAATAATCTTATAGCCACATTTTGTTGTGTGACTACATGAATTGCACAGACATCAGACACATCTTGCAGATGTTCTTCAGGTGTTTTAAAATCTTGCCCACTAAATTTGGGCAAAGCTTTCAAGGCATTTACTAGAATAGGGTCCCAAGTGGCTGGTGGTATTGGGAGGATCAAAGGACTACCAGTCTTCCAATTTGCATAATTTATTGGGGGTATAGGAGCTCCCATGTTTGCTCTTGGTATTGGTATAAAATGATTGACCCTTCTTCTTAGACTAGTTACCAATGGTGGAAAAAGAATACCTAGATTTATAGTAGATTGAGATTTTGTTATTGGTCCATAGCTCTGACTCCTTGTAGCTCTTTGGTTCATATAGTCTTGAAAGAAACTTCAAGATGGTGTACCACCGGGTGAGCCAAAAAATTGTTGATGCTTAGAATTGCGTTATTTCCAACACCAACAATGGAAAGTTTTAGGAATGTGGGACTTGTAACCTAAAATGACCTCCAAATTTTAAATAAGTTGGCTCTTCTTTATCTCAAAAGTATTTTGGGGAAAAAGGATAGGAATTAAACAAAATCACAAATGCAATGAAAGAAAATCTAACTATGGTGATGCACCTAAATTCAATTTGACCCTTAATTCTCAAAGCATAGTGAATCTATCTTTAGGATTCAATTACATTAAAGAGAAAATAAGGCATGATCAATGTAAAAGATGAAAATAGATAGGATCAAAGGCTCACAACATAGATGATTTTGTAGTGACACAAAAAATATCAACAAAGGCATAGAATTTAGTATTCTCATTAATTTTCTAGCTACATAAAAGGCATATAAACTTGCATAGTTATACAAACTTTCTAACTCAAGAAAATAGAACAAAGGAAAATGATATTACTGGCCATAGCTAGAAGTCTAAAACTTCTAATAACAATTTCTCATAGAAAATTATCTCTATCTTCTGATGATGATTTGGTGATCTCTGTACCCATATTTATAGCATCAGACTAGCTCTAGATTACTTGCACATTCCCAATCCAATGGTTTAACCAAACTCTAATTAAACTAGAAGTTTCTAACAAAAGATATTTCTTAGATTTGAAACGTTGTATCTCCCTGCAGTTCGTTAGATGAAATAGATACACAAGATGCTTCCCACTATTAAAATGGGTGAAGACACTTGGCGTGTTTTGCTTACTCAACTTGAAAACTTTCTCATTATTCAAAAGGTATCAAAAATGACACTTGAAAGCTTTCAAGGCACTTACCGAAGACACATGGCACTTTTCATGTAACTTATACTCTTTATATGTCTTTGCTTAGGAGCATTCCATCTTTGACATCTGTCACAATCCGCTGCTTTGAAACTTTAACTTAAGAAAATAGGACCCACGACACTTCTTGCCTGAGCAGCTTCAAAAGGAGAATGGGGACAGGTGTCACTTTCTCCATATTTTTAACAAGGGACACGTGGTAGCTTCCATTGCTTTAGCTAAGAACACATGGAGGCTTTCTTTGAGCTTTAGCTAGACTGTAGAAACATTCAGGACTCATTTTAGATTCATACAGATGGTGACACTTGGTAGCTTCCACTTTTTTTAACTATGGATACATGGCATCTTCTGTTGCTTTTAGAAAAACATATTGAAATCCTCTACAATTGCCACTTGGTGCCTTCCACTTGATCATGAGAAAAACTTATTGAAAGAATCTTTCAAAACTCAAAAGAAATTTGAAATATAGACACCAACACTTGTCATACTCTATTGAGTTACTACAAGACACGTGGCATATTCTGAGCAACTTAGAGAAATTATAAAATGTGTCTCAGTCGATGACACTTGGCAGCTTCCACGCGACTTTGATACTTAGACAAAATTTAGGCAAAAGAAACTTGTGCCTGTGCTCTATGTCAAAAAATTCACTACCTTGAAACTAAAATGTGCAGGGACAAAACTTGGAGCGCACAACTAAAAATCAAAAAATGAAAAATGTAGAGTTTTTTACTCTACAATAACCTTGCACCAAAATAGCTTAGAAATGATGTCCATGGCCTCTCTATTTATATATTTTTGAGATTAGTTAGGATCAACCTCAACCATCCATCTTGAGATGAAGATGTGTGGTTGAGGATAATCTTAATATTTGGAATTAAATCCATAATTATCCTCAAGATGACCTTGGAATAAGGGTAATTAAAGAGGCTTGGGAGGCATTAACTAGTCATGGGTGATCCATAATTTTGATATTTTATACACTTATGGCTTGATGGATGCCACCCCATAGATGATGTCACTAGGTGATGTAGATAATAAGAATCAATTTTTAAAAATAAATATTAACAACTCTCATGGAAAATCCACTTAAGCTCTTGATTTGGATTAATTATCCTTAATTAAGGTTAATCAACATTTGTGCAATTATTTGAAAATTAACCCTCAACTAATCAAAATGGTCAGAAAGTCATATTACTGGGTCATAATTTGACTCAAGAAGAATTATAAGGTGATGCTAGAATGTTGGAACCATATTACCATCTATGATGTTTCCAACAAAAAATAACAAAGGTATATGATGTGTACTAATGAATTTAGAAGAAAAGAGTGATCCAGAGCACTAAATGGTAAACTAGTCATTTTGACTCAAAATGATTTGATCAAAGTTATCTAGCCCATAAAATGCATTACCCTATTTAGAGATACTTTGACCTAAAATGGAATTTTTAAGTGACAAGTTTGAACCATTTAAGTTGTTTTATGGATTTTGACCTAAAATGTACATTTGAGTGCAATTTAAATAAGATTGACAATTTCAACATAAATGGTGTTAGGAATTAGATGTCTATATTTTGCCCCTATTTGAGAAGGTATAGCGAGATATTTAGGTGAAGAAACATCTTTTCAAAGAAAAGAGTTGTCAAGAAGAAATTCGAATATACCCATGATGCCCCCTCAAGAGGACATACTAGGATGAAAGAGAAGGATGGACTCTTGAAAAGAGAGAGAAAATGAGAGATTAAATTATGGAAAAGATCACATCCAAAAGAGATAATGCTTGCACATGTGATTACCATCAATGATCAAAATATAATTAGAGGTATAATAGTCCCCAAAGATGGGTGGAATGGGAAAAATGCAATCCATAAATGTAAGGGACACACTATAAATGTACCCAATTTGAGAGTACAAGCAATGCACTTACAACATTGATCAATCTCAAGACAAGTTGTAAACTAAAATATTTCCATCATGGGCTTTAATGTAGAGAGCTTGGAATTATAGGAAAAGCGAGAGTGTTTTTCTTCAGGAAGGGAAACACCACTAGAATGGGGTCTCCAAATAGAAGATAATAAGAAGTGCCCCAGTAGAGCAAATGTGAACATAATAAAATAGGTGTGCCCCAGTAGGGTAAATATTGATCATTGATAAATAAGAAAGAATGATTTTTCCATTATAGAGCTTGATTTGATATGGATGGTGTTCAGATGTTGTGCCCTAGCATGGATAATTAGAAAGAAAAATAGCTCAAGGATATAACTAAAAAGATAGGTTAAAGTGAGTAGGCACAAACGTATATGCGATGGTGTAATGGCTTAGAAAGCCATATAAAACCAAGCATATGAGAATGCACAAAGTGATGAGAGAGATGAAAATAAGAATGGATATAGCTGAGCTGACCTCAATAGATATTGAGTGCTACCTACATAGTTCCATGGACTCATGTTCCAACATGAAATTTAGGCTAATGTAGTTCACCCAAGTTTGGAAGAGAATGGAATGAGGAATGATGAAAAATGACCAAGAATTGATTAGACTTACAATGTATTTTAAGAGATGCATGCCGAAGCATAGACAAAGAATCTTGAAATGCATGCTACCTAGAATCCTAATTCTACATCAAGAGCCTAGGTTTTATAGAGTGTTCTTGAGAATCATTCATTGAAGCTGATGTTGATGTTAAGACATTGAGACTTGAGCATAAAGTGATTTCTATATCAAAATAAATTAGGCATCATAAGTATGAATAAATTACAGTGACATAATATGTCAATTACACTAAGCTAGTTTAAAAGTGAATATCTATAACTAAGGATAATGGTAAAACAATGACCAAAACTAGAGTTACAACAATTTACATTTAAACAAAAGAGAAAAAAAAGATAAAGATAAACATAAATGAACCCAACTTGGAATAAAGATATGATCTATCAAGACTTAAGTAGGAACAAAAATGTTTAAAAAACAAAAGGCAAGAACATCTTAACGACATGAGACCAAGGTATAAATAATCAAGATCCATGTGGACCATCAAGGTATTCTTGAACACAAAAGAAAAATCAAATAGTAAAACAAGATAAAGAAACACAAGACCAAGAATGGAGAAAGAAATGATAAAAAGAGAAAAGAATAAGAAATAAAAGGAGAGGTATGAAAGCACAACAAAACACTAAGAAAACTCAAATGAACACACATAACCAAAAACCAAGCTAGTGCAATTTAAAGATAAATGTTCATGCATGTGCAATAGAGGTGTTACTTTCTACCAGATCATAACAAAAAATAATGACAATTGTTCCTTAATTAGAAAGAAACAATGAAAGAAGAAATGAGGGAAGAGAAAAAAAGGAAAGGGTTAGCTGAGCTGACTCCAGATGTATAAGATAAGTGGATGCTGCCTACATAGTTCCATGGATGCATGATCCAACATAAACTTCAGGCCAAATGTATTTCTCTTAGAAAATGGGATAGAAGAAAAATGACGATCAGACCATCATGATTAATTTTATAGAAGAAATGGAAGATATGATAAACAAATGAGAATGGTTTGGTAAATAAAAAGCTAATGAGATGAGAAAAAATGATCTTAAAAAATGGCAAGTGCATGGGCCAAGATGAAATGAACTAGTATTTTTGTGCTTTTAAAATGGAAAGATAATTCTTTCTTAACATTTGATCATAAAATGGAGATAACTTCAAACTGAATAGTTTATCTCAAAATGGTGAAAGCATTCAAACTTAACAGTTACTCATAAAACAATGAGAACATTCAAACTTAATAGTTGATTGAAAAATAGCGAGAGCATGGGGTGGTGGAACGGGAATGTATAAATGTACAAAATCATGAGATAATGTTTTTGTTCTTTTATGGATCATGTTCTAATGTTTTTGGTATTTTCAAAGTTTTGCCAATGTTTTTGGTGTTTTTGGGATAAAATATGCACAACATGGGACCATCTAGTCGAGGAGATGCACGTCCTAAGAGTAGAGGTTCCAATAAGATAGCTAAGCCAGATACAATGTCCCATGCTTATAAATTAGTGAGAGTGAGGATCTTGATAAAACAAGAAAGCAATAAAATAGTTATACTAAAAAGATGTAGCTATTCACCTATTAGAAGCTACACAAGATTGCCCTAGCTGAACTACTTTGTAGAACTACTACTGAAGATGTTCATAATGCTCATGAGACATGATTGAGATCATACTTGGTTAAGGGACACAAAGTGTTCAAGCTTATAACATGTCCTAGACATAACAAAGAATATGCCTCTTAAAGAGAGCAATATAGAAGGGTATGAAGAATGTGTTCAACGTTCCAAGAGTTCAAATCCTTTTTGATTGGGATTCATGAAAAGTGGACCAGGGTAGTATAAAATGCAGTTAAGGTAAGATAAAAGGGTCGAATAAAATTACAATAGCACAAGTTAGCCCTAAGTTAGGGGTCTTATAGATAATGGTTCAAATCTATTCATGCATATAATCTCTTGAGGTGTATGATGTTCATGGGCTCTAAATTTTTTTCGCCATTAGGTTTAGCCAATCGATATTCTCTTGATCCATAGTTTACCATGACAATGTGTGGTCCTAAATAATTAGGCTAAAACTTGCCTTTCTTTTTAGGTTCATCATTCATGTTCTTCTGGTTATCTTTTACAACTAAGTCACCAATCTCAAATTTTTGAGGGAGAATGCATTTGTTGTAGCTTCTCTGCAATCTATTCTAATAGGCCTACAATTTTTATAAGGCAGCCAAATGCTTACCATCAAGAAGTCTTAGTTCTTATAACCATGAGACAATATAGTCTTCATTATCTTTAATGTGTTCCAATGATATTTTTAATGACAAGATATCAATCTTGATTGGGATGATATCTTAAGTGCCAAAAACAAGGGAGTATGGAGTAGCTCCAAATGGGGTATGATGATTGGTCTATAAGCCTAGAGGGTAGGAAAGAGTTGTAAGTGCCAATTATGACCAACATCATTGAGAATCTTTTTTAAGATGCCTAGAATGGTTTTATTTGATGCCTTAGCTTGTCCATTTCCTTATGGGTTATATGGATTAGATTTCTTGTGATTGATCTGGAATTTTGCATAAAGAGCTTTCACATCTTGGTTTACAAAGGATCTACTATTATTATATATAATACAGGTTGGGATGTCATATTGATAAATAATATGGTAATGAATGAATTTGGCTATTTTTTTCCTAGTAACATAAGTGAGATAAATGGCCTCAATACACTTGGTAAAGTACTCATTTGTAGTCAAAATGTGCTTATGGCCATCTAAATATGTTGGGTTAATTTTTCCAATGAGATCAAGACCCCATATTGAGAACGACCATGGTGTTATAATTGGCTACAATGGTAAAGAAGGTGCATGTATCAAGTTTCAATGTTATTGATAAGGAACACACTTATTTACATAATTATAAGCATTTGTCTCCATTTTGGACCAATAATAACCTATTCTAAGAAGTTTCTTTGCTAGGACTACATCATTCGTATAGGCCCCACACATTCCTTCATGAACCTCCTTAAGTGCCAACTTGGATTCTCCCAAAGATAAACAATGAAGAAGCATTCCATCATAGCCTTTTCAATAAAGCATGTTTCCAAGGAGGATATAATGTGTTAGGTGATGAAGGAAAAGTTTTTGTTGGTTATAGGAAAGGTTGGTAGGAAAGATGTGGCTATGGAAATAGCTATAAAAATCTTGGTACCATAGTAGCTCATGTGAGAGATTAGGATCAACAATGGTGCCTATCCTCTCTAAATATGATAAAATATGTGCCAGATAAAGAATTTTTTCAATTAAGAATTGATACTCTTTAGCATTATCATTCATTTGAATCATGGAACCAATTATTGCCATGGCATCAGCAGACCTATTGTTGACTCATGGAACTTGCTCAAACTACAGAGATTTAAAATGTTTTTTAAGATTATCAATAATTTATTTGTAAGGGACAAGATTATCATCTCTTGTTTGATACAAATTGGTTATCTGATTTATGATTGATTATGAATCTCCATAGATATTTAAGCTTTGAATATCCCATTATATGGCAAGATGGAGCCCTACAACTAATGCCTCATACTTGGCCATATTGTTTGTACACTAAAATTGTATATGGAAGGTTTTGGGGATCAAATCCCATTATGATGTTATCAATAATATGCTAGCTCTAGATGTGAAGGATCCATCAAAATAAAGTTTCCACTATTTAGGCTCTTGTGATGCTTGTTCTATCATCATGACAAAATCATCTAGAAGGTCAAAGTTGAGAGGTTGAGTGGCTGTAATAGGAGCTTCTAAAAGTTGGTCCATAATAATTTTCCCTTTGATTGCCTTCTAATTTTGGTATTCAATATCAAACTCACTAAGGATCATAATCGATTTATCCATGCATCCTTGGAGAGTTGCTTTAGATAAGAGGAAATTGAGAGGATCTACCTTGGTGATAATAAAAGTTTTGTTATTTAACATATAATGTCATAATTTTTGAGTGGTGAACACCATAACTAAACATGAATTCTGAATAGGAATATAATTATGTTCATAGGAGACCGATGTATGGCTTAAATAATAAACTACATGTTCCTTACCATGATCATCATGCTAAGCCAAAACTACCCCCAGTGCATATTCCATGGCTGATATGTAAATAAGTAGCGGCTTTCCTTATGTTGGAGGCTATAAGACTGATGGATTGGATAAGTATGTTTTAAGCTTTGAAAATGTTATCTGACAATCCTCATCCCAATGAAATTTCACCCCTTTCTTTAGGAGATGGGTAAATGGGTGGCACTTATTTACCAATTGAGAAATGAAGCTACATATAGACCAGATCTTACCTTGTAGACCCTACAACTATTTAATATTGTTGGGTGGGGGCATTTCCATAATAGAGATGACCTTCATAGGGTTGACTTCAATCCCTCATTTTGATATAATGAACCCTAGTAATTTTCCTAATATGACTCTAAAGACACATTTATTAGGATTCAAGTAGACTTTATATACATGAAGCCTCACAAATATTCTTCATAGAATGTCAGGGTGTCTAGATCTTGTTCTTGATTTTGCTAGTATACCATCAACATAGTCCTCGACAATGACATGCATCATGTCATGGAAGATGATAGTCATTGTACATTGATATGTGGCTCCAACATTCTTTAAAATGAATGTCATGACTTGGTAATAGAATGTTCCCCATGGAGTGGTGAACATGATATTATGCTAATCTTCAGAGGCTATCTTGATCTGATTGTAACCAAAAAATCCATCCATTAAGGATAACATTTGGTACCTAGTAGTTGATTCAATAATCATGTTGATGTTGGGTAGAGAAAAATCATCTTTAAGACATGCCTTGTTGATATCATGAAAATTAGTACAAACATGTATGCCAAGAGTCTTTTTACATACTAGCACTATGTTATAAATACATTTAGAGTAGTCTAGTGGTCTGATAAAATTGGCTTCTAAAAAATTCTCCAACTTGACCTTAACCAAAATGGTGATGCATTGATGCATGTTTCTTAACTTTTGCTTGACTAGTTTAGCATCAAGGTGAACAACTAGATAATGTACAACTAAATCTGGATCCAAGCTTGGCATGTCATAATATGTCCATGCAAAGATGTCTATATAATCCTTAAGAATAGATATAATATGTTCCTATTTTACTTTAGTAAGGGAAGTTCCAAGATAAACATTTTTGGGATCCTCATGGGTTCCCAAATTCACTTCTATTGTGCTCTCCATAAGGAGTGTGGATCTATCTTCTATAATTGTAGGTAATTTATGGTCGTGATCATCTTCTTATGTCATATATTTTTTTATTCCTCCTAAAGATCTGGATAATATGAAGAATCAAAATCTACCTTCTCAAGTAAATTCTAATTGGCAAAGACCTCTGGAAACTCAAGAGCAAAATACTCAAATATTTGATGTTGTTTTGAAGAGATACTTGTACTAGTTATGGAACTTGGGCTAGATGGACTTTCTACCTCCTGAGGGGATGAACAAACTTTCCTACCTGGGAGCACCTAAAATAGGTTTTCAATCAAAGGCTTGTCTTTTTATTTACTTTTTCCCTAATCAATGAGTGCCTGAAAGAGGTTTTCACCTAAAGATCTCAATGTTTGTTCTTTATTATGACCAAGAAAGTTTACCTACTCTCCAAAGTAGGTAGAAGGAGTCAATGAAAAATCAAAACCCTAATTATGATCACCAATGGGGAATGCATCTTGTAGACCCATGTATTCTACAATTGATTCTTCATTTTGAAGCTCATCAAGGCATATGACCAAATTTTACTAATCCTACTCTATGAGTTCAGGATGGCACATGCATAGGTTACAATGAGGGATTGTTTTAGGATGGGAAGCACCAATTGTAAAGATATAATGTCTTACTTTAGGAAGGAAAGCACCACTAGAACATGTTTTTGCTTTAGGATGGGAAGCTCTAATAGGTGTTATGGTCAATATGGTATTTGAATCAAACAAATTTGAATTAGCAAGCTCATTAAAAAGGTTATAATGGGATGTTGTGTCACTATTAGGAGTCTCGCTACTAGTCACTTTGGAAGAATCACTACCAAATGTTATGAGGTCATCTTCTAGTGGTTTTAATCTAAGACCATGATTCCCATTGACAACCCCAGCTAATAAGGGATCTAAAATTCCTTGTGCCTAGGGGCCAAGGCTTTTCCTTATATAGTCAAGATGATCCATTTTCTTGTTAGGGATAAGATACTTTGGATTTTAAAAGTAATCCATAAGGCCCTTAGAATATAACCAATCTCCTTCAGTAAAAGCCTCTCAATCTTTCTTTGGTGCAATTATAAGTATAAAAACCACATGAGGTTTTGGTTGCTTATTTTTTGGTTGCTAAATTTGATCGGGTCTATTAGGAGTCTAGGAAGTTTTAGGCTTACCAAATATTTTGGGGGATTTTGGTAATTTTACAATATGGAAGACATGCTTTAGATGATACATGGAAATGCCTGCATCTTTAATAATCACTTGGTTAGCCCAATCTATGGGAAATGGATCAGTTGAGGTGGAGGCTAGATCACTAGGGTCTATATAATTAGATGGAGATGGATGAGAAATTATGGCTTTTTTCTTCTTTGTAATGAATTTAGAACCTGGGTAATAGCTATAACTTTAAAACTCTACTTTGAGATGTTTGCAATACAGATATGGCTGTTGATTAGTGGGAATAGTAACCTTGATCCCATCATGGGGAAACTTAAGGCATTGGTGAAGAGTAGATGGAACTATTTGTACTTCATGGATCCAAGGATGACCAAGAAGTATGTTATAAGGAAGCTCAATATCCACAATATGGAATAACATGTGATGATAAATATCCCCAACCATGGCTGGTAACCAAATTATACTAGATGACTCCCTCTCGACATTGTCATAAGCCTTGATTGTAATAGTCTCTAGCTGAATGTCTTTGTCCATGTAACCTAATCATCACACCAATTTAATAGATATGATATTCAACCCTAAACCATTATCTATAAGAACCCACTTGATCTTGTGATTTGCAATGATTATTTCAATGTATAGTGGGTTATTATGGTTTAGACCAAGGGTGGACATGTCCTTTTGATCAAACATGATTTGATAAAATGAATACAAATGTCTAATTAGGTTCTATAACTAATCAAGTTTTATATCATTAAGCACAATAGACTCATGTAAAAGTATGTTGAGGATGGTTCTATGGACATCAGGTGTTCACAAGAGTTCTAATATGGAAATTTGTGTAGGGGTTTTTATCTAATTGGTCTATTATACTATAAGGCCTTTGAATTATGGATTGAAATAGTTTATTCTTTATTGGGATAATATTTGGCTTTGGAACCATTAACACAATGTTCTCATTGGGTTCATAGAAAGAAGTGGGTGAAGGGCCCTTGATGGTAACTCGTGGGCATCTAGTTGTAACTACATAGCCTAGAGGTGGTAAGGCATCATTATCATTATAAGAATGAGGTAAAGGGCCTTGGATGGTGATTCATGAGTGATTAATAACATTACTATAATTTTGGGTCAGCGAGGAGCCTCTAAAATAATGGTATTGTTGTTTAGGATTAGTAACCCGTGTAATGGAGTAGAAAAATGATGATGTGAACTCGACATGGAATTACTAGGGGGAGAGGGTGTTGACCCTATAATTATGGATCTCATGTTGTGAGGAACATGAGATTGGCCATGTGATGTCACAATAATAGTGGCAATGTGGGTTTAAAAAATGCATCCCATAATGTTATTATAATTGCAAAGCACATTATTATAAGCGACATTATTAGTGTGGGGATCATGATCTCGATTATGCTCACTATGATTCTGACCCTATTATTGGTTTTGATTCTACCTTTATCCTTAATTGTGACTATTTTGATTTTTTCTTGGTGGTGGCGGTGGATCATGTTGAGGAAAGGGGTCTTTGTAGATTCCCATATCCTAAAGGAGCCAACTTAATATCTAGCTCATCATTTTCAATAAAGTCCTCAATAATATGTCATAATTGAATGCAATGATATGCACTGTGACTAGTAACATGATGAAAGTTACACCATTCATTCTCTTTATACTAGTCTAGTTTTGGTTAATCTTGAGGAAATGGCCTTGATACTAGCTATATAATTAAGTTAGCTATAATGAGCTTTTGTAATACTACTTCAACCGATTTTCCTAACTTTTTAAAGACTCTAAAATTGTTATGAAACATATTTCATGGAGGTTGTCTTTACAAATTAGGTGGCAGATTTAAGGGAGTTAATTGTACATTTAGAGGAAGCATAGTCTATACCATTTATACATGTCTTGTTTCTGTCACCCCATTTTTGACCATGTTCTTATTTTTTTGAAAGCTCTTAGACTTATCCTACATAACTATTTTAGGAGCCAGTTATTTAGTCTGATTAGATGCTTATCCTTGTGTAAATATTTTAACAAGGCCCCTGGCAATTATATCATTCTCAATCTACACTCCTTTGTCAATAATTTCTTCAAATGAGTTAACACAAGCTAACCATAGATTATGCACAACTTCAGGATGCAAATTCTATGCAAAGATATCAGCCAACTATTTGTCTAGTAAATTGTGTTGAAAGTAGCATGCCAATGCTCTCCACCTTTGTAGATATACAACAAAACTTTCACCATCATGTTGTTTATCTTTTCATAAGTCAACAATGGTCAATTCATGTCTATGTTATATGAGAAATGGTTAACAAACTTTTTTGATAAATCATTCCAATCTACAACTGATCCCTTGGGTAGTGTAAGTAGCCAATCAAGATCTTGTCTTACTAAACTTCATGAAAATAGTCATAGTAAGTACTCACTACTATAAGCAACCTCTTGACACAAGATGAAGAATGCTTGTATGTGTTCACATGGATCTCCTTTCCCTTTGTATTTGTCAAGTTTGGGTGCCTCAAAGTGAGGTGGAAAGGGGGTTTAAAGAATAGATAAGTCAAATGGATATGGTCATGTCTCATCAAATTTATAATTTTTGACTATATAGTTTGTCTCCAATCTTTGGACAATTTCCTTCATAGAATTCCATTCTTGCATGTTTGGTGCATTTGTGGATTTGATAATATGTTGTTGGGGTGGAATGTGTCCTTGGTTTTTTTGTTTTGGGGGTGGAATGTGCCCCTAATTTTATTATTGGTAGGGTGGAATGTGCCCCCAATTTTGTCATTGTTGGGTTGGAATGTTCCCTTGATTTTATTATTGTTGGGGTGGAATGTTCCTTTGATTTTATTGTTGTTGGGGTGGAATGTGCCCCTAATTTTTTTATAGATCTATAAGGAGTGTATATCTTTCAATCCATGATTTGGTTCTGATTTGTTGCTTGAGTTCAAAACATAGGCCATTGATTCTTGGATTGTAAAACATTCCCTAAATTTGGTTGTTTTGCATTTTGTTGATTTTGGAAATGTCTATGTTTATTTACCAATCTTTGGTTTGTTTGAGGGATTTCCACAATTTGAACTAAATGTTTGGGTTTCTAAGTTTTTAAAGTAACAAGAGGTTCTTGATGATTGAAGAATGTATGTTCTATGTCCAATGGAACATCTTGAAAGGTCTCTTATGACTTTAAATATTCATTTAGATTTCCTTGATCCACTATGGTAATGTTCTCATCCAATATTTGTTTTGTACTATCTGCCATATCTTCATGCTCTTTGGAAGCATTATTGTGAATTGAAGTGGAAACTAGGAAGTTAGTTAAGTCTGCAACAAGTTGATCTGCATATCATTGACTTATTATCTTGAGCTTAGCTAGAAGATCTAGATTTTTGGGTTTTGACTCTGTTCGTATTTCCTTTCCTTTTTTTATAAGAAGTTATGTCTATTTATGCAAAAGCTTTCTCTTATCATCATTGTTCTCCTTCTCTAACCAAGGTATGAAATTGTTTCGTAGGAAAGTCAGAAGGTAGTCTAGCACCTGATTCTATCAATCTAAGAAGGGATTAATCTTTATCTTCTTAGGGTTGATTTTCATTGTAATCATCTTCGAATACTACTATTTCAGGGATATCATAAAAAATAATGGGGTTATCTTGACCATCATAAAATTGCTCATCCTCATAACTAAGGCCATAAGAGGCCCCACTACGAGTGAACCTTTTACTCATGTCTAAAAGGATTTATTCTATGTGTTTGAATAACTTTGGACCAATGTTTGGCAACCAATAAAAGTATGCCCTAATTCCTTTTAAACAAATAACTAAGGTACCAATGAGACTATAAGGGAGGGTGTTTTGAAACCATGTACAATTTAGAAGATTTAGTTCACAAAATTACTCAATCTATAGTAAATTTGAAATATATAGATCAAAAGAGAGTAAGGTAACTCAAAGACCCAAGGTGAAAACTAGTACACCAAAGCCTAGATCTTTGTGATACACCCACACTACAAAATCTAGTTTCAACTTTGACAAGTTGACCTTAGAAGTTTAGAGGAAAGCTCTCTAGATTAAAAAGAAGACAAAATGAACTAAGCAACTCAAGATGTAAAAACATACGTGAATCACTAAGTATAAATCTAAGACCAAATAGGTAGCACAACATCACCATATGATTATAATAGGATAAAATATTTTATAAGATGCAAAGCATGAGCGATACATAAGATGAATTGAGTCTACCAAGATGATAATGTTGTTTTGAGTCTTAATAAATGACCTTTAATCCAAATAGAAAATTGATCTAAGTTAAAATAAGCTTATTTCACAAATGGCAAACCCACTTAGATGCACTAACCCTTAGAACTTAGAAAGGATCAATTTTGCATGTGGATTATAAATGAAGGATTTAAACAAATAGGGTAAAAGTTCTAAACTCAATTGGGTAGAATGAATGCGCCAAAGTGGATGTCATGACACAAAGCTTTTGATAACAATTTGAACAAGGCAAATATGAATTTTCCATTTGGACAGTGTAATGCCTCCCTTGCTCAACAAAATGGAGGACAATGTGTTTTAGTTAAGTTCATTAAGTTAGCAAGAAATTTTAGACATAAATTAAGACCAAGTAAACTAATAACAAAAAATAAATGTCTTAAGTCTAAACTAACAAGGTATGGCAAAGTGGGGTCTACTAAACTATCAAGTTTCAAACATTCTAGGGGAATCAATTACACAATGACTTTCACACCAAACAATGTAAAAGAAAAGCATGGATTTTGGGTCCATATCACTCGGCTTGTTGAAAAAAGATCTAGTCCTTTATGAAACCACTACACCCTACTAATCACTTAGTGGAGTGCGATGTCTAAAGTGCCACTATGTCCCATATGAAACTCTAAAAAGATTTAAATGAAGTCAATGCTAGGAGATGAAACCCCAGGTCAAAGCTTCCCTAAATAACTTATGAGAGGTGATGAAGTCCCCCTCGCAAGCCAAGATGCATAAACAAATAAAGCATGAAAGTAGAAAGACTTTAGGGTCATTTTCAAGATCACCCAAACTTTAGCAAGTTTTTGGGGAGTGATTTAGGTGACATTCTTTCTAAGTCTTGGACTAGGATATTTGCAACAAGAATGAAACTTTTGATTCCAAGGGTTCCCTATAGGGGAAAAATGGAAGAGCATACATGCAAAATTCATCTTTTTGCCAAACAAAGTTAATCTAATAAACTATTGCAAATAATAATTAATAATTGTGTTTAATTTTAAACCCAAATAAAGTGTTTGGTGGTGTTCATTTGACCCCTTGGTCTTAGTTGTAAAATTTGAAAAACATTCACCAAAAACATCTAAATTTTCCTTGTTAAACACCAAAATAAAGTTCCTAATCAAATATTAAGCATGCATAAGTGATTTAAACATGTTTTAAGCAAATTTTAAACTTGATCCTATAGCAAAATTGTTAGCATGTCCTTTAGCTTTGAAGCCCTTTTGAGTTTGAAACAATAAACTTTGGAAAAGTAGGTCTCGGGTCTATGTTTATGGAAAAAACACAGTGACCAACATTGTTCAATACCACTGACATTGGTTATGACCAACTAAGATCTGACTGATGTCAGTTCCACTAATTAATGTTAGTTAAGCCAAGTAACTGATATCAGTATTTCTATCGATGTCGGTTATTGTGTAAAAACCATGGCAACCAAAAATGGCAAAATAAAGTTAGAAAACCAATTTGCAAGAGTTTTAAAATCTTAAATAAGTTTTTTAAGGTTGTAAAAGGACCTCCTTTATGTGTAGGATGCATCTCATCCCACCAGGCATGTCAAGATGTAGAGAGGATTATAGAACAAGTTATTTAAGCATTAGTCTATAAACCATGAAACAAGCATAAAGAACTAACTAACCAAGCCTATCTATTCCTATGGAAATTATAAAGGATAACAAGAAACAACTGAAATAAAGTAATCACCATATTACTTTCCCAAATAGATTCACCATACCTATGTGGCTAAAAAACATGTTCTCCCTTGATCAAGCATCCTTGTCTTTGTCAACAATGGTGGTAAGCTCCTCCAATGCCTCAAGAACACTCCATAAAACCTAGCCTCTTTATTATAAATCACTAAACTAGCCTATCAATGAAGCTTTATGGAAATAATTTATCATTATAACTTTTCAATGATCAAGCTTTGGAGATAATTGAGCATAATAACCTTACACCAAAATAGATTAGAAATAATGTCTATGGCCTCTATATTTATAGATTTTTGAGATTGGTTAGGATCAACCTCAATCATCCATCTTGAGATGAATATGTGTGGTTGAGGATAACCTTAATATTTGAAATTAAATCCATAATTATCTTCAAGATGACTTTCAAATAAGGGGCATTAAAGAGGCATGAGAGGCATTAACTAGGCATGGGTGACCCATAATCTTGATATTTTATGCACTTATGGCTTGATGGATGCCACCCCATAGATGATGTCACTAGGTGATGAAGATAATAAGAATCAATTTTACAAAATAAATATTCAAAAACTCTCATGGAAAATCCACTTAAGCTCTTGATTTGGATTAATTAACCTTAAGCAAGGTTAATCAACATTTATGCAATTATTTGAAAATTTACCCTCAACTAATCAAAATGGTCATAAAGTCATATTACTGGGTTATAATTTGACTCAAAAAGAATTAGAAGGTGATGCTAGATGTGTTGGAACCATATTCCCATTTAGGATGTTGCCAATAGCAAATAACAAAGGTACATGATGTTACTAATGAATTTAGAAGAAAAGAGTGATCTAGAGCATTAAATGGCAAAATGGTCATTTTGACTCAAAATGATCTGATCAAAGTTAGTTGGCCCATAAAATGCATTACCCTATTTAGGGATACTTTGACCTAAAATGTCATTTTTAAGTGACAAGTTTGAACTTATCAGGACATTTTATGTATTTTGACCTAAAATGTGCATTTGAGTGCAATTCGAGTAAGATTGACAATTTCAACACAAATGGTGTTAGGAACTAGATGTCTACACTTTCTACCAAATCCTTAACATAACCCTAATCTAACCATCTACCTATTTTTAAATTCTTTTCTGATTACCTTCATAAACCCATAGGCAACCACAGATGGTTACCCAATCATCGATAGTCACTCCAAACTATCGACAGTCAACTTAACCACTAATGGTTCACCTAACTGCCAACGGTCACTATGAAAAAAATTAGTAAAAAGTTATTTTTAGCCCCTTACCCCTAACCAAACCTAAATTTTTGTGTTCCTACCTATTTACAAACCCTCTTTGATTTTTTTAACTTGACTTCACCCACCTTAGCATGAGTATTCATCCAATTTTGCTATATTTAGTCATTTTATTTAACAAACATTCTAATTTATTATCATATTGCATTTGATTTATCTTATGTAAGGAACTTAATTTATCATTTCCAACTTGATTACTATCAATAGTGGATTGACATCCTCTTAGCAAACATATGCTTCTTGGATCTAGCTCACACTAGGCAGTCCATTTAATTATCTTGCTAATGATCCCCTTTATTAGTGATTTGTTATTTGTAGGTTATTCCTTTTTAGACAAATATGAGTTCTTGACATTCATCTAGATTACACATGCATCACCAACCAAGTATTTCTACGACACCATTATTATTAGTTTCTTATCTTCTTTAAAAATTAAGAAATTATCAAAAATTAAGAGAAACATTTTAGCATGCCCAGTGGGACCTAACATCATCTAGGTGCCCTTTCTTTCTTCCTTTGTTCTATGCTCATCAAATAAAATCTAAAATATCCTTTGGCATAAAATAAACTCATTACATTACATTGGTTATTTGCTTATTTTAGTTCATCTAGTTAATTAAAGGCAAAGTAATTAATCATAGTTTTCACTCTTGTTATCACATACTTATCCAAACCACATAATCAATCAACACATTAAAACAAACTTGAGATAAGTCCCAACTAGGATTTCATCACCTAGCGATCAACCTTACCCATTCATGACAATCCTACTTGGAGGTCATTGCCAAGGGGAGAACCAACTTAGCTCTCTGGTTGAGTATAAATTGTAAAATTTAGTATATTTTGGATAAACACCCAACACCTTTATCACTATAGTGTGTAAATTGAGGGGGTAGGCCTTAATACCAAGCAATGTATTGAAGATCAATATAGATTTCTCTCTTGAGCACCTAAACACAACCGGAAACCAATCTTATATTTCCTATTTAGTACCTAATCTACAAGCCAAATTTTATTTATCACACTTTCTAAGGCATAAGCCAAAAGCAATCTAAAAATAATCCTAAGTTTAAATGCAATTTTTAATGTATGTTTGGATTGCCTCAAATTCTTTTATTTTGCTTGCTTTTTGTTTTAGGTGTGAGTTATCATCATTCCTTTCTTATTTTCTCACATGGTTTTTATTAGACAATAGTTGAGAAATCAAACCAACCAAGGACCACCTTCCTCATCCTCTTCCTCCTCTATGGAATATACTTTAGATGTGGAGGGTTCTCCTCCTCATTTTCCCCCTCCTACCATGCCTTATATAGTTGTTGAGCGTGATACATATTTTTCCACATTATTTGATAACAAACCCATAGCCCTCCAACATTACCTTAATATCTTATCTTGCCATACTCCTATTGCTTCGATTCTTCCCATGGATCCACCCTTCAGTATGCATCCTCTTCTTAATGGTTGGTGTTACCTCCAAACAACCTTTGATCATCCAATCCTCTTCTTCTACCAATATCCCATCCACTACCACCACCAAAACCCAATCCAACATTCCAACCTATAACCAAACCCCACCTACACAAACCAACACCTCTAATATAGGGACAACCTTACCTTTTATTACCTATATTCCACCTACCAAGGGAATATCTTCTCCCCCTATTTCCACTATTCCTCGTATCACCACCAACAAACCCATCTCTACCCCTCTTCATAATTTGGTACTTTCCATACCTCCTACCCTTCCACCCATTAAGACTAGAGTCACCACCTAACCTCAACCTAACAATTCAACTATACCTCCAAACCAACCCATGTCAATACCTCAGCAAACACCCATGACATCTTACCAATATGTTCCTAATCCAAAAGGATATATACCACCTTCTACCCAAACTTTTGTTCCCACATACCAATATGGGGCATCATCCCAACCTTTATGACCACATACTAATATGTGGCACCTTCTCAACCTCTCACCTCTTATCCATACATTGCATCCACCCAACCTCAACCAAACCTACTACCCAACTATGGATCTCCCCTACCTCAAATAGATTTAGTTAAGATGTTGATGGATAAAATGTCCAATCTTGAATCATCTATTTCAGGGGCTCATAATCAAATCTAAAATGAACCTATTCATCCATCTATTCATATCCAACCTTATCCTCCCCAATGGGAACTACCTAAGTTTTCTAAGTTTCAAGGCAAGTAGGACCCCCAACAACACTTTGGAGAATTCCACCATTCTTGCTATTTAATTGCATATGATGATGCTTTTCTCTTTTGTACCTTCCCCATGTCCCTATCTAGACCAGCCCTAGGTTGGTATAGTGATCTTACCAAGCACTCTATCTTCTCCTTTTCTCAACTAACTCAAATCTTTTTAGATCACTTTTAAGTTAGTATATCTAAAAATTTATCTGTTACCGACCTTTACTCCATTAGGAAATTTGATGATGAATCTATTACTGATTTCATAACTAGATAGAGAGGTCTCATTAATCAACTTTCTTTCTTATTACCCAAGTTGAATTAATTTAACTCTTTTTTTGAGGTTGTGTCAAACATATTACCTTAAATATTTAGGTTTAGACCTTTATAACATTTGATGAGGCATTTACCATGGCACACAAACTTGAAATTAAAGCCACTGATGAAGGGAAATTGAAACTAAAAAATAAGAATTCTAACTTTAAATCCAATGAACCTTCCTCAAATAAAACCAATAACCCAACTATCCCAACACCAAGACAAAGGTAACTGAAAACATGGTTGTCTTAAAATCCACTCCACCTCTAATTATCAACCAACCAAATCAAACCAATTCTTCCAACCCATCAAACTAACCAACTTGCAAACAAAATTGAACCAATCCAAGGTAATATACTCCCATAGGGGAATCATATGATTTAATTTTGGATAAACTAATTAAATCTAACCTCATCCAACTTCCTCCTATCAAACCACCCTAATAATTTGATGCCTCTCACCCCACACCTGTATGGTATAATGAAAATGATTTATGTGCCTTCCATCATGTTATTAGACATGATATTCATAGGTGTAATAACTTTAAAACTATTGTGCAAAACATGATTGATAAGGGTGAAATCACATTATATAATCCAAATGCACCTATAAAATAATCATTGGACATATTTAAAAAACCTTTTCCTAACCATGTACCTTCTACCAACCATGACAATAGCCAACCAAAATCATCTCATGCTCATGAGGTACACAAGGTTAATGTTATTACCATTGAACCTATTATTGAGAAAATAATTACCTCAACTACCTCTTCTTCCAACCCACTTATTGTAGTGGTAGAATCTTCTTTTACTAATTTAGGCATCCAACCAAAGGAGGAAACCCCCTCTCTTTCATTTGAAGAGACCATTAACTCACCCATCTCTCCTTTGATAAAAATACCAAAGGAGGAAACTATTACATCAACCACTTCTTCCTCCAATCCACTTATGGAAGTGGTGGAGTCACTAATTTTTATTTTAAACATCCAAATGAAGGAATCAACCACCTCTCTTTTCCCATCTGAATAAAGCACATGCTCCTTACCTACCATAGAACTAACCACTCCTTTGGAAACCAATTCAAAGAAAGAGATCATCTCCTCTATTCTTTCCATAGAAAAACCATCTTCCTCAACCATCGAACCTTCCAACTAAGACAAAGGTAAATAAACTATTCCCTCACCTCAACCTATGGGTTCAATATTTAAAACCAATAACCAAGGAATCAAGCCCATCTATAAACCTTTTTCTAGATTGGTCCAAAATCTAGAGTTTACTTCTCAACCCTATCTAGATAGGGTCACCTTTTGGCACTATCTTGGGATACCTTACCAAAACAAAAAATAACCTTTAACCTCAATTTCATCTACCCTCAAATATATCATTACCTCAACCCCACCTTTAGATACGTCTTTCTACAAAACCATAGGGGAGCCATCCAACCCACCTCAATCTAAAATTGCTAAATCACACTACACCCCCCTAACCAAGCCCATCAAAAATATAGGAATACTTCCTAACCCTAGCTTGGCTCATCCATATTTTAATTTGGACTTAACCCCATAAAATACACCTAAGAAACCTTTGACTAAACCTATCAAAAAAGTGGAACCACCCAAACCATCTAGAACTAGACCCATACCACCCCCTTCTCTTTTACCTTCAATTTTAGGACCCCATCCATCTACTATCCCTGTAACCTATTATTCCTCTATAAAACCCTCTCTTTTTATTATACCTACACCTACCTCCAATAAAACAACTAAATCCCAATCATTCTTAACTAACCTAGCTACCTCTACCTTCCCACATATCACCAAAACTTCACCCTCCACCTCTAAATCTTCCACCTCCAAACCAACCATAACCAGACAATCCCAACTAAAACCACCTACCAAAACCATCCCACCACCTCAAACTTCCTTGATAAATCCTACTCCCAAGAAGGCTCCCACTCTTAAAACCAAAAACCCAACACCCCCAACACTTTTGGTTGAATATTATTTGACCATTATACAAAGGTTATTACAAATCTCTTCTTTAACCTTACCACCCATCAAACCTTTCAACCCTTCATATCTTAAACCAATGTAGTTTAATAACAATTTGATTTTCCTATAACATAAAATACTAAGACATGATATAGATAACTGAAAACCTCTCCAAATACTTGTCTATAACCTATGGGATGAGGATGATTTATTATCAGATAAACCTCCCTTGAGCCCCTTACCAACCCAACCACCAACCCAAACCATCCAACATTTACCTACTTACCCACTCTTACCTCAAACTGAGGAGGAATCAAAGCAACAATCCAAACTAACACTTCCTCTTATCGACACCATTCATATGGTTACCTGATCTTGAGCCAAATAGAAAGATAAAATAAAAATAAATTGTCCATATCGTGGACATACCTTTCAACCCCTCAACCTTCCAATAGAACCCAAAACCCATCACCATTACCTAAACCCAAAGTATCCATCTTGGGTACATCCCCTTTCAACCCTTCCAAATCCATTCAGCATGTAGTGTCGAGACAACTTCACCAAACTCTAGTGAAGATGATTTTATATGAATTAATCAACACCTCAACTACTCACCACTAAACACTCATAGAAATTATATAATCCATAAAGGTTCAAGCCGAAGATCCTCAACCTCCAATAGCCTTTTTAAAATCCATTCAACTTTCTGCCTTAGTCACCTTTAAGGATTTAGAAATACCTTTTGTGCATCCTGAGGATCCCTATCATCCCCTCCTCATTATGTCATACATCAATCAAACCCACATCAAGAGGGTGATGATTGATGGAGGGGATATCATCAACATTATCTCATCCCATGATTATGACCAACTTGAATTGCCAAAGAACATCATTTTTAAAATTATAGTGGTTTTTTGCTCTTTTAATAACACCATGGCCACTACTTTGAGAGCAATTTTTCTCCATATTCACTTGGGACCTCACACTATTCTATAACTCTTTTAATTTGTAGAGGGTGAGTTCTAATAAAACATTTTTATCAGATTCCCTTGGATCCATGCTATGAGTTTTTATCCCTTACACTCTACATCTTTGCATCAAAGTTGAGCATGAAGATCATATCATCACCATACTAATTAACCCTAGTCCCTTTGTATCTTGCAATATGATGTACCAAACCAATAATGTCATTCTTCCTCATCCATCCACCTCACCACCAAATACCAATAGATCCACCCTTAAAATTAATGAATATTCAATAAATTCATATATCCCTTCTTTACAGATCCCCATATAGGACCCTTTAGAACCCACATTCCAATGTCTCTCACTGAGGGAATACCATCTTCTAGCCTTGGATGCTTTCCCTACTCCTCAAGAGTATGGTAACCTCACCCATGATCCTAGTTATGACCCTAATATTAGAACCATCATCCCTTTTGGACCACCCAATCATCAAACCAATTTCATCTATGTTGGACTCAACCATCCACTTCTTGCTACCTCTACCACCCTTCATATTCGACCATTTAACTCTAATTTTTCCTATCTGAACAAACCCACATTTATGAAAGTGTACCTCTATAAGTGTGATTATAATGGGTTTGGCCTTAGCCTTTATGAACAAGGACCTCATGGGTTACCCATAATAAAAACCCAAAAACCTCATGAGTTATTTGGCCTTGGGTTCATACCACTAGAAGAAACCACCTCACCAAAACACATTGCCACATTTGATGAGGATATCCCATCCTCACCAACCCCATCTCCTTCAAAGCCTAAGGATTTTGATATCATCCCACCTAAATTTTTTTTAATCAATACCATTATTTTTCCCCCTTGACTTATCAAAAGGATGGATGACCTAAAACCCTTCCTTTCATCCATCTTGAAATGGTAGAAAATGATTCTCCTACCATCAATACCATTCAACATAAGGATGATGATTCCATTCTCACAACCTTGGTGCAGGGGATTCTTCTATCCATAAATATATTCCTCTTGAGAACCAAACCATGTTGAATGAATCTATCATTGATGTCAAATTAGGTACTCAAGATAATCCTTACATTTCCAAGATCAGATAATCCTTGAATCCCATAGAACAATAGGATTACCCTTCCTTCATGATCAAAGCATAGAATTTGTTTGGTCTTAATAAGATATGCCTAGGATCAACACTTCCATTACTCTCCATAAAATTTTCACCCATCCTAATGCTAAGCTTATTTGATAAAATCTTTACAAGATACACCCTCGCATCACCATTTTAGTCAAAGAAGAGCTTTAATGTCTCTTATCTATGGACTTCATCTAACCTATCAACTATCACCAATGGGTTTCTTACATCATTCCCATTATGAAAACCATAGGAGGACTTCACCTCTATATTTATTTCTATAACCTCAACCTTACTTGCCCAAAGGATAACTTCTTGTGCCTAGCATTGACCAACTTGTTGATCTTACAGTAGGCCATGAGATGTTATCTCTTATGGATAATTTCTTGGGATATAATAAAATCTTAATTGCTCCCAAATATCAAAATAAAGTCTCTTTTATCACCCTATGGTGAGCCTTTTTCTATAGATTCATGCCCTTTAATTTATAGAGCACTAACACAACTTACCAGTGTGTCATGACATATATCTTTCATGACCTAATCCATAAAATCATATAGGACTATGTGGATGATCTCCTTGGGTAATCTAAACATCACAAGGATCACCTAGTTGTTCTCAAAATCATCTTTGAATGCCTCATCCATTTCCATGTCTACCTTAACCTAAATAAATGTATTTTTAGAGTCCTAGGAAAGCTTCTTGGATTCATTATCTCCCTTTGAGGATTCAAAATAGACCCTACCAAAGTTAGAGTAATTTTGGAAATGAAACCTCAAAAACACCTTAAGAAACTCCATAGCTTGTAGGGGAATCTCTAATCAATCTAACATTTCATCTCTCAATTATTAGATAGATGTCAACCTTTTCACCGTATTTTTAAGAAAGACACCTGCTTTAAATGGACTAAAGATTGTCAACAAGCCTTTGATTCACTTGAAAATACCTTCTTTCTCCACTTATTTTGACCCTTCCTAAAGAGGATAAACCCTTTTACCTTTAAATCTTTGCCACTGACCATTCCTTGGGGGTAATGCTCACTCATCATGATGAACAAAACAAAGAGTAAGCCATCTACTTTATAAGTTAAACACTTATAGAGTATGAGACTCAGTATTCCCATCCCAAGAAACTTTGCCTTTCCCTCATATTTATGGCCTTCAAACTTTGACACTACCTTCTTAATCATAAAACCTACATCATCACTAATATTGACCCACTCAAGTACATACACTCTAAACCATACCAAACCTAGCATATGGCTAAGTGGCTCATGCTTTTAGCTGAGTTTGACCTTGATTTCCTCTAGTATAAGTCAATTAAAGGGCAAATCATTATTGATAAATTGGCCAATGCTCCTCTACCTGATAAGTAACCTTTTCCTCTTTCATTTCCTGATGAGTCCATCATGACTCTTTCTCAAGAGGACCCCACATACCAAATGACCGTGTTCTTTGATGGCTCTAAATGCCAATGTGTTATGGGTACCAGATTTATTATCATTCCCCTTGATAGTGAACCTCTTCACATCTCCTTCAAACTTGAATTTGAGTGTACCAACAACATGGTTGAGTATGAAGCCCTAGTCATAGGTCTCCAAATTATTCTAGCCTTGGGAATCAAGACAATCAATGTCTTTGGTGATTCCCAACTTCTCATCAACTAGGTCAATGGATATTACCAATGTACTAATGATGTATTACTAAATTACAAATAACTCATATATGTAATATTAACATTATTTGATCATTACCTTAACCAATCAGTTCCATGATCTACCAACAAGTTTATGGATAAAATGGCTTCCCTTGCTTCCTAAATCCCATCTCGACCTTTTAACTCTATAATTTGTGTTACCATCTATCATTTTATCACACTTTATTATATCCATTTTAACCATCCTATCATTTTTAATGTAGAAACATCTCCATTAGACATTTGGTATGAATAAACTTTTGATTACCTCAACCTCAGTATCATTCCTCCTAACCTATCTAGGAATTCTCAAGGAACTTTTATTAAAAGTACCTCTCACTATACTATACTAGGGGGGAATACTTTGCAAATGTGGCTTCAATGGCATCTTCTTTATTGTCTTCATAGTCATGAAAATTAACATGCCATCAAGAAAATGCATGATAGAATCTATGGGGGACACTTTAGTGGTTTATCCATCACTAAATGCATCCTTCACCTTGGCTATTATTAGCTTACCCTCAACCAAGAGTATTGTGATTATGTAAAAGATTGTGTCAAATGTCAATACCATGATAATCTACACCATGCACTATCCCATGGCCTCTAAATATCCAAAGACTTTTGACCATTCTCACAATGGGGACTTGACCTTATGGGGGAAATCAATCCTCATTCATAACAATGCCACCAATCCATCATTACTGCCACTGAGTATTTCATCAAGTGGGTGGAAGCCATTCATATCATCTCGACTAAAGTTAAAAATATTATTTATTTCATCAACCATCACATCATCTATTATTTCAGTGTTCCCCATAAGATCATCACTAATAACAATAAATATTTCAAGAACAAGAAATTCCAAGGTCTTTACAATGCATTTATCATTAAGTTAAGCTTTTCCTTGCCTTACCGTCCATAATAAAATGGATAGACATAAGCTTATAACAAAATAATTAACAAAATGTTAACCAAATTCATTAGTACCTTAGATGGAGATTGGCATTTACACATCCCTTTCACTTTATGGGCCTATTGCACTAGTATTCAAACCTCTACAGGTGCTACCCTTTTCTCTCTAGTCTTCAAAGAAAAGGTAGTCCTACCTTTCAAAGTCCAAATTCATTATTTTCACATATATTTGATAGAGATCATTTTTAAGAGTGACTATCATCAAGAATGACTATCATGACTATTGGGATATAAATAAACCAGAAGCACACAATTGATTACCAAGCAACTTAATATGCGGAAATTAACCAGAATACACAAGTAACTAGAATTCAGAAATAACACATGATATGAGAGACAATACACAACTTATATTTATACTCATATGGAAAAGAATACAATAAAGAAGATGCCACTTCTTCTCCACCACCTCTTCAGAGGCTTCCCACACATCAAGTGAACAGTAATTCTCTCCTCAAAGCTCTCTCTTAGGTCCCAACACCCAACTCAAACACAGAGTTGGTGTTCACCTCTAGTGCTCCACGCACACCACAAGTGCTCCACGCACTCCACAAGTACTCAATGTACTTCAAGTAGATCTCCCCTGAACTACAACAACCTGCACCTCAATAGACCTTACTTATGGAAGGATCTTCCTTGCCTTCCTCTTTGCTCTCTATGAGGACCCACTGTACTCCAAGTAGATCCCACCTGATCCTGCTCCCTATTGTGTTGATGTCCTCTATGATCTTGCACACCTGAAAATCAATCTGGTTCTGCACACCTATGAACCTTGACCTTGCACACACATACACCTGCAGATCAATGATCTTATTTACCATGTAGATCTCTTATCGTAGCCATGCTCACCTGATGACCAAGATCATACATACATGAAGAACCCTGCTGATTCTCCAATCCAGCACCCACACTTGGTACTATGGCACTAGGAGGAACACACCATTGCTCACCTCACACACAGAAGGAGCTTATAATATTGCTCTCTTACTCTCTAGCACAAGTTTACAATACAACCATGAGTCTAATATATAGATCTCATCCAAACAATAATTAGACATCTAATTACAATAATTAGATCTGTAGCTCTTAGTCTAAAATTGGATCTCAACATGCAAACACTTGGTTCATTAGCTAACTACCCATAAAGCACTCATAGTCAAACCACACAGGTGATCGACGTCAGTCTCTATCTGCCTGGGGGTGCCAATGCCGGCCAACTTCTGATCGATGTTGGTTCCTTCATGTCTCTTCCCTATCAACGTCGGTTGGCCTGACTGATGCCAGTGCCTGACACACTTAGCAACCTTCCTAAAACCTCCTCCTCTATTTGCATCAGTAAGCTTTTAGCTCCATAACCTAACAATCTCCCACTTGGAGATAAATAGCTACACTGTACCTATACCTGTACCTATACTCCATCTAATCTGTTTCTAGGCTTGTATCCCTCTTCAAGATCAATCCTAAAGACAACCCACCACACAACCTATGGTGTACCTCCTGTCATTCGAGTACCCTACCACATTCGAACCTACAATCCCATGTAGTGAAGTCCTGACCCTGAATAGCATGAATCCCTGCTACTGGTCCCTCTCAAATCCCTGAGAACCCACTTCTCTGAATTGTCTCCTAACTCTCTAACAACACCCACTGCTTGGGTAAACTCAGGTCTATAATAGACCTCATGTGATTTTGGACACTGAACTATCCATCCCTTAGTGTGCTCTGGCTCTACATCTTACGTAATGAACCTCGCCAACACCTGATTCACACCAACTCCCACTGGAGACAAAATCAACCTATGATCTCCATGTCTCCCATGTCAAAGAATTTTGCTACTCCAAATTCTTCATAGCAAACCACTGAACTAATCTTACCCTTAGCTTAGCAAAACCCTATATGTACAAACTTGCTAGCTAGCATAGCATCCACATACAATAACAGAATGATGTGATGACTCATCATCCACCTGGTAAGACAAACATAATGGTTACACTGACACTGACTAAAGCCATGCTTTGTCCTCCACCTATCAAACCCTGTACCACTATCCTACAGCTACCTAAAGACCATATGACCTGGCCTTCCATCTCACGTGTCCGTTCTCTCTATTCTTCAACTAAGGAATCCATTCATCTCTGTGCTTTCATACCTTCTGGCAACCCTACCAAATCTCTGCTTGGTTCTACATCATATTCCTGCCACGCTCCCACTATTTCCTGGATCCTTCCTGCTCTATAGTCAGCAACTAGTATAAAGAAGAGGAACATTGAATTTAAGGCTTACTTACATCTTTAGTCCTTCATATGGGCATTTGAGACTCCTTGACAGCTTGTTGTCCACCCAAAATCTGTTATAGTGACCGACCTTGATCACCACACAGTCTGCATCCAACTGACGTCAGTTCCATGCACCTGTCCTGACTACCAACCCTGCTGACATCAGTGTCGTTATGATATCGACATCAGTCCTCCTGATCGACATCGGTCTTACCTACTATCGACACTAATTTTCCTACCGATGCCATTACCTATGTTTTCCTATGAGTGATGAATTTTTACCTGTGAGCTCTTTTGAATCAAAACCCATGTCCAAACTGCCCTGCTCAGAAGTATCCAGCCCCATCCACTAGTCTCTATCCACCATCTCCTCCAAGAACACCAAGGCTTTCCAGTTCTTAAGCCTGTCAAATATATCTATCTTCTGCTTAAGAACATGCATCTCCTTCTTGCTCATGTGACCAAGCCTAAAAAGCCACGTCTCCGCAACAGAATAAGAATCAGTAATATAAATAGGTAGATAAAGAGTACCTATTTTCTTACCACCAGCTAATTCAAGTGCATCCACTGTGAGAGTTCTTGTGCATCTCTCATCACCCAAGCTTTTTGAAGAAATTAGCCACATCTCCAAACCTGGGACCTGCATGACCTCCTTCAACACCCATGTGTTGGTCGCCTGTAATTTCAGCTTCACTTCCCCTTTGCCAATTCTTTGGCAAGGCTCACCAGCTCCTCTATCTAGGGCTGCATGGAAAGAGGCAACAAAATCTATAAAAAAAGATTCTACTTTATCCAATAAACCTCCCAAAGCATCCTGTGCAACAACACCTACAACATCTGCATCTTCAGTTCCTTCATGCTGATCTTCCACCAACCAACAATCTTCTTTTACCTACTCTTTCTTTCCATAAGACCATAAGTGACCATCTATGCTTTTCAACTCCTCCATTCTTAGCTTACTTTCATCTACCATTGCTCTACTCCCACTCAATCAGAAACCTCTGATAGTGACTTGTAACCAAACACAAAACCTACTCCCTGCAACCTTAGTTCTGATACCACATGTTGGGATATAAATAAAATAGAAGCACACAATTAATTACCAAGCAACTTAATATGCAGAAATTAACCAAAATACACAAGTAACTAGAATTCAAAAATAACACATGATATGAGAGACAATACACAACTTGTATTAATACTCATACAGAAAAGAATACAATAAAGAAGATGCCACTTCTTCTCCACCACCTCTTCAGAGGCTTCCCACACCTCAAGTGAACAGTAATTCTCTCCTCAAAGCTCTCTCTCTTAGGTCCCAACACCCAACTCAAACACAGAGTTGGTGTTCACCTCCAGTGCTCCATGCACACCACAAGTGCTCCACGCACTCCACAAGTACTCAATGTACTTCAAGTAAATCTCCCTTGAACTGCAACAACCTGCACCTCAATAGACCTTACTTATGGAAAGATCTTCCTTGCCTTCCTCTTTACTCTCTATGAGTACCCACTGTACTCCAAGTAGATCCCACCTAATCCTGCTCCCTATTGTGTTGATGTCCTCTCTGATCTTGCACACCTTCAAATCAATCTAGTTTTGCACACCTATGAACCTTGACCTTACACACACATACACCTGCAGATCAATGATCTTACTTACCATGTAGATCTCTTATCATAGCCATGCTCACCTGATGACCAAGATCATACATACATGAAGAACCCTGCTAATTCTCTAATCCAGCACCCACACTTGTTACTGTGGCACTAGAAGGAACACACCATTGCTCACCTCACACACAAAAGGAGATTATAATATTTCTCTCTTACTCTCTAGCACAAGTTTATAATACAACCATGAGTCTAATATATAGATCTCATCCAAACAATAATTAGACATCTAATTACAGTAATTAGATCTATAGCTCTTAGTCTAAAATTGGCTCTCAACATGTAAACACTTGGTTCGTTAGTTAACTACCTGTAAAGCACTCATAGTCAAACCACACAGGTGACTGATGTCAGTCCCTATCTGCCTAGGGGTGCCGACGTCGGCTGACTTCTGACCGACGTCAATTGCTTCCTGTCTCTTCCCTACCGATGTTAGCTGGCCTGACTGATGTCAGTGCCTGACACACTCAGCAACCTTCCTAAAACCTCCTCCTCTATTTGCATCAGTGAAGCTTTTAGCTCCACAACCTAACAATCTCTCACTTAGAGATAAATAGCTGCACTATACCTGTACTTATACTCCATCTAATCTATTTTTGGGCTTGTATCCCTCTTCAAGATCAATCCTAAAGACAACCCACCACACAACCTGTGGTGTACCTCTTGTCATTCGAGTACCCTATCACATTCAAACCTACAATCCCATATAGTGAAGTCCTGACCCTGAATAGCATGAATCCCTATTATTGGTCCCTCTCAAATCCTTGAGAACCCACCTCTCTGAATTGGCTCCTAACTCTTTGACAACACCCACTACTTGGGCAAACTCAAGTCTATAATAGACCTCATGTGATTTTGGACACTGAACTGTCCATCCCTTAGTGTGCTCCAGCTCTACATCTTATGTAATGAACCTTGCCAACACCTGATTCACACCAGCTTCCACTAAAGACAAAATCAACCTGTGATCTCCATGTCTCCCATGTCAAAGAATTTTGCTACTCCAAATTCTTCATAGCAAACCACTGAACTAATCTTACCCTTAGCTTAGCAAAACCCTATATATACAAACTTGCTAGCTAGCATACCATCCACATACAGTAATAGAATGTCATGACTCATCATCCACCTAGTAAGACAAACACAATGGTTACACTGACACTGACTAAAGCCATGCTTTGTCCTCCACCTGTCAAACCCTGTACCAATGTCCTGCAGCTGCCTCAAGACCATATGACCTAACCTTCCATCTCACATGTCCATTCTCTCTATTTTTCAACTAAGGAATCCATTCATCTCTGTGCTTTCATACCTGCTGGCAACCCTACCAAATCTCTGCTTGGTTTTACATCATATTCTTGCCATGCTCCCACTATTTCCTGGATCCTTCCTGCTCTGCAGTAAGCAACTAGTATAAAGAAGAGAAACAACAAATTTAAGGCTTACTTACATCTTCAATCCTTCGTATGGGTGTTTGAGACTCCTTGATAGCCTGTTATCCACCCAATTATAGTGACCGATCTCGATCACCACACAGTTTGCATCCAATCGACGTCAGTTCCATGCACCTATCCTAACTACCAACCCTACCGACGTCAATGTCCTTATGCTACCAACATCGGTCCTCCTGACCGATATCGGTCTTACCTACTGTTGACACCAATTTTCTTGCTGATGTCAGTACCTGTGTTTTCCTGTGAGTGATGAATTTTTACCCACGAGCTTCTTTGAATCAAAACCCATGTCCAAACTGCCCTGCTCAGAAGTATCCATCCCCATCCACTGGTCTCTGTCTGCCATCTCCTCCAAGAACACCAAGGCTTTCCAGTTCTTAAGCCTGTCAAATATATCTGTCTTCTGCTTAAGAACATGCATCTCCTTCCTGCTCATGTGACCAAGCCTAAAAAGCCACGTCTCTGCAACAGAAGAAGAATCAGTAATATAAATAGGTAGATAAAGAGTACCTATTTTCTTACCACCAGCTAATTCGAGTGCATCCACTGTGAGAGTTCTTGTGCATCTCTCATCACCCAACCTTTTTAAAGAAATTAGCCACATCTCCAAACCTGGGACCTGCATGACCTCCTTCAACACCCATGTGTTGGCCGCCTGTAATTTCAGCTTCACTTCCCCTTTGCCAATTCTTTAGCAAGGCTCACCAACTCCTCTATCTAGGGCTGCATGGAAAGAGGCAACAAAATCTATAAAAAAAGATTCTACTTTATCCAAGAAACCTCCCAAAGCATCCTGTGCAACAACACCTACAACATCTGCATCTTCAGTTCCTTCATGCTGATCTTCCACCAACCAACAATCTTCTTTTACCTACTCTTTCTTTCCATAAGACCATAAGTGACCATCTATGCTTTTCAACTCCTCCATTCTTAGCTTACTTTCATCTACCATTGCTCTACTCCCACTCAATCAGAAACCCCTGAGAGTGACTTGTAACCAAACACAAAACCTGCTCCCTGCAACCTTAGCTCTGAAACCACGTGTTGGGATATAAATAAACCAGAAGCACAGAATTGATTACCAAGCACCTTAGTATGCAAAAATTAACCAAAATACACAAGTAACTAGAATTTAGAAATAACACATGATATGAGAGACAATACACAACTTGTATTAATCCTCATACAAAAAAGAATACAATAAAGAAGATGCCACTTCTTCTCCACCACCTCTTCAGAGGCTTCCCACACATCAAGTGAACAGTAATTCTCTCCTCAAAGCTCTCTCTCTTAGGTCCCAACACCCAACTCAAACATAGAGTTGGTGTTCACCTCCAGTGCTCCACGCACAACACAAGTGCTCCACACACTCCACAAGTACTCAACGTACTTCAAGTAGATCTCCCCTGAACTGCAACAACCTGCACCTCAATAGACCTTACTTATGGAAGGATCTTCCTTGCCTTCCTCTTTTCTCTCTATGAGTACCCACTATACTCCAAGTAGATCCCACCTGATCTTGCTCCCTATTGTGTTGCTATCCTCTCTGATCTTGCACACCTGCAAATCAATCTGGTTTTGCACACCTGTGAACCTTGACCTTGCACACACATACACCTGCAGATCAATGATCTTACTTACCATGTAGATATCCTATCATAGCCATGGTCACCTAATGACCAAGATCATACATACATGAAGAACCCTGTTGATTCTCCAATCCAGCACCCACACTTGGTATTGTGGCACTAAGAGGAACACACCATTGCTCACCTCACACACAGAAGGAGCTTATAATATTTCTCTCTTACTCTCTAGCATAAGTTTACAATACAACCATGAGTCTAATATATAGATCTCATCCAAACAATAATTAGACATCTAATTACAATAATTAGATCTACAGCTCTTAGTCTAAAATTGGCTCTCAACATGCAAACACTTGGTTTGTTAGCTAACTGCCTGTAAAGCACTCACAGTCGAACCACATAGGTGACTGACGTCGGTCCCTATCAGCCTGGGGGTACTGATGCTGGCCAACTTTTGACCAACATCGGTTGCTTCCTGCCTCTTCCCTGTCGACGTCGGTTGGCCTGACCGATGCCGATGCCTGACACACTCAGCAACCTTCCTAAAACCTCCTCCTTTGTTTGCATCAGTGAAGCTTTTAGCTCCATAACCTAACAATGACTTGAGTTACTTGATGAGCATCACCTCACAGTGCTTAGCCATCTTCGTGTCTACCAAGAATGAATCAAGCATGCCTATAAAAAACACCTAAAAGAATGAGAATTCAAAATTAGAGACCTAATATTAAAGTAAAATCAACATGTAACCAATATGGAGAAAATAAAGAGAAGCAAATTTGCTTTCAATTGGCTTAGACCCTACATCATAACCCATTAGTATGGATCAGGAGCTTAACATTTATCCTCTCTCAAAGGCAAAATAGAACTTGAGCCTCTTAATGACTTGTGTCTCCATCCTCTCTTTTTTTAAAGAGGGACAAAACTCACTTTTTTCTCTAACTTAATATTATCCCTTGATTTATGAGATTTTAACCTTCACCTACCTATCCCTCTCCCTTTGAGTATAATCGATTATAACATAGAAACATGTGATTAACCATCACAGTTATAGCCTAATCCTAAATATGGGTAGCATGGATCTACTTTTAGAATGGTTCTCATGGATGCTTTTCATCTCTAAATTATCATTTTTTCCTCAAACCATTCCTTTCACCTACCATTAACCTCTTTGTGCCAAAATTTTTCCCTTATAAAGGTAAGCCTCTAAGCCTAATTAGACTTGTCTACGTATAAAAACTTGTAATCCAAAAACAAATATTATTTGGGTCACATATTTATAGCATTATATATTGCTCCCTTGAAGGATAAAAATACAAAACTAAATTGCTTAAAAGATAGATTGTTCCTTGAAGGATAGCTACCAAACATACAAACCCAAACTTAGACCACTCCCTTGAAGGATGGCTAAGTCAAATGGGTCAAAAGCAAACATTTGAAGCTTCTTTCATTGATAAATTTCACAAACTATCAAAACAAAAGTAATAAACCAAAGACCCTATATCAACATCATCTTTCATGTCTAACATTAGTAGACTTCTTGCATCGATCAGTCTACACCTAGAATTAAGACATGGACTTGTCTAGTTGGGTTCTTAGGTCACCTATAAAAGGGGAAAACTAACCCACATAAGGTTACCTTACCTATCCACTCATTTACCTTTTACCTACAACCTATCTTCCCTCTATACCATCTTTTAATCAAGGGATTTTGAGCTTACTTGACATAATTATGATCAAGACACTTATTTATTAACTAAGCATGCTAATGTGAAGTATCCAAAAGGCTTAAGTTATTTAATGCAATCTAAATTTGGGTTTGTTAGGTTTTTACTAATGAAAAGGCATCATGTTTCTTTTCTTATCTTTCATTATTGGCTCATGTAGACATGCATCTCTTGGATCTCATCTATTTTTCCTAAATTTAGTTTGTTATCTAACTTGATTTATGTATTTTCATCATATCCTTAACCATAATCACGTTACATCTCTATGATCATGAGAAAACAAACATCAATAATGAACATAACATTATGAACTATATCCATGAATCACATCAAACAAAATAAAAGATCAAAACATCATGAATCACATCACACATTATCTATCGCTCTATGATATCATCCTATCCATCAAAACATCATATGAACATACATCATATCATAAACAACCCTAATTAAACCATTCATCATCATATCCATAAATAAAATCTATGATCAAAACATCATGAATCACATCATACATCATCTATCTATCTATGTATCATCCTATCCATTTACCATAACATCATAAAATACATCCATCACCATAATCTTCATAATCATAAACCATATTCTAAACATCACATGCCTAAGCTACTGATTCCACATCTCATAAACATAAATCATAAACCATAACCATGTGATAAAACTATGAACCATACATCATAAATTATCCAAACTATGAACCATAAGCATAACCATCAAACCATAAACCATAAATATGAACATAAACATCACATAAAAATCATGAGCCATGAACATACATCATATATATGTCATCATAAACATCCTCATAAACATCATGTCCAAATAAAACTACATGTAATAATGTATGAAATATCTCTCTCATATACATCTTGCATTATCGACATGAAAGTCACTATCAAAAACATATACATCATATAATCATGCCCTTGGGGCACCACTACCACTGGCCTCTCCTACTCCTCCACTTGCACTATCATCTAATGTTGGTCCCCTTGATCTACTTTCTTGACTCATTGTAGAGGCCCATAAACTTGGAGTCACCATAGCTATCCCACCTACTAAATTGGCTCTATATTTTCCCCATCAAGTCTCAAATGGACACCATGCTAATAATATCACCTCATAGTATCTCAAATCCTCAATTGTAGATAAGTACCATGTCATTATAATTATATTAGGTGGTCTTCCTACTAGTGTTGCTACTACTCCTACCCTCTATCTCAAATTATCTCTCTCTTGGGTCACTAAATCAAGAGAGATCTTTGCTTGATCTTTTTCTCCTATTAGTGTAGCAATTTGACCTTGTCAAATAACAATTTATCCCTATAAAGTGTCCACCAATCCTTATAACCCTATGATCTAAGATTATGTAGCTACTAGTGCCACTTATGCCTACCCATCCTGACCATAACCTTGAACTAGTGCCCTAGTGAGATCCACATCCATGGCCTATTGACCCTCATCACCCTACCCAAAATTGTCTACTACATAAAAATCTTGGTACCATGTTGCATATCTATCAACAAAATAGACATCATATATCATTATTCTAACTAGCATCTCCTCATGGTCTAATACTACATCCTATGGTTGTGGATCCAAAAGTAGAAACTCTACATCCTCTCTCTTATATCTCTAAGAAGGAGTTTTAATCCCCTACACAAGACCAAACTATTATTGAACTTGATCAAAGTGGATAAGCTCTTTCTCCCCCTCTCTCCTCCCATACATCTATCACCATCTCTATAGTGATAGAGTATGGTAAGTATATTAAGCCCATCTATACCAACCACATATGGCCTTCAAATGTCATCACCCATAACCAGACCCTCTAAGGCATCTCTAAACCATATAATGTCTGTATCACCACCACCTAATCTAGTCAAAGTATAGTCTCTTCTCCATCTCAAAAAACCCATAGTGAAGTGTACCTACGTGTATCCATCCCATGGTAGACCCAATGGCCTCAACACCCTAATTTTATCATAGGCCTAGCAATGCAGCACAAACCCAACACTGATCCCATACTACCAATGTTTTATGAATGCCTAGAGTTCTTATAAATTTGGACTAACAAAATAGGAGTCCATTAGAACACTATCCTACCTAGTAGCATCTCCACCAACACTCCCAATAATAAATAGGGAAATCAACCACTACTCAAATTAGGTAACATAAAATAGGATACTACCATCATAATAATGGTCATTAAGCATTGGTCCTTTGGAGCCCTCTAGTATAACGGCCTATAGATAAAACCACTATAATGCCACCTAGCATGGACCCAATCCTCACCATATAATAACTCCATATGGTCATCCCTCTTCTCACTCTCAATATGGTAAATTGTCTCTCCCTAAATGGGTAGCTATGTAATACTATACACATCCTCTAATAAGATGTTGATCTCCCTTATCAACAACAAAAATGTTTTCATCGTCTGGTCTCATCTTTTGATGAGGGCCATGACTATAGTTACATCCCATGGTAGGTGCTGATAATGAAACATGGCCCCAAGACCAACCTCTTCCATATTCTTCCACTCATCCATAGTCATCCCATTAGAAATCTCTATAGATATCCTAGGGACTCAATACCTCATCTCGGTCTAGTCTCATTCTTTCAAAATAATCACATTAGCATGTACACTTATTTTTCAAATCAAGTTCAATACCAACCTACATCCACCTTTTTTGACCTATTCCAAAGTAAAATAATAAATACATCTATAACATTACCTCTATAATTTAAATAAACCTCTACCCTTACCCATAAAATTCTCCTACAACTAACCTAAACCCATGAGAACCAACATCTATCGTACCCAATTATTTTTAACTATCCTACCTAGCTATTTTCACTACTTTACTTAGCTATTTTCATTACCCTTAACCTCTTTTTTCAGCATTCCAACATAATTTAAACCCACCTTTCCTAAATGTTCAACTATCAATGGTCCTTATAACTATTTCTATTCATGGAACATCTTCCTTTGGTGGTCAACTGTTGATGGTCATACCTGACCATTGATGGTTAGGTCTAACCATTAATTGTCACTATGTGTGACCATTAGTGGTAAAACCCTTGACTTACCCACCTAAAAACAAACTAAAACAATAAAATTCAATAATAAAACTACCTAACACTATCTTATCACATAACCCTAACCTCAAACTCACCTCAAATCTCCATTTCACTAGTTAAATTTTCTTAATTTCCCAAAACAATAACCTAGGGCAAACCCCTAAATAACCATATTCAATCATCAAACAAACATAATCAACCAACTAACAATTTCAAAAAATCACCTACCTCATTCCTTGATCATTATCAAGGTTAGAGCCTATATCTAGTTGGTTGATTTTACCCTCATCCACCTTGCATCATTGGTCACCACTAATCATAAGCATAAACACACTTGACCAATCCAAAAACTCCACCTTACATAAACACTTAGTCAACCACTCTCAACCAAATGCATGATCAATAAACTACCAAAGCATAAATCATCAAGGTCAAACTTGTCAATAGTGAAAATGACTTTTTTTTACTTTTTATTCATAGATTTTAGGGTTTTCCCTAACCATCAATAGTCAAGGTGACCATTGATGGTTAACCTTAGAAACCTTGACTGTCAATGGTTAGGGTATCACATTTAAAATTTTAAGGTACCTAACCTAAGTGCTAAATTTTTGGAGATCACCTATTCTCTACCATAACAAAACTTAAACTTTTGGAGATTACCCTTCTCTAACTAACCATATACAATATCCACCTCAATGTTGGCCATTTTGACCTAAACTATCACTTGTTTTGTGATGACCTTATACGGTGTTCTTGATCACACTAACCATTTTTTCCATGTTGACCATTTAATTTTCCACCACCTAGTGCATGACTAGACCATTTTTATTTTTCAAGGGAGTACATCCTACCTTAGATACCTATAAAAACACTAACCTTGTCTAAGAGACTTATAAAGTGACCTGATCAGTTATGACCAATGTTGTGGATCGATTACCCTATCACTTGTTCTTTTATAATCAACCTTATTTTTACCAACATTGGCAACCTTAGTCTATGCATGATCTTGACTATCATACTTAGTCACATTTTATATGTATTTTTGCATTTCAAATGCCCAACCCTTTTTGTCACTACCTAATAACTCACCATCAATTGCTTATCAAACCTCAACTCAACTTTGGTTTCATCTCATCAACTCCTGATTTGAGGGGGAACACCTCCTCTCACACTAGCGACAATTAGACCTTTGACTAACAATCTATTTTTATTTTTCAACTTGTTAAATCAAATCTACATAACAAAAAAGGGGAAAATGTAGACACTAAAAAATTGCACATGATAGTTCTAGTTGTTGAAATGCCTTCAAACCCTTCTGACCCTATCATACCTTGAGTCTAGTTGACCACCTAGTTAGATAACTCATCAACCTACTAACTTAACCTTTTAATCAACCCTTTTTAACTTATTTTAACCTTTTTACATTGAACACTTGAATGTTAATGGTCAACCTAACTATTGATGGTTATCCTAACCATCAAAGGTCAAGTCCTCACCTCTTCACCTTCTTAACACATCACCAATTATGTGCGAGATAATGAGGCATAATTCAATATGTTTACCTTATGTGGTGATAATGAACTTCCAATCATTGTGATCAACAAAATCATCCTATAGGGAAACTTAAATTATCCATCTCTCTTTTCCTATAAAAGGACGGGAGTTGGAGGTAAAAATGCATCCATGTTCAAGATATCAAATCTTCTTACACATAGGTATTCAAGCTCTTTATCATCCAATCTTCCTTCAACAAATCAACATTATCAAAAGAGACCTAAACCTCTATTGAATTTTCTTTTAAGGCCAAAGTACTATTACTCAAGAAAAATTGCTTTAGCCATCAATCATTAACCAACTAGAAAGTTATAGGTATATCAGTACTTTAGCATTATTATTTCATATTTTTAACCTCTCTAACCTAATCAGACCCATCTATACCTTGTTTCCTTTCTAGCAGATCCTTAACATAATCTTCATCTAACCATCTACCTATTTTTAAATTCTTTTTTGATTACCTATAAAAACCCACAAGTAATCATTGACGATTACCCAATCACTAACGATCACCCCCAACCATTGATGGTCAGCTTGACTGCCGATGGTTCACTTAACTACTGAAGATCACTATGGCAGAAAATAATAAGATATTTTCATCCCCTTAACCCAAACCAAACCTAACTTTATGTGTTCCTACCTATTCACAAACCCTTTTCTGATTTTCTAAGCTTGACTTCACCAACCTTAGCATGAGTATTGCCTAATTTTACTATATTTAATCATTTATTTAACAATCATTCTAATCTCTTCTCATATTGAATTTCATTTATCTTATCCAAGTACCTTACTTTATCATTTTTGAATTGATTGTTATGAATGTGAATTGACAACCTCCTAGAAATCATATGCTTTTTGGATCTAGCTCACACTAGGTAGTCCACTTAACTATCTTGCTAATGATCCCCTTTGTTATCACTTTCTTATTTGTAGGTTATTCCTTAATAGACAAATAGAAGTTCTTGACATTCATTTAGATTATGCACACATCACCAACTAAGTATTTCTACCACACCCTTATTACTATTTTTTTATCTTATTCTAAAATTAAGAGATGAACAAAAATTAAGAGAGACACACATAGATTCATGTTTGGCATTGAAAAAACATATACAAAAAATAATTGCTAATGAGGACCTTATACAAAGTAAATCAGTCAAGCAAACCACAGTGACACAAGAACACTTTCACAAAGGGTCAAATTTAGAAATAGTATAAAAGTGGTTACCAAAGCATAACTCAAAACAATAAAAGGATCAAAAAGCAAAATCAAAGCAAGAAACACTACCAAAAGCATAGGTAAAACATGAAAAAGATGCAAATTTACCTCTCTAAAATGAGGCTCAATTTTCAAAATAGTATAGGTTTGGTAAAAAATATTTACAATAGTTTGATTATCAAGGTCAAGGGTTGGGAAAGCATTCTCAAGGAATCACTACTCCTATTCTAATAGTTGATAATGTTTGTCACCAAGGTTTGGGGTTTATTGAAAATCCTAATGCAAATCATTCACGTACATAATTTATCAGAGAAAAAGATCTAGATACAACAAAAGTCAACACTAGCATTCCATTGGTTCAAAATAAAGATGATAATGATGAGTGGAATAATATAGGTTATTATGATTTCCAAGATATCAATAATGAATCTAAATATTTACAATCATATTCATATCCATTCCCTCATGATTTATAATCATGCATGATTCCTTTGTTTGATACATGACACCATGATAGGGAGTCTTTTTTAAGACTCATTAGTTAGTATCATTTCCTCTTAACTTACTTGTATATAGCTTCTTTTTAATTTAAGTACATAGTTTCCTTATGATTGAATGTACATAGCTTATTTCAAAAATACCAAAGATAATATAAAATTTCAAAATACAAAAACATTTAAATAAATCAAAAACACCAAAAATATTTCAATTATATGCATTTTCCATGCTTTACATTTCTACTGCTATGCTAGTCTTACATTTTTCTATTCTATGCTATTGTATGTCAATTTATCTACATGACCATGCTTCACTTGATTTTTTTGAGTGTGTATAGTGACACCTAGATCTTTGATTACTTTACTCTACCCATTGAGGGGGCATCCTATTTCTACATTTGAGACATACATCGATATATCTACCCACTGGGGGCATCTTCTACATGACTACACCATCCAGGTTGTGTCATTTCTAAACAACACACTCTATTTATCATGTTGATGTACACTACTTACTAACTTACACATATTAATCTATTGAGATTCACTAATACATAACACTTGTGTATTTCTTAGTATCTACCTAGTCTTGTACTACATATCTTTCATACTTTCACTTCTTCCTTTGATTAGTTAATGCAATTGTATTTTTAGTATATTACATGCTTTCCTTCCTTGCTTTATGTAACTAGATGTGATTACATTTTTTTAGTTCTTTTTTTGTGTCTTATGTGTGTCTTAAGACATTTTCCAATGTCCTCTGCTTGTACTCTTCTATGTGATTATGTCCCTCATGCCAACCTTGCTTATTTTCAATGGTATCTGTATGTGGAATTTGAACATACTTTTTATGTTTTCTTTCTAGTTTGAGTGACATGTGACCGTGTTACTTATTTTCGTATCCCCTTGGCCACTCTATTGTATGCTTATTGCTTCTTGCCTTGTGTGCTTGTTTTTTTATTTCTCACTATTTTCAATGCTAGGATCTACATCATGCATTATCTTGCTTTCTTGGATGCCATGATTTACATCATGCTCCATCCCTCCTTGAAAAATAAAAACTAACAACTAAAAATTTCAAATTTCAATTTCGTATATTGCACATTATATTATATTGTTACATCTATTTAGACATATCCCTATAGATCTAATAATCTCCAATATAAACTTTGCTATACCCTGAGACATATTTTCAATTATCATTACTATATCATGTATTTCACACCATAACACACTTGTAGGGATATTTATTTTGAGGGAAGTCATTTTAGGGTCTTCATTCCTATCTTTAGAAGAGGGGTTAACAATCAAGGGATTTGTCATAGATATTAGAGCCCTCTATCGATCAAAAAAATAGTTTTTAAAACACTCAGAACAATAATCAAAGATCAAACTAGGTAAAATAGACCAAAAATAGTGATAATTATAGAATAGTGATTAGAATCAGTAAAGGACAAGAGTAAAAAACTTAGACAATAGTGATAGACACCAAGGTGTCTTATTTTTAGTGCTCCTATCCAAATAGCAAAAAACCTAGATTTTTCATAAATAGACAAAAAGGTAAGTTTAAATCAAATTTAGTAGTTTTAGTATAGTTTTCCTCAAAGAATATAGATATAGGGGGCATCATGCATGGCATGATGTCTCTAAATTATAGTTTTAGATAGGGAAATTGGTATAACTTATAGATTAGAATCTATGTTATAGACACCAATGATTGGGACAATGTGTGTGGCACATTTGATTTATTTTCTTTTTGAGTTTAGTAGATTACCTAGGTATTATCAGTAGTTGATTGCCTTATTCTATATAGATGTTATTAGAATCATTCTTGAGTGGCTTCCATTGAAGCCTAGTTCTTAGTTATAGAGTGGATTTCATACAAGCCTAATCTCATCCTTTTAGAATGGCCAAGATTATCCTAGTTTTCAATACACATTCGAATATCTATGCCACATTATCATATTTTAGATTATTTATGGGATTTAGGATCCATATCATATGATGCACATCCATACTAGTATTAGTTCATAACTTCGCTTAATGAGAAATGATGGAGCCAAAGGTCTAGCTATCATTTGTATTCTTGAGCCACCTACTAAGAGGGATTGAACACACAGTCCAAATATCGATTAACACATACATGATCACATAGCTTTAGTTAGGGGGTGATGTTGGAGCCAAAAGGATAGCCTTTGTATTTTTGACCCATTCTTAAGGAATTAAGTACTTAGCTTCATTCATGATATTACTTTTAATACAACACATACCCAATATCACTTAGCATCACTCAATAGCACAATAGGTTTTGTATTGGTCTACATACCTAGTGAGGTGTATTCATTCCTTTTTCTTCCTCTCTCTCTTACCTAGATTTTTTACATTATTATTTTAGATATAGTGTATCTAGTAAGAGATAATTTACTCTATTTTTCTCTTGCAGATTTACACTTCATGATGTGCACTCTCTATGTACACTCAACATCACATAGCTTCTAGACTTTACCCTTATAGGTAAGTTTAGGTATGCTTTTTACTTTTCCTTTATCCTAGTATTTTGCTTTATTTCATCAATAGAATAAAGTTGGGGGGGGGGGGGAATGTAGTCGTATAAAAGGTCCAAATTGGTAATTTGAGTGTGGCTTGTGACACCTTATTCATATGACCTTCTTGCATGCTTTCATGACTCTTCTAGACACCTTTTTGCTCATAACTAGTCATCTATAAACTTTTAAATAATCATTCCATCTCATCCAATCTCTACTCCCCAATCCAATTCTATCCCCCTAGGTCTTGAGCCTGTAGGACAAGAGTGACATACCTGGACTATAGTACTAGACCCTAAGGTATCCCATTTTCAATGTTTCTATCCAATTACATTTTGAACCTAAATGACCATTTTCATTTGATTCCTATCCTTCATCATGTCAGCCTAACAAAAATACATCAAACCCATGATAAATAGTTCTATATAAAAGTCCATCCAAAGGTCATTTCTAAGGGAAGTGACAAATCTTAGAAATTAAGCAAGAATACAAACAAACCACTAAGGAAAACTTTCCTATTCTCTAAATACAGTCATCCAACACAACTATAAACATATTCAAACCCTCATACCAGTCCTTAACCACTTCAAACACTCTCAATTTGGCATTTTTTTATATGCATTACCCTATTGTACAAAACACATCAAGTGGGAGAACACCATATGGCTTGGTCCCTCTTCAAAGTATTGGTATGTAGGTAGTGTACCCATACAAGGGGTATGGATCACATGTTCAATGCATCTTAAACACACTAACCCACCCTCTTTCTCAAGTTTTATCAAGCATAATGAAGGTATAGGGTTTCAAGATTAAATTAGATATATAAGGAATTATGTTGATATTCAAGACTTAATATTTTACAGGCAGGCTCACATAAGAACAACAGAAAGAAACAAAAAAAATCAAGTCTTTATGAGTAGTTTGGACACCAACATTGACAAAGGACAATAACATTGGACCCTAAGGTGTCCTATTTTTAGTAGTGCTATTATTTCAAAAAATGAAAGATAGATTTTGATTTATGATGCTATCCCAACATTGCACAATTCATTTTAGACCATACAACAAACATTTCCACTTATTTTAAACTAAATTATATTTCTCTTAATTTATTACTATTTTTAGAAAGGTAAAAAAGAGAAATAAAATATAAAAATTAGGACTGTAATTATTTTAATATTATTTACTATTTTATTAATCTATACCTTTAACTAAAATAGGAATAAAACTCCATTATTCCCAAGAAATTTATATCAGATTCATTTGACGTATCTAATAGGTCAAAAATCTTTTCATATGATATTGGCATGATATTCATTTGATATCCCTTTTTAAGGTCATATATGTGTGCAAAGTCAATGTTTTTGGTCATAATGAGACCTAATATGGACTGATAGACCACTAAATCACCTCACATGCCTTCAATATACCTCATAAGCCTCATCAAGCCATTACTAAACCATTTCATACCTTATTGAATCCATTAACACCATGGTCTATGCCTATATCCTCCAAAATAGACCCTACATGTGTTAAATAGTGGATTTTCAACTCCCCTAATTCATACCATTAGGTTCAAAATGTCACATGACCCTTATTTTCCCTCCATAACATCTATTAATGATGTTTTTAGGTCTGAAATAAGAAGAATTGTAGTGAAATTGTAGGTTGAGAGGTTTCTCAAGTGGTACAAATCCATTGAGTACAGACTAGCTTAGGTGGAGTCATGGTTTTGCAAAGGGAGGTTAGCAATGTGAAATGGAGAAGAAATAAATGTGATTTAGTGTAAAAGAATCTCAAAACCATCTCATCTCCTCCTTGATCTCATTAGAAATCTCAGAGAGATCCTCAAGTTTACACTTAGACCATATGGAGGAGAGAGAATGGGGGGCTAAGCTCATAACCATAGAAAGTAATTTTAGTCAGCTTCTACCCATGGTAATTTGTCCTAAGATTGGTATAATGAGCTTTATGAACATTCTTTAAGAACTTAAGGAATTTGTATTCCATCCTCATCTACATAAGTCATGTTGGACATAATAGTTTTCATGGGTTCTTGGCTTGCCTACTCAAACCAAAGATTGATGTTGACCCCTCAGGTATTGAATGATCCTATCACAAAATTTTTTCACTTCAATCAAATGTGTGAGATCATATAACTATCAAATATTCAAGACTAGCTCATGTGTGTAACCTAGAGTTAGCTTTGGATAATGAAACGAGTGTTTAAGTGTTTTTTCTAGAAGTTGTTAACTGAGTTGAAGAGTCGATAGAGTGTTTCAAGGTTTTCAATTCCTTCATTCTTAAGTTGGAGTCCTAATGGCCTCTTTTATCTCATAACATCTCAAGGAGAAAGGGCTTGTGCATACTTGAAAACCATTGTATAGTGAACATTGTGTGTTTCTCTATGGCATCTATAGAGCTTTCAAATGCAACTCAAGAACATGGGATGGAGTGTTGAAATGATAATGAATAATCATAATTCCCTTGTGAGTAACTTTCCCAGCTTGCATGGCAGCCTTATAGGCTTAGAAACAATATTTCTTACTTATAAGCTCACTCAATCACTTTTAGCAGATATTAAGGTCTTCTAAAAAGATTAAGGTTTTTTTGAGTTTCTTAAGTTTCACTTTTGGACTGTGTATACCCCTTTTCCTTCCTCCAAAGTGGTATATTTGTTTGGTATGTGTGTGAGGGTATCCAAGATCCATTTGGGTTACATTTGAAAGGTTATTATCCTTCATTTAACGTCATTTTTATGCTCCTATCATTTCAATTTATTTCCAATACTATTCATACTATATTCCAACTTTGGTGTTCATGTTTCATCTTCATTCATGCCATAGCCACCTTCATTCACTCCTCCACCCTTTCCTTCCAAGGACAACTCATGTAAACAAACCTTTATACTTCCTTGGAACCATCAATAGTAATGAGATCATGGGATGTTGGTCATACGTGGTCATATAGTGAACTAAGAAGGCAAATGACCACATACAACCAATCCTTTTAGGCCTACTATAGTAGAGTTTCAAAAGGGCACTATAAAGACCATTCAAAGGCATGAATATTGGTTTTATCATAATAAGGTATTAATTACAAGTGGATGAGTGAATATATGAATGTGTTACTATATTTAAGCATTTATTGATCACTTTCCCATCATACAAACATGATACTTAGACCTTGTGCATAATGAGTCTATATGAATGTGTACATATAGTAGATTAATGCATATGAAGGACCATATATTGACTATGGTAAAAGGGAAACACTCATGCAAAGATGATTATGGTTCATATTAAATGATAAATTGAACTAGATGGTCATAACATCTAAGAAGTCAAAGGAACATCAACACAGGCTTGAAAACACACAAGAATACTCAGACATGAGCCCTAAGCCTAGGTACGGGGTGGTATGAAAAGAAATAAATGTTGGAAATTCATAATATGAGCATGATACTAGCCCTAAGGCATATTATTGACACCTTATCACAAAGACCTTAGTAAATAATGGAAAATAACATACTCATAATTTTCATGCTCAAACATATAGCCAATAGGTAGTTCACTACCAATCTAAGCCAAAATGATATTTTGGGGCCTTTATAGGAATATAAAAGTATCCAAATTTAGTAAAAATTGGTCATCATTACAAACTCAATGTATCCATGCCTCCATTTATATTATACAACTAGTTGGTATACCCATTTTTTTTATCTTAGGCAAAGCCCTTTCTGTGACGATTGTTTTTATGGGTTGAAAGGTACATCCATGCCATGAAGGGTCTACAGACAAATTGGGATATACATAAGGTTTATTTTTGGTGAAACATGATAGATAAGGTCCTAATACATCCTCTAAAGGATCTAGAATTCATAATTACACTAGGTTCCCTTAGAGATAGACCAATGTAGACAAGCACACAAGCTTGTTCATACACCATACTACAACCTCAAGGTTTCTCCAAGCTCTTAAAACAAAGTATATGGTAAATTATGTGTGTATGAAGATGTTTAAGACATTTATAAGGAGGTTTCAAGTGCAAATAAATGATAAAAATGGTAGATCAACTTTAAAACCCTACTCAAGCTAGCCAACCTCAACACAATCAATTATAAGCTCACCTTCAAGTTCTCCCCCACTTCATAACATAAATGTTCAAGGCCAAAGCTCCTAAGGAATTTTAAGTCTCCTTATGAACCAAATATTCATGAAATATTAGTTATAATTTGGGGGATAATCTATATAAACAAACCTTAAGAAGATAACCAGTCAAAATTGGTCTGCAAATAACCTTAGTGTCACCTCCAAAATTCATATATCTGCACATACTTTACATGGAAACCTAAGACATTAATCAAAGATGAGGAGGAACTTTATATTCATGAAATTTTTTTTGGGTTTGGATGTTGGTATGATATGAACCATCATTAAGATGGTAGACATCACAAACCCTATATAAACCTTAGAAGTGACCCGATGGTGAAATTTGGCCTCAAAACCCATCCAAATGAAATGGTTTGACCATTAAATGACATTTAAGGTCTCCTCAATCCTTTTGAGCATCATAGTGACTCACTAGTTGGCATGTTTTGGAGTCAAATTATATGGAATAAGATTAAAAGTGTTGGTTTGAGCTGAAGAGAAAGAAAATGTTGAGTGTTTGTGTACAAATGGAAGTTAGGGAGGGAAACTTAATCTTGGAGCATCTTAACAATCCCTCTAGTAGTCACCAAAGTGACCTCCTTGATCGGTTAAACAAGTAGATAAACCTAGATGTTGAGATAGATGACTGTGTGTTCTTGAAGGAAGCCAAATGGCCTTTTTAAGCTAATGGTGCTACTTCATAGGAATTCTAAAGTAATATTAAGGTTTTATATAGTGTAGGATTGGCTCACAACCCCATACTTTAGGCTAGTGTGCAAAGTTTATGTTTATAGATAGACCAATCCATAGCCTCCCTTATGAATGTGTCATCAAAAAGAGAAGTAGAGAATAATTTGGAAAGTAAAGAATGATTCTAACCTTCTTTGGGAAGGATGTCACAATGCTTAGAAGCCCTTTGGCTAATTTAAATCTCAGGATAAGTCTCTACAGTGGATCATTTTGCCTAAAAACACACATGAGTTGCTCAATGAGTATGTTTCTCCCACAAAGATCATCTTCAAATTCTCATCACAACTTAGATGCTATGCATGGAGATCCCAAAACTTTAGGGAAGGTGGGTAAGTATATTTTTTTGAATTTGGCATAACTAGTTTAGATATTCAATCTCTGATCTCTATGAACCATCCCTAAGAACCCCAAACACTCTTAAACCCCACATAAACCATAATAGTAACTCAACTAGGAATTTTTAATGAAAATTGAATCCAAAAACTTAAGACTTGTTTTACTAACACTTGGAGCATGTTTATAGCTCAAAGGGGCTCATTTCCATGGCACTGGATGGTATTGAGGTTGTATCGACACATCCTAAAAGTGTAAGTTTACAATATTTTGGGTGTAATATGTGTTTAAAATCCTAATCAAGATTTCCAAATTATGGCATATGTAAGTTCAAGTATTATTATACCTCTCTAATATAAAAATTATTCATGAAAGTTCTTGAAAATAGCTCTACTATCTCATTCTATATAAGCAGTTTGTGGAACTATTCTGAGAGGCCTAGTCTAACAAGGTCAATGTGTTTGTAGGTGAATAACACATGAGAGATATCAATTACAATGAATATGGGTTAATATAATAATTATATAAGTCTTATTATATGATTTGAGGTCCTAATCTATCTATTTGATCATTCAAGCAGTGAATATGAGTAAAAAGATGAACAAGAAGAATAGGCCTACTTAACTTACAAGTAGAAGAGTATAATAGGAATAAAATGGAATGGTGGAATTGACGAATCACCTTGAATCATTGGTAAATATCATCTAGGTGATTATATCCAAAATTAAATACCATTATGATAGGGTAGAAGCAATTTCAAGGATAAGTTTGTAAGCACATTGAAGGAAAATCTACTCAATGCCTCTTAGAGGCCTATCCATACCCAATTTATGTTATGTAACTACCATTGTAGGTAATATTATTATATTTTTATCATGGTAAATTATTTCATGAATTTAAATAGGGGAGTTAAAACCTCCATACCTTCTCTCAATGCCAAAGTGGACTCATTGAAGAAGTGTTAATGCATGAGGATGGTAAATAGGCCTATTTTAACTACCATACACCACCTTAGACTCATTCATGGCCTCTCTCATGCCTATAATATTTTATATTTTATTTAAAACTTTATATTTAAGTAGGCATTCATATCTTGATTTGTCATCCCTCAACTATGTATAATAAAGCTTTGCCAAAATTATCTTGTGCTCCTTTGAATCAATAAAAAAATACTTGTAGATTTATTATTGAGTGATAATGTGCTTCATGAGAGTTTGATTTACTAAATGTATGAATGATTTTGTCAAGGTGATTTCATGCACCTAAATTTAGGTTATTAGTCTATTATAGATTATATGAAATGCTGGTAAGTATAGGTGTTCTTAAAGTGTCATAAGCCAATTTTGTCTTATGCAAATCTAGGCCTTTATCCTTCAAGTCGCATAACTCTTAATCAACCTCCATATGAAACATTCATGCTTATAATTCCATCAATAAGTCTAATCAATCGTATTCTCCATCATATTCATTAATGGGTTTTAGAGGATAGATTAAGAGAGGATATTTAATCATTGGTACATCACCACTTTAGAGTAGGTTTCTTTATCAGTTTTTATCTCTTTTCCCTTTTCATTAAAATAGGATTAGGTCTTAGAGATATTTGAAGTTAAAAATTAGGGGATATATCCCCATAAAAACTAGAGGTTTGACTTGCATCTTAGGTATCCCACAACCTATAGGTCGCTCCAATTTTAGTTTAGGTTTGAGGTGGATGTGGACAATATTTTCCTCAACAAGGGTGAAACCTAGTTACCTAATAGTTCTAGCATACCCAGTGGGACCAGATATCAATTTCCTTGGATACCTACTTTGACAAGATTTGATAACATTGGAAGACATCTAGAAGGCTAAAGACGATCAATAGTAGATTGGATGGCATTTTCATGCAAAAGGTGTCCACTAGATCATCTTTAAAAGGTAAGTAGATTGAATTTGTTGATATATCTTTAGATATTTCAAGGAAAAATAGGGTTCTTATATTTAACCTAAATCCCACACCAATCAATTCTCTCAAGTCCCACAATTATACCAATTTGGTCCATACATAGCCTACTATAAGTCCTCTAATCCCAATAGAAAGGCATATAATATAAGCATTTTTATCTTTTAATGGTGGCATCCCTTTAAACCTTAGATAATTTTATGATATTCTAGTTGCTACCTTAAATAATCTACCATACTTCACAATGGAAAACTCCACCACTCCTATGGAACACATAGCTGATATAGCCAACTTGTGCTCAGTACACAACATCACCCAAGACAATTTATCCATGAGACTCAAGGTAACTTACTTGAGAGGAAAATATATTTTGTGGTATATACGTCTCACTCCTTCCTCTATAAACATTTAGGATGAATTTGGTGAGCACATTTTTAAAAAATTTAAAGATAGAAGTGATCATTTGTCATTAGTTGAACAAATCACCTCAATCTAGAGGGTACCCCAAGTATCCATGGTTGACTTTAACTACAAATTTCAAAAGACTTGGGATAGGATCCTTGTCATTATCAAGCTTACACCCAATTATGACTTCTTATACTACCTAAGGGCCTTGAATTATGATGTTGATATAATGATATAGTATATGGGTGGGACCACATTGCCATAGGCATATGAGATCTCTATAAGAGTAGAGAACTACTTGATTCAAGTAGGAAAGTTAACTCCTAGGACCCTCATGCCCCTATTTCAAGAGATACACATATTTCCCCCATCATTACTCCATTTCCAACTCCAAATAATTGAGACCAATTTGATGGCATCAAGTAGATAGGCTTGGTAATATCAAGGGGTTACTTAAAGCTCAAAACAACAAATTGGTAGCCTTAGAGAGGCAACATCATACTTCTTATAGGCCCTATCAATCCCCTTATTAGGCTTTATACCCATCTTATATATACAATATACCCCCTTATCCATCTAACCAATAATGCCAAGGGTAGATCACCCAGGTTAGACCTTATAATAGCTATAACCCAAATGTTTTAATTAGTTCAAGGGCATTAGTACTAACACAAAATATCATTGGAGAAGAAGATCAATAATCTGATTCATGGGGTAAATTACGTGAGATGATGATGTTTAAAAATGGGAAAACATATCAAAGTTATTATATACAATAGGGTCGTACATTTCAAGTTCATGACACCAGGCCTCCTCCACAACAAGGTCCTCCAATACCTCATGGTGATATGATTCTCATGACACCACTAGAAGTGACAAGCCCACAAAGAGGTGATGTGAGTAAAGCACCTAATGAGAACACCTTTACAAAATTATAATAAAGTGAACACACTTTTGAGGAAGTGATAACAAACTTGGTGTAGAATGAGCTCAAAATAGATGATTTAGTTATAACCCACATAAAGGCCAAAATGAGAATGATTGGTGACAATTTGGAGAAATATAAGGTCACTCTAACACATCCCAAAGTAACTTATCATCCTAAAACTCAAAGTATAGTCAATAAAACATCTCAAACACATGGGTAGTAGTAAAAGAGTCCCTTCATCTCACAAGTCACTCAAGCCATAAGTGATGCTTCTAATTCCAAGTTACAGCCTAAAGGTGTCAGATCTCCCTTTAGTCTTTTAGACTACATGAAGAATTTTAATGTTATAATTTCTATGTGGGATGCTCTACTCATTTCAGGGCAGAAAGATATTCTTCAACAAGAGCTCTCCAATCTCTCTATCATGAACAAGCAAGATGATAAGGTGAGTGTAATTTATGCTAATGATAGTCAACCTAGTGAAGTCTAAGATCCTAAGGTATTTAATCCACATCCATTCTTCTTATCAATAATAATATTATATTGTCTTGTCCATAATTTCATGATAGAGAGTGGTGTTTCTACCTCAATCATGCCAAAAGCCATAGTTGATAAGCTAGAGATAAAGTATGAACCCAATGAGAAAGGACTCTTGAAATTATATGGATCTCCCACAAAGATATTAGGTGTCCTAAAATATCTCAAAATTGTTTTAGTGACCAGCCCCAATTACACTATCTCATAAGATGTCATGGTTGTTGATCTCCCTCTATATTTTTACCTATGCCTATTTAGGGATTTCACTATAAATATTATGGGATACCTTTCATTCGACTGGTCATACATGATATTTAGGAATATATATGGTACAAGGGTCACTATTACATCTAAACCTATTACTAAGTTCTACTTAGCACCCTATATGCCCAACCTATCTAGTACAAATTTCACTATCCTAGATGAGGATGAGAATATAAGTGAGAAAGAACTCAAGGATCATCTTGAAGGCATCTCAGATATGCTCCTTGATGAATGGTTAGTTGATAACCATGGTTTTTATCCCTACAATACCATTGAGGAGGAAAGCCTAGGTGTACATTGCATACATGAGGAAGGAGTTGTTGTACATAAGCTCACAAGCCCAACTTAAGAGCATGATGGAATATGCACTTTGTTCTTTGATGGATCAAGGTCAAATAATGACAGTGGGGATGGATTAATGATTCTTTCCACTTAAAATCAGAATTACTACACTATAGTGAGGTTTTAATTTAGTTTTAATTCAAACAGAATAGAATATGAAGCCCTCATACATTGATTACAATGGGCAATGAGAAGGGGCATCAAAATTTTAAAAGTGAAAGGTGATAGTGAGCTAGTAGTGAAACAAGTTAGAGGTGTTAGTTTATTTAATAATAATATTTTTAAGGCCTAATATCATCAATTATTATACCTCTTAGAGGAATTTTTAGCATTTGACATCAGTTCATACCAAGGGAGTCCAATCACCATACATATAAATTTACAACCATTAGTTCCCAATGTGACATTATTGATGGAGTCAAAGGAACTCAAGGGAATTCAAAAATCAAGGTTGTATATAGGCCATATATACTTGACAATGAGGTAATTTGGTAAGTATTTGATAGTGATGAGCAAATTACTTATTTTCTCATGTATGAGGTAGAATTCTCTCATAATAGTCAAGGTAGGTTGCAACATCAATTTGATGATAAAATAGTGTAGATAAGTAATAATAAATTACCCAAGGGATTAGTGACATTATAGATCATCTTTACTGAATATTATCATTTGAGAATGGATAAGGTGAGTATCTCAACTAAAGAAGAACATTATGAGAAGATAGTCATCTTTAAGGACAAATTGCTTAAGCCATGAAAATTGAACACACCAAAAGATAGATTTGCCTTAATATCCTTGTGACAAGATTAAGTAGATTTATTTTCATGGGAGTAACATGATATAAAATGATTTGACCCCAAGTTATCCCAACACACCACAGAGTTTGAATTCAATGTAAAACTAGTCAGGCAGAAAATAAGACTAGTCAACCCTAAAGTGGAATAGCTCATGAGAAGGGAATTATTTAAGTTTATTTAATATAATATCATATTTTCCATTAATCATTTATAATTGGTAGCAAACCTTTTTATTTTGAGGAAGAAGAATGGAAAGATACATCTATGTGTTAATTTTAGAGACCTTAATAAGGTGTCTTTGAGAGACCATTATCCACTACCCTCTATGCAAAATCCTTCATAAGGTTTAAGGCTATTAGACATTTTATTTGCTTGATGGTTACTCTAGTTACAATCATATCTTGGTTAGGGAGGAGGATACACATAATAATGCCTTCATTATAAAGTGGGGCACCTATGCATACATGAAAATTTCCTTTTGACTATCCAATGCAAGGGAAACTTTATAAAAGGAAATGGATGTTTCATTTGATGGGATAATTAATGAAATGGTGATCATATATCTTGATAACATCACTATATTTTCAAGGTACCCAACATATCACATGACACATTTGAAGTTAGTCTTTGATAGGTGCAAGTAGTTTGGAATGTCCTTAAATCCCAAGAAATGCATCTTTAAAGTTTATGAGGGAAGATTTTTGGGTTATATGGTGTCAATGTGTGGTCTCTCCATATACCTTAAGATGTTTGAATCAATATTATCCTTACCCCTTCCCAAACACAATAAAGGTTTACAGAGCTTCTTAGGGAATATCATCTTCATAAGGAGTTTTATTCCCAGTTTTATAGAATTAGTTAAGCCTCTTACTCATATGCTTAAGAAGCACAAAGAGTTCACGTGGAGAAAGGAAGGAAAGAGGATATTTGAGGCCATAAAATAGATCATCTCTCAATCCCCCATAATCCTTAACCCTTAATTTAACAAAGATTTTTTCTTATTTTCATTCTCCATAGCTAATGTAATTTATGGTATGCTTATACAACAGAATGATGAAGGCATAGAAAAACTAATTACATTATTTAGTCAAGTATTTGAAGGATATTAAGAAAGGTATAAATTTGTGGATAATAATGTACTTGTTATTATAAGAGGATTGAATAAGTTTAGGCACATGGTGTTTAACAACAAAGTTATAGTTATGGTAGTACACCCAAGCATAAAAGAATTTATACTCAATAGAGATTTGAGTGAGAAGAGACTTGGGTGGGTAACAAAGTGTATGGAATATGAAATTTAGGTGAGAGTGACCAAGATAATTAGAGGTAGAGGTATGTGTGAGCATCTTCACATAGAGGTGAAGGAAGATAAATACATAGTGTTGACAGTCAGCAGGTAGATGCAAATACCACTCCTCTCAGCTAAACCAATGATGTGGTCAAGTTACTTCAAATAGGCCAATATCCTATGGGATTGGATAGGACCAAAAGGAGAAATTTTAGACTAAATACCATATTCTATGTTTGATAGATTGATTTCTCTTTAATTAGGATGTAGGAGGTATAATTTTGAGACATGTTGAATCAAGCCAAGTTCACGAGCTACTTAATTAGTTCTATGATGGGCTTGTTGGTGGGTACTTTGCTGCCAAGACTAAAAACTCCAAAATCATTAGAAATGGATAATTTTAGACTAAATTGTTTATATATTCACATATTTGGGTTAGAAAGTGTTAAAAGTGTGCCATGTTCACTAGAAAATAAAAGTTATCTACCCTTCCCTTGCAACCAATCCAAGTTGAGAAGCCCTTCATGTAGTGATTCTTAGAATTCATAGCCATGATCCATCCCCCTCCTATTTTTGGACATAATTAGGTCATAACAGCCATTGATTACTTCAAAAGGTGGGTGGAGGTAGTTGGACTTAAGGCTAATGATAACTTAGTCTTGGAGTTCTATAACAATCTTGTGACCAAATTTAGTTTAACTTTAATAATCATCTCTGATAATGCCTTATCCTTTAGCAATACTAAGGTATGTGAGTGGGACCATAAACATGATGCATACCTCAATTCTTCCTCCAAATACTATCCATAAGGAAATGGGATAGCAGAGTCCATAAATAAGAACTTGATAATGATCATCAAGATGACCATGGAGGATAGTCAAAGAGAGTGGCATACAAGGCTAAGAACTACCTTATGGGTAGATAGAGTTATACATAATAAGTATAATATACACTATCCATACCTCCTTTTATATGGTAGAGAGGTAAGACTACTTATTTACCTTGAACTACCTACCTTAGAGATTGCTCATCAACTTGAGCTCTTAGAAGATGATGCACTGCAAGTGAGAATGAATGAGATGAGATAGTTAGAGGAGATAAGGGATAGTGACATGCATTCCATGTGGTATAGTCAATATCAAGTCAATAAATAATTTGACCAAAGGTATTCATCTAGGACATTCCAACAAGGATATGTAATCCTCAAGTGGGATGAGGATAGTGCAAAGCCAAGAAAACACTCCAAGTTTGGCAACCTTTGGAGTGGACCTTAAATTATCACCAGCTATAAGGAAAGTAATGCCTTTAAAATTCATAGATTGAATGGTGAAGAAATACCCATCATATTTAATGGGATGTTCCTCAAGTTATGATATTAATCTCCTTCATGTTACTCTTTTACACAGTATCTAGAATTTATCTTTTCTCTCCAAGTGATTTTGTACATGTTTAGTGTTTATTGCTTGGTTTTATGGTTGGTGGTTATGTGTCTTATTTCCTTGTTTATTATTTTTTTCTTTGTTGTTTCTCATTATTTCAAAGCATTCAAAGTATAAGGTAAATTTCATATGTAATCAAGTTTTATTTTCTAAGCTATCAAGAGAAGGTTCAAAAAAATTATCAGTTCCTTAACCAGCAAGCTGGTTAGGCTAGTCGAGTCACTAGAAATGTTAACCACTTTTTAGTCCCATAACTATAAATGGGTCAAAATAATGCCTTGAGTCCTGATCTATCATTAGTCATGATTGCATCTTGTCCTTGTGTGTTTGGAGGGTTATTCAAATAATCCATTGTCTTGTCATGTTATAGCTTTACCTTGTAAGCCTTCATACCTTATATTAGACATAAACTAAGTATTTTCATGGTGATAAAACATGTTTATATGGTCCTTGGTCACATTGGTCGAGATATAAGATGTGAAAAATGTGATGGTGAAGGTGAACTAAGGAAATAATTTAATAAAGGCTCATAAACACATTGGTTTTGCTCAGTCACATGAGGTATGTTAACTTTCAAGATTTCAATAGTATCATGGAAAGTGTCTTAATATTAATTTGATGTCTCTAATAGGTCATAAAAATCTTTGCATATCATATTGACATGATATTTAGTTGATATGCCTTTTTAAGGTCATATATGTATGCAAAAGTCAATGTTTTTATTTATAATGAGGCCTAATCTAGCATTGATAAGACAATAAGTCACCTCACATGACTTTAATATACCCCATAATCCTCATAAATCCATTAATATACTACTTCATAGATTATTTAATCCATTAACATCATGGCCAATGCCTAAATCCTCCCAAATGGGCCCCACGCATGTTAAATAATGGCTTTTGAACTCCCCTAATATGTACCATCAGGTTTAAAATGTCACATGAACTCTATTTTCCCTCAAAAAAACTTGATAATGATGTCTTTATGTCTAAAACAAGAATAATTATAGAGAAATTTTAGTTTGCATAGATTTCTCAAGTGGTACAGATTTGTATAGTACAGACTGGCTCAGGTGGAGTCATGGTTTTATAGAGGGTGGTTAGTAGTGTCAAATGGAGAATAAATTAATTTGTTTAATTGAAAAGGAATCTCAAAAATATCTGATCTCCTCTTTGAGCTCATTGGCAAGCTTAGAGATCTCTTCAGGTTTACACTCAAACCATACAAAGGAGAGAGAATGGGGGGCCAAGCTCATAACCAAAGAAATTAATTTTAGTAAACTTCAAACCATGAGAATTTTTATTGTTATTATTATCATATTATTTTAAAAAATTACTTAATAACTTAAGGAATATGCACGCCATATTCATCTACACAGGCCAAGTTAGACACAATAGTTTTCATGGATTCTTGGCTTGCTTGCTCAAACCAATGATTGATGTTATTCACTTAGGTCTTGAAAGATCCTATCATAAAATTTTTTACACTTGAATCACATTTTTGAGCTCATATAACTATCAAATATTAAATACTATCTCATGTTTTCGGTCATCTTTGCATAATGAACAAAGTGTTTAAGTGTTTTTCTAGAAGTTGTTAACTAAGTTGAAGAGTTGGTAGAGTGTTTCAAGGTTTTCAATGCCTTTTTTATTATGTTAGTGGCCTAATGTTATCTTTTCATCTCATAATATCTCAAGGAGAAAGTGATTGTGCATACTTGAAAACCACTATATAGTGAACATTGTGTGTGGCTCAATGGCATATACATAGCTTTCAAATGCAACTCAAGAGCATGGGATGGAGTGTTGAACTGATAATGAAGCATAATCATGCCCTTATGAGAAAATTTACCAAATTCCATGGTAGAATTATAGGCTTAGAAACCATATTAATTACCTTCAATATCACTCAATTACTTTTAGTAGATATTAAGGTCCTTTTCAAATATTAAGGTTTTATCGAGTTTCTTAGGTTTCACTTTTGGACTGTGTATACCCTTTTTCCTACTTTCAAAGTGGTATATTTGTTTGGTATGTGTGTGAGGGTCTCTAATATCCATTTTTTTTGTATTATAAAGGTTATTATCCTCTATTTCATGTAATTTTAATGCTCCTATCATTTCACATTGTTTCCATTACCATTCATATTATATTCCAACTCTGTTGTCCATGTTTCATCCTCATTCACCCCACAATCACCTTAATTGACTCCTCCACCATTCCTTCCAAGTAAAAATCATGTAAATATAAATTCATACTCCCTTTTAACCATAAATAAAAATTATATCATGGGTTTTTTATTGTACATGGTCATATAGTGAATTGAGAATGCAAATGACCACCTATAACTAGCCCTTTTAGGCCTAATGTAGCAGTGTTTCCAAAGGGCACTATGGATACAATTAAAAGTCATGAATATTGGTGTGAGAATAATAAGGTATTAATTCCAAGGGTATGATTAAAGATATAAATGTTTTACCAAATTTTAATCAACTATTTATCACTCTCCCCTCATAAAAACATGATACTTAGATCATGTGCACAGTGAGTATATATGAGTGTGTACCTTCAATAGATTAATGTATATGAAGGACCATAAATTTCTTATTTTAAAATTTAAAAAATTATGAAAATATTATTATGGATCATATTTAATAATAATTCAAACTTGATGGTCATAACATCTAAGAAGGTAAAGGAACATCAGCACAGGCTTATAAACACATAGTCATACTCAAACATGAGCCCTAAGCATGAGTAGGGGGTGATATGAAAAGAAAGAAATAATATAAAGTCATAATATAAGCATGATACTATCCTTGAGTCACGTGATGGACACCTAATTATCACAAAAAACTTATTAAACATGTAAAAGACCATATTCATAATTTTCATGCTCAAACATACAGTCAATAGGCAGTTCACTACCATTTTGAGCCAAAATGATAGTTTGGGGCCTTAACAGGCATGAAAAATTATCCAAATTTAGTAAAAATTGTAATAATGACCAACTCAAGGTATCCATGCCTCTATTGTTTCTATATAAATAGTGGGTATACCCATTGTTTTGTCTCAGACCAAGCCCTATTTGTGATAATTATTTCTATGGGTTGAAAGGTACATCCATGCCATGAAGGGTCTAAAAAAACTTGGGATCCATAGAAGGTTTTTTTTTTAGTGAAACATGATGTATAAATTAATAAAACTCATCAAAAGGGTATAAAATTCATAATTACACTAGGTTCTCTTAGAGATAGACCAATGCAGACAAGCACACAAACCTACTCATAGACCCTACTACCACCTCAAGGTTTTTACAAGATATTAAAACAAGTTGGATAGTCAATGATGGGTGTATGAAGATGTTTAATACCCTGATAAGTAGGTTTAAATTTCAAATAAGTGATAAAAGGGGAAAATTAGCTTTAAAACCCTACTCAAGCTAGTCAACCTCAATGTAGTCAATTCAAAGCTCACCTTCAAGTGCTCACCCACTTCATCGCATAGATGCTCAGGGCCAAAGATCCTAGGGAAGTTTAAGTCTCCCTATGGACCAAATATTCATGAAACATTGGTTGGTATTTGGGGGATAATATTTATGAATAAACTTTAAGAAAATAACTAGTCCGAATTGGTCTACAAACAACCCTAGTGTCACCTTCCAATTTTCCAATATCTACACATCCTTTACATGGAAACCTAGGATGTTCATGAAATATGAAGAGGTTAGTGCACTATATATTCATGGTATTTATTTCTAGTTTGGATGCTTTACACTATGAACCATCATGAAGATGGTGGATGTCTCAAACCCTGTATAAACCATAGAAGTGACCTAATGGTGAAATTTGGCCTCAAAACCCATATAAATGAATTATTTTGACCATGAAATGACCTTTTAGGTATCTTCAAGCCTTCTAAGCATCATAGTGACTCATTATTTCACACGTTCAAGATTCAAACTAAAAGTAACAAGCTTGGAACTATTAGTTTGAGTTGAAGAGAAAAATAATGGGGAGTGTTTTTTTACATAATGAATTTATGAAGGGATAATGAATCCTAGAGCATCTAAACAAGTGCTCTAGCAATCACCAAAGTGACCTCCATGACTAGTTTAGCAAGAAAATAAATAGAAATATTGAGATAGATGAATTTGTGTTATTAAAGGAAGTCAAATGGCCTATTTAGGCCAATGGTTTTACTCCATATGACTATTATAAGGTAATATTAAGGTTGTATATAGTGTAGGAGTGGATCACAAATGCACACTTTAGGCTAATGTTCAAATTTCATGTCTGTAGACAAACAAATTCATAGCCTCCCCTATGATTGTGTCTTCAAAAAGTGAAGTAGATAATAATTTGGAATGTAAATAATGCTTCTAACCTTATTATGGAAGTCTATCATAGTGTTTGGAATCCCTTTGAATAATTTTAATCTTTTGAAAAGTCTCTACAGTAAATCATTTTGCCTAAAGATACACAAGATTTTTTTAATGAGTATATTTGTCCCATAAAGAGTGTCTTAAAATTCTCATCATATCTTAGATGCTAGGCATGGGGATCCAAAAACTTTAGGGAATGTGGGGAGGTTTGTAGTCTTGAATTTGGCATAATTGGTTTAGAGCTCCAAGCTCTGATCTTTATGAACCATCCCTAAGACCCCCAAACACTCTTAAACCCCCCTTAAACCCTAATAGCGACTCAACTAGGAAGGTTTAATTAAAATTGAAATCAAATTCTTAGGACTTTTTTGAATAACACTTGGATCTTGTTTCCATCTTAGTGGGGCTCATGTCCATAGCACTTGATGGTACAGAGGCTATATAAACACCTCTTAAAAGTTCAACTTTGTAGGGTTTTAGGTATAATATGTGTTGCAAATCCTAATCAGGAGTTCTAAATTATGGATTATTATACCTATATAATATCAAAATTATACATTAATGTTATTGTAAATGGCTCTATTATATCATTCTAAATAGCTATTCTATGGAACTAGTTTGAGAGGCCTAGTCTAGCAAGGTCAATGTGTTTGTAGGTGAAGAGCACTTGAGAGATATCAATTCTAATGCATAGGGGTTAATATAAAAATTATATAAGTATTATCAGATTATTTTAGGTCCTAATCCAACTATTTAATCATTCAAACACTAAATATGAGTAGAAAGATGAAGAATAAGCAGAATAGGCCTACTTAACTTACAAGTAGAAGAGTCTAGAAGTCATATAATGACATGGTGGAATTAATGAATCAAATTTAGGAATTGGTAACTATCATCCAAATTATCATATCACAAATTGAAGACCATTAGTTTAGGGTAGAGGTATTTTCAAGGACAAGTCTGTAGGCACATTGAAGGAAAGGCTGCTTAATGCCTCTTAGAGGGCTATCCATACCCAATTTTCATTATGTAACTACCATTAGATGGAATATTGTGATATTTTAAGAATTTTCAAGTATTTCACGAACTAAAATAGGGGAGTTAAAACATACATACCTTCTCTCAATAACATATTGGACTCATTGAAGAAGTGCCAATGCATGAGGAGGGAAATAAGCTTATTTTAACTACCATACATCACCTTAGCAGCACTCATAGCCTCTCCCATGCATATAATCTTCTCTCTTATATTTTAAACTTTTCATTGAAGTAGGCATTGATATCTTGATTTATCATACCTTGGTTGGGTGTAGAAAATCTCTACCAAAATTACCTTGTACTCCTTTGAATCAATAGAAGAATATTTGTAAATTTCTTGTTGAGTATTAGTGTAATTCATGAGAGTTTGATTTATAGAATGTATGAATGATGTTTCCAACTATAGGTCCTTTCATACACATAAATATAGGTTATTAGTCTATTATAGGTTGTATGAAGTGTTGGAAATTAGAGGTGTTCTTGAAGTGTCATAAGCCAATAATGTCTTATGAAGATCTAGGTCTTTATCCTTCAATTTACAGAACTCTTAATCAACCTCCATATGAAACATCTGTGCTTAGAATTCCATAAATAGGTCTGATCAGTTGTATTCTCCATTAGATTCATTAATAGGTTTCAAAGGATAGATTAAGAGAGGATCTTTAATCATTGGTGCATCACCAATTTAGAGCAGGTTCCTTTATTAATTTTTTTCTCTTTTCCCTTTTCATTACATTAAGATTAGATTTTAGAGAGAGATGAAGTGAAAATTAGGGGAGCTATCCCCATAAAAACTAGAGGGTTGACCTACATCTTAGGTATCCCATAGCCTATAGGTCACTCTAATGTTAGTCTAGGTTTGAGGTGGATGTGAATAGTCTTTTCCTCAATAAGGGTGAAACCTAGTTACCTAACAAAATCTATTATGACTCAACATCAGGGTTAAAAATAGGAATGCAACAAAAATGAGATCAAATGGTATAGGATTGGTAAATATGGATTAATGGATGAATGACAATAAGGGAAATAACTAGGAATCTCCAAGGGCCATGTCACATGAGAACCAAATGTTTCCAATCATCATTATGTTATGTGAATCATAAGCTAGAATATTTCTCAAATAAGTCTTAATATAACTTCCACTTATGTAATAAGGTAAATATGAGAAGACTAATGGTCATAATAAGATGGGTTAAGCTTAATAAGATTTAATGGATAAAATGACTTGAAAGACAGTGGCCTATAATCGCCAAAATGTCTTGAAAAAAATGATCTATAATGTGGATAGGGCTTCCCCAAAGTTTCAAGGTACTCATAGATAAAAAATTATTTACACATGATGACAAAAACTTGATTTTTATCATGGTACTTTCTCGAGGTGCCACAATCATGGTTTTTATTGTTGGACAAATTATTTCTCTTTTTAATTATTTGTATTGATTTTTATATTTTGGATTTGCTAACATCTCAACTCAATGAAGGATTATGAGATGAAAAATGTGGTCCCTATGTTGTCTAGCCAATACATGTTCAAAATGGTTTCTCTATTTAAATCCTATTGCTGATATCAATGACATGGTTACTATCATAATCTTTGTAAGTCATTGATTCTGCTTCCTTCAAACCTCTAGATAAGATGTTTTCATATCCTCTATAAAAAAGAGTGTGACTAGGAGGGGTAGAGAAAGGTAGGCATGGGATAAATGGTCTGATTGGATATGTAATATAGGCCTTGAATGGATAATAGGATCAAAATGGAATGTATAATGGTTGATAGATTAACTATGATTAGTATTTTTTAGTCACACACATTATTGCTAATTTTGGATTTGACTTGATTTTGGTTATGGTGGGGCCAATATTGTCTTTAGTAACTTATTCATCAAGCAACAAGGAACTAGTTGGCTAATATATTGGTTCTTTGAAGAGTTTTTCACCAACATGGTCTTCTTAATTGTTCCAATTTAAATTATCAAATAGCACCTTGAATAAGGTTTCACTAAAGGCTTCTAATTTTTATGTTATTTATTATCTATTGACTCATCTAAGGTTTCACTAAAAGATGTTGATTTTAGATTTTGATTGTCTTCTATATCCTCAAAAAATATTTCACTAGGAGATTGTTTTTCTACTTGAATATTGTATTGCTTCCGTAAAAATTTTGTCACTAAAATGTCTCCTAGAATAACATCAATAATGTGTGATTTTGTCAGTCCTAATTGACATTTATGAGAGGTTGAACATCAACATAATGATTGGGAGGGGTAATGTTAATGTAATGGGAAAATTCAACTCAATTCTCATAGAGGATACTAAGAGAATTTATGTTATTTTAAAAAAAACTTCCTCAAAAACTATGGAAGAATCATAAATGTTTTTAATTAGATATGACAAAAATGTGCAACCAATGTCACAACATCCACTAACATATTATGATTATGAATTTGATTCTAAATCAAGAGGATATGAATCCAATGTTGAGGGTTATATTGATTTTACTTATTATGCTAAACTTAATATTGGTTTTAGAAGGGCACCCAATTCTAATATTGGTTCCATAATAGAAATTGATTTAGATGTTAAAGTAGCAACAAAGAGGGCCTAATGAATTGTGTTGTCCACAAGTATATTGTTCACCTTTCACTTAAAAATGAAAGATTTAGGATGAAGAAATGTTTGGAAATGGGGATATTTTTAAAATTTCCCAAATAAGGTGAATTGGCAAAGATTAGAATGGGACCAAAAAAAGGTAACCTTGATTTTAGATTTAAATTGCCGTAAATAAGGTAGATTGATAGATATTAGAATTGGTTAAAAAGGTATTGATTTGATTGGCCCTAGATAAGGTGAATTGGCACATATTGGAATGGGTCTAAAAAAGGGTGGATTGGCATATATTGCAATTGGTCGAAAGGGTTTTGATTTCATTTTCCCCCTAAAAGGGATGAATTGGCATATGTTGGAGTGGGCCCAAAGAAGGGTGGCCTTGGTCTTAGATAAATATCCAAAAGAGGGTAGTATAGGTCTATATAAATTACATAAAGAGGGTGGTATTAGCTTGGTATAATTGGTTTGGCCCCAAAAATGGAAGTATTTGGATATATTAGAATGGGACCAAAAGAGGGCACCATCTTGGTTTAGGATTTGAATTACCCCAAATAGGGTAGATTAACATAGATTAGAATTGGTCAAAAGGTTCTTAATTTGATTAGACCCAAACAAGGTGAATTGTCACAAATTGGAATGGACCCTAAAGAGGACACTATTGGTTTATTATTTAAATTACCCTAAACATATCATATTGACACATATTGGAATAGGCCAAAAAGAGGGCAGATTGGCATAGATTGTAATTGGCTGAAATGGTCTTAATTTAAGTTGCCACAAAATGAATTTATTGGCCTAGAAATGAGTAAAATGAAAGAAAGGATGGATGATATGACTTAATTTTTCCTAACTGACATGTGTGGGAGATTGAATGAAAACACAAGAAGTTTTGAATCGACATGTGATTGATTTTGGAATAGTTGGATTTAGCCTAAATAAAATTGATTTGGCATTGGAATGAGAATGTCATTCAAGACAAACCTAATTAGATTGGAATGTTTTTCAATAATAATCATACTAAAATTAGAATGGTACAAAGTTTGGTTTGGCATGTTGTTCAAGATGCACTAGACCAAAATTGTAATGGTACATAATTTGGTTTGGTACGTGGCTCAAGACAAATCAATTTTGGTTTGTAATTAAAACACAATTCAAGACAAACTAGATTTGGCTTGGAATTAACACATGGCTAAATACAAACTAGATTTGTCTTTGATTGTTAACATGGTCAAAGTTTACCTAGTTTAGATTTTGATGTTAAAATTGACCTTGGTAGACATTAAATTGTTAGATTATGTTTGTTAATGCAAATGTTAAACTGGAATAGTTCAATCAAATTTTGTTCATGTAATTATCCAAATAGGAGAGGTGTATGATTCAAAAATATATTAAAAATGAGTAAAAAATCTTTGAACATCAAAGGCTTTCAATAAGTTTTGTTTCCATTTGTAATCTTGGTTTGATTTGAAAATATGTAAAACTTGGATATAAGTTATATTTAGATAATTTTTAATTATTATTAGTTTTGATCATTGGAATTCAATTAAACTTGATTTGATTTGGAAAATTGACTGAATTTGAAATTTAGATGAAGAGTTTAATGGAATTGAAATTTTGGAAAAGGTCTAATTTTATTTGGTTTGGGTTGACCTCATCAACCTTGTTTGGCATTGGATTTAGCTTAGACTAGAATTGGAATTTGGCATTTGAATTAGAATTGCTTTTGAATTAAATGACATAATATCCTAATTTAAACAAACATTTGGAACTTTGGTCTTGAGATGGTATGGGCAATTTGGACTTAGATTTAGACTCAAATAAGTCACATAAAAAAATAACATGGACAATAAGTTGAAATTTTGGATTTGGTTTGAAATGTAAATTTAGGACAAGACTCTTGGTTCAAATTAGGAAACCTAATAGTGTGGTTTGGAAAATAAAAAATATATATTCTAGAATTTTGGTAGAATAGGGCCTTATTATGTGTGTATAAAAATGATTTTAACCTAGACTTGGTTTATTTTATTTTGTCTTAAGTGTGAAAAAGGTTTTGATACAACAATCAAGCAACAACACATAAACATTACAAGGTAATTTAATAATAGATGTGGTTTTACATCACATCTATTGAAGCTTTTAAAACACTTGCCTTGAGAGAGGATTATAAAATTTAAGTGCTCATTAAATAAATTATTTTAATTATTTGTAGGGTATATAAACCCCCCTTCTCTCTTATGGTTCATATGATTAAGGTGATCTTCAAGGGATATTAAATTCTCACCCCTATATCAATGAATGATCCATATAAAAATAGGCATCTAAGAATCTATCTAAGATTGATCTATTCATTATAGGGTCTTATCCCTTTAAAACCACTTTTCTATAAGGGTCTCAGTGAAGTGCTACTAGATTTGGGGTTTCATTACAATTTTACTTGGGCTATCTAGATGGTCCCTATATACCTTGTAGTATGTGGGCACAAATCCTTCAATAAAGAATTTCAATCTCATTGAAAATATCTCTCTTTTTAAGGGTACCACACCTTGACCTAGGATAATAGAAATAAATCTTCAAGGTTACTTTCCTCACATAATTTTGTGAAAATACAAAGCCAGATCTTCATGGTGGAAACACTCCTCAATATGTATACCCCACCAGATAAGCATGGTTTGGTATGATCCTAGGATATCACTTCATAGGTCAATGCAACCCTAAAGACTTGTAGGAAGGTAATGATATCCACCCCAAAAAGTGAAATGAAAAATAGGGTAAAGGAAAATATGAATTTTTGCATTTTCAATTCACCCAAAAAGGGAAGATAATATCTACAAAAATAACCCCACAAGACAATCAACTAATAAAATAAATTGAAATAAAGTAAATAACTTTAAAAATAAACAAGTTTTATGATAACCCAAATTGAAGTGTGAATTCATTTTAATGCCTAAATTGAAATGTGAATTAGAATGATTTATTAGACTCAAAATACCACTCTTTGGCCGAGGTCTTGCAACACAAAATATTATAATTTTTATCAATGTGGTTTTGAGCCAATAAGGAGCTTGAAAATTGGTTTGTTTAAGATTTAATTTCTATGTAGAAGGATTTAACCATTTAATAGGCTGATTTCACTGCTAAATCCACCAATTTTGCCACTATAACCTACAAACATAAAACAAAATAGCTAGAAAATGATTTTTCCATTATTGAAAACAATTTAACCACTAAGAATTATAATTTTATTGCCAGTCTGATAAATTTCACTATATATGTCGATGATTTTGCTAATGATGTCGCCTATTTCACCTATGTTGACTTGTAGATAGAATAATAGATAGAAAACAAGTAAAATTATTTCATTATTGGGATGAAAAATCTGCTAATCTTTAACATCATTTCACCGATCAGTCCAACAATTTTGCTTTTTTAAAGAAAAATGATTATAATAGAAAAACACAATAAAAAATTTTCAAAAATAATAATGATCATTTCAATAATAATATGCAATATTTCACTAATGTGGTCCATAATTTTACTACTAATAAAAAGGCAATTTTTTCAATAATTAGAAATTTTTAACCGATGAGACTGATGATTTTATTGATGTGTTTTATAGAAGAAATGATTAAAAATGCATAGAGTATAATTTATATGATGATCAAACTATTTTTTTCATTTTCACAAATGATTTCATCGATGATTAAACCAATTTTTCCATTAAAACCTATAGACAAAAACATTTATAATAGAAACATGACATAGGGACAATTTTGCTAGTGATCAAAATGATTTCATCATTTTATCTATCAATTTCATCAATGATTCTATCAATTTCACTATTACATAGTCATGAATTCATTACTAAGTTCTGAAAGGAATTTAAAATAAAAAAGAGAGAATTAGCTTGTTTGTAAGGATAATTATAGTAATTATAAGAAGGTAGATGGTATAAAAGAGGTTATCTGATGTGTCTAATACTTCAAGAGGTCCTACCAGACATGCCATTATGTAGATCAGGAATCTAGGAGAGGTTAGTCAATTGTTAGTGAAATAAAATCTAAAACAAATTAAAGTCATATCTAATCAAGCCTAATCCCTAGTTTGAGCTATGGACTAAAAACAAGAAATGAAAATTGGAAGACAAATGACCATGATTTTTACCTCCCTTGAAGATTCATTTGAAGATTTGTCTAAAGAGGTTGAGCTTAGATTGTAGATGTATAAGTATTTTTCAATGCTTGAATCCTCATGTGAGTATCATATTTTTTTTTCTACACATTATTTGTCTTTGGATTTGCATGACGATAGTTGAATGATGTCCTTGAAATTTGGCAAAGCTTTACTACCTTAGATGACCATTATGAAAGCGTGTGTAGACCCTTCCATTTATAGATTTGGCAAATGATTGTGGACCATCCATCTTGAGATGAAGATTAAGGGTCCAATATTATCCCTCCATTATCATAAATAAAAAATATGGAGATATGGTGAGGCTTAGTAGTATTCCCCATAATAAAGCGCTTAGGGTGTATATAAAAAAAAATGCTTTTGGGTCAACACCTGTAGACTAATTCTTTCAAGGGAATTTGTTTCAAATAAAATGTCCAAAATAATTTACCAAATACTTCATCTGGGCAAAAGTCTAAAATAAATTATCTTGAAGGGCTATTTCAAATGTTTGGAAGGCACTGTCAATTTTCTAAAGGGTACTTTTGGTTTGAAGGGTCCACTTCACAGGACATTTTATCCATGACAAAAGTCCTAGAAGGTCTACTTTGTGAAGGCTGAAGAGAAATTTTGATCTTCCCAAAGGGTACTTTCATACAACTAAAAGGAATTTAAAAAGTCTCTAAGGGTAGGTTATATAAAACTTGAAGGGTATATAGCTTGGGTTTAGATATTCTATAATCTTTTGAACAAAATGTCTGAAGGAATTGGAAAAATATAAAAAGCCCAGGATAAAAGTCTTGAAGGGTATGTCTAGTAAGGGAAATGGAATATAGACACTTTGAAAGGGCCAAAAGGTCCTTCTGAAAATATCCAAAGGGTAAGTGGCCACTTCAAAAAAGGTTAAAGGCTGAGGACAAGAATCCTAAAGGGTATGTCAATGGTAAAAAGGGTCCAAAACACAAAAGCTGAAGGGCACTTTTCATTAGGCAAAGGGGTAAAAATAAATATCTTAAAGGATAAATTTTATAGGGTAAAGGATCTGAGATAAAAATTCTAAAGGGTCAATCACACAAAACCCTAAGGGTATGTGCCCAAAAGAGGTGGTCAAAAAGGATAAAGTGGTCAAATTAGGGAAAGGTTGAAAGGTTAGTTTAGAAGGAAATAGGATGCTTCAAACAAGGCCAAAGGGCTAGTTCAAAATGGTCCAAAGGGTACATGGAAAAGATTCTAAGGGTCTACTTCAAGGCAAAAAATTTGCCTGAAGGATTTACTTCTTAGGGGTGAGGGGCACTTAAAAAGTCTCTAAGGGTAGGTTTGGTATGGTTAAAGGGATAATCCATCAAAGATTTGTTTCAAGAAAAGTGTTTTTAGTCTAAAATTTTTTAAGGCAAAGATTTTGTAGGTTGAATTCCATCAGGAGATTTATTTTGAATAAAATATCTACAATAAGTTCCCAATAAAATAAGGCTATTTGGATAGTAATCTTGAAAGAAGATAAGGCCAAGAACCCCTGAAACATAACATCTAAAAATATAATTTACATTAGGGCCAAAATAATTAGCTTGAAATATACAAACCCAAATAATATTCTATGTGATATAAAAGTTAGTCTCATAAAACATAATGCCAAAATATCATCCTACCAAAAGTGAAAAATCTCAAATTTTCTAGATTTTGCATAAACATATGAAGGAAAGGCCTCAATATTAAGATCAAAATTTGAAAAAGTGGGTCCTCATTTATTTTTAAATAAAATGGGGATGTTGGGTACAACACGCTTTATCTACTTCATGAATGTCATTTTTTTACCTTACAACATAACCGCCAATACAAGGCTTGCATTGCCAGACAACATAATAAACATGTTAAAATCTGCACATTTAATATTGGTGATCTTGTCCTTAAATTAGACTACACCCATGATAAATAAGGTAAATACACCCAAAAATGGTGAGGCCCATATTTATTCAAATATATTCTTGGTCCAACTACCTACCGTCTTCAAACCAATAAAGGCCATGTTTTAAAAGAGCCCACCAACACACAATTCCTCAAAAAGTAGTTTGCCTAAACATTTCCTTCTTTTCATACTTTTTATATACACATAATATTTTCACATATTTATCAATTAATATTGATTTACATCTTTTAGGAACACATTGTGACTCAATCTCTCTAAGTACATGCCTTAAGGGGTGCACCGAGAAAGGGGTGGGCAGACCTTTGGTGCTTCATAGGATTGTTGTCCCTTATTGCCATATTATTCCCTATCCATTCAACTCTTAAAACCTTTATCTAAGATATCTCTCCTTGCACATTCCTCTAATATTTTCCTCTTTTTATCCTTCTTTCCCTTACTTAATACCCTTTTACTTGTTTAGTAATCTAGGTTGACTTGGTCAACCTAGCATAGTTTGGAGTCACTTTAGCTCTTTAGGCTTAGTTTCCATCTGGTTGACCTAGCACAAACTTTAGGCATTATCTCGATAATGTGCTAGGTCAATCCAATTGACCTAACATAAACAACATGTCTGAGTGATTTTTGAGCCAGATATTCCTATATATACAAGGTCATTTCAGTTATTTCCATATTAATGCAATCAGTAGTTATTATTCTCTCGCACTTCTTCATAATCTACTCTTCCACCATTATAATTTAGGAGTCTTATCTTAGGTTTATTATTTGGATAATCTCAGTCTTTTGGATAGGTCTTGGATACTTTGGCCTAATAAAATGATCTTTACAAACCACAATAACCTCTTATGAATCCCCATTAGCCAAAGGAGATATTGAGTCACGATAGGTTCACATTCAAGTAAGTATATTCTAAATTTGATCTCCTCTCTTTTAGTAGATAAAAGTAGTATAAGTATTGTCTCAAATAATATTACTCCTCATATTCCATGTATTAGGGTGTTACTCATACTTGCTTTATTTGAAGTTCCCTATACATGTATTTAATTTATTTGCATACAACCCTTTACTTTATGCCACAATCTTTGGTGAGCACTAGATTAGTTTAATTTTCTTATTATTAAACTAGTTTACTTTCTTGTTTATTATCATAAGTAAATATAGAAACCATAGGAATATTTTAGGGTTGTTGTGTGATTGTGTTAGACTGTAGACTTTAGAACCCTACCTATCATGATGTGTTGTGACAAATCATACAAGTGATATCCTAATTGAGTCTAGCATATCCTCATATTGGTCATACTCCCACTTAACAAGTGTGTGCCCCAATCGGAAGTATAGGTGTGTATAATCTTATCCAATCCAAGATTGATTCATGCACACCATAAAATTTTAATTACATACATTTTGGTGAACTTGGCGTGAATCCTATCCTACTTTTGGTTGGATTTTCTTCATGTTTGCATTTTTGTTTCCTTTCTTATTTATCATTATCTCCACTTTGGCTTTACCTTTATTACAATCTAGTGAACCTGAGGTGAGCCAAACCCTTATAGGATTTATTTCACTTATTTTATTATTTTTTATCATTCCTTTTATCATCATGTTACAACTTATTTATTCCTTATTTTCATTATATACTTCATCATAAATCCAATTCATTTTATGGTTTGTAAAATGGATGAGTAGAACTAAAGATATAAGCAAAACAATTTCCCTGTTTGTTATACTAGGTTGACCTAGTCGACCTAGTGTTTTTTCTAACCTCTGTACAATGTGCCTAGTTGACTTAGTACTATCTATAGACCCTATATTTTTTTCTAGGTTTACTAGGTTAACCTTGTACTATTTTATTTCTTCTATTCTTTCCAATTTAGCTTTTCACTTTACTTATATGTCTGATTTAGTTCTTTGTCTATCTGAATTAGTTATTTATCTCTGTATGTTATTCTTATTACTTATAATTATTTTATTTTTATCCTCAAGCATCATGTCCCTCATTAAAATCTTATTGGATAACCTAAATCCATTTATATACTCTATGGGGTTCTCTTTGCTTCTTATCCTTTCCTATCTCTTCTTCCTCTTTTTAGTTGTTGGGGCATCTTGCAATGTCCATCCATACATTACTTTAACCTTTGGGCCATCTTGTGATGCCCACCTTCATGTCCTTTCAGAATTTGACACATATTGTGATTCCCATACCTACATCCACTTACCCTTTGGGGCATATTATTATGTCCACTCTTATTCTCCATTACATTATACCAAACTAATTCAACTCCAAGAAACCTTCTAAGACACATAGGCTTTTCTCTCACATGTTTATCCTTGATATAGCCATTAATGTAGGATCCTTTTCCTTCTTTTCATGATTTCTCTATATATCTATCTATCTAACATATTTGTGCAAGTTACTTTAGCATGGGTCTCTCCTTATATATTAGTTTCCTTCCTTTTCAACCCTTTAGGCATCCCTTTTGGTCTTTTGGTTTCTTGATATACCATAGTCGTCATTTCCTTTCTTTTCAAACATTTAGTCCTCCCTTTTGGTATTTTGGTTTTTGGATGTACTATAGTCTTCATCACTTATCTTTTCATTCTCCTTTTTCTTTTCAATGTTGTTTCGACATCCTCTTTGGCTTTTATTTTATGAGTTTCTTGGTAATACCATGGATAAAACCCATCCCTCCTCATAAAATGACCATTCTTTTTATTTATCATTTCTTCCTATTCATTATTTTGCTACTTTCCAATGTTCTTTTGGCATCCTTTGAGTCTTTCTTTGTGATGTGATTTATATAAAGGCTCCCTCACTTATTGCTTATTGGCATCCCTTGGGTTTTCCTTTTGTGAGTTGCTTAGTAAGACCATGGATAAAACCCAGCCCTCCTCATAAAATTATCTTTCTTTTCATGTTATTTGTGATCCTTATTATTTAGACATTATTTTTTTCTTTTTTTGCTAGATGGAATCTATAAACAATCTATATTAGCATGTTTTACTTCACTTCCTATAGTCTTATGATAAGGAATCACACCTTTGCTATCATTGTATTCCTTTTTTCCCTTTGTCACATTTTTTATAATTTGAATAAATTCAAATTTGTTACATGTGTCATTTTCCTCTTGATTTCCCCCTTTCTTTCACCTTCACATATGGATAAAATAACTTCAAAGTTGAGATAGCACTTTTATTTCACTTAGATTTATGAGACTCTTAGACCCCATGCTCTTTGATTTTATCTCTCTTAGCAACCTTATCCCAAAGCTTTCAAACGAGAGTCATCTTTAGCACCCATGTTTGGTTTTACAAATCCATATGGAGGAGGAATTTTAAATAAATAAAAATTAAAAGCCAATCATTTAAAAATAAAAGGCAATGATATATAAAAAGCAACATATAAATCTTAAAAGTCTAATCACACCAAAAGATGTGATTACAAGCACATCTCCTATCTCCTATCAAAGCTCAAACTCCATAGTTGGATTCACATAGAGCCAAAGTCCTTTGGGGTGTGGTAGGCCAATAGATTGAAATAAGGGATTTCAAAAAAATCTATAGTGCTACCTACTTTCTCATGTAAGTACTCAATCTTCATAGTATATCAATGACTCTATAAGGGGTCCTGAAGAGTGGATAACACATCATAGGGAGGTAGGTCCATTTTAATTTTCATGCATATAGCCTTGATGGGATGATCTATATACTCCATTTATTGACATAATACTTATGTAGCTAAGATAAGTCTCTAGAGTCCTTAAGGTCAATAGTCCTCTTGTTTTGACAAACCAAATTTGAGTGTCTTGACTTTGATAAAGAGTTCTTATACCTTGGTTTTTCCTTCATTCTCCCCTCCACCCCATTTCATTTCCCCCTTTGATAGACAAATTGTGATTCCAAATCTATTTTACCTCTTCTTTAAATTCCTTTTTCTTCATTTCTTAAAAACATGCTAACACTATTTTCATCATGTTCTATATATTTACTAAAACTAATTTTATTTCCTTTTCTCATTTATCTTGATTTTGTTGTTTTGCTATTGTAGACACCTAAGTTCGTACCCCTTTTCCATTGTTGCAAGAGATGTGGATTGTTACTTCTCACCCAACCATGTTGTTTTCCATTTTAGGCATCCCCTTTTTCCATTGATGAATGAGATTTGGATTGTTACTAATCACTCATAAATGTTATTTTATCATTTTTTTAATCCTCTTTTTACCATCTTATTTGACATGTATCCTTGATTTGATTTGGTGAGTTTGCATTTTCTTACTTGAGGTTTACTTGTTTGATTTTTTTGGTCTTTAGTAGCCTTGGTATTTTTATTACCTAATTTACTCTTGTTTGACTTGGTCATTTGGTCTAACATATCACTTGTCCACTAGCTTGCCAAATTCCCAAGTATTTCCTATCCAAATAGCACCACTTATCTTGGATTTTCTTATGTTTATTTATTTTTTCTCCTTAGTTTGGTATTTCTAGGTTTGTCTAAAGCAGTCTCTATGCCCTCCATAATCAAAACTAAAACACAAGTGACAAACATTATGTGACAAAGGTAAGTCAAGGTATGCATCATTTGCTTTTTAGTTAGTTTACTTATCTATCATTTACTTTCAATTATTTTATTCTTTTTAAAATAATGCATTTATTTTAGCATCAACATTGTGTGTGTCCTTATGTTCTTTCTCAAAGCACCATCCCTTGTTACACCTTAGTGACACATGATGAACTTTGATTGGGGGATATGTATACACATAATATTCTCACACTTTTATTGATTACTGACACTTTACATCTTGAAATAACCCATCCCTACTCAATCTCTCTAAGTGCATGCCTTAAGGGGTGCACCAAGAAAGGGGTGGGTAGACCTTTGGTGCTTCACATGATTTTTGTCCCTTATTACCATATTATTTCCTATCTATTTAGATCTTAAAACCTTTCCCTAAGCTATCTATCTATCCTTGTACATTACTCTATTATTTTCCTCTTTTTATCCTTCTTTCTCTTGCTTAATACCCTTTTTACCTATTTAGTAAGCTAGGTCGACCTGGTCAACCTAGCATAGTCTAGGGTCACTTTAGCTCTTTAGGCCTAGATTCCATCTAGCTGACCTAGCATAAACTTCATGTATTAGCTTGATAATATGCTAGGTCAACCCAGTTGACCTAGCATAGCTAACATTTTCGAGTGATTTTTGGGTCAAATACTCCTATATAAGCAAGGTCATTTTAGTCATTTTCATATCAATGCAATCAAGACTTATTATTTAATCACACTTCTTCAGAATTTAATCTTCCACCATTCTACTTGAGGATTCTTATCTTAGTTTTCTTATTTGGATAATCTTATTCTTGTGGTTAGGTATTAGATATTTTAGCCTAACAAAGTGATCCTTACAAACCATAACAACCACTTATAAAGCCCCATTGGCCAAGGGAGAGATTGAGTCATGACGAGTTCATATTCAAGTAAGTATATTCTAACTTTGTTCTCCTCTCTTTTAGTAGATAAAATTGGCATAAGTGTTGGCTCAAATAATATTACTCCTCATATTCCATGTATTATGGTGTTACTCATACTTACTTTATTTGATGTTCCCTATACACATATTTGATTGCTTTGCATCTAACCCCTTACTTTGTGCCACAAACTTTGGTGAGCACTAAATTAGTTTATTTTTCTTATTATTAGATTAGTTTACTTTCTTGTTTATTATCATAAGTGAATATAGAAACCATAGAAATATTTTAGGGTTTTTGTGTGATTATGTTAGATTGTAATCTTTGGAACCCTACCTAACATGATGTGTTGTGACAAATCATACAATTGATCCCCTAATTGGGTCTAGCAGATCCTCATATTGGTCATGTTCCTGCTTAAAAAGTGTGTGCCCCAATCAAAAGTGAAGGTGTGATCTATCTTATCTGAACCAAGATTGATTCATGTGCACCATGCAATTTTGATTTTATACACTTTCTATCTACATCTATCTAACACTCTTTTTTAGGTTACTTAAATGAGTCTTTCCCTTTGTATCAAGCTTGTTCCTTTCACAAACCTTTAGTCCTCCATTTTGGTCTTTTGGTTTCTTGATGTACCATAGTCTTCTTTATCTTCTTGCATCTTCTCTTTCTTAACACCCCTTAGATTTTTATTTTATGAGTTTCTTCATAAGACTATGGATAATACATGTCACTCCTCATAAAATTACCATCTTTTACTTATTTTTCTCCCTAATGTTTTTTGGTTTTTCTTTTTGACACCCCTTGGGTTTTTATTTTGTGAGTTGCTTCATAAAACCATGGATAGGACCTAGTCCTCCTCATAAAATTACCATCTTTTCATGTTTTTAATTCTTTGTTCTCAAACTTTAGCTTTTTCTTATTTTTATAGATGGAATATGTATAACAATTTATGTTATCATGTTTTCCTCCATTTCCCTCATTCTTATAATAAGGAATCACCCTTTATTGTCATTATATCCCTTTTTCCCTTTGTCATTTTTTTTTGATTTGAAGTAATTCAAATTATTTCATGTGTCACTCCTATTGATTCTCTCTTTCTTTCACTCCACATTAGATAAAACAAGGTCAAAGTCAAGATAAAACTTTTATTTCACCTAGATTTATGAGACTCTTAGACCCTATGCCCTTTGAAGTTCTCTCTCTTAGCAACCTTATCCCAAGTATTCAAATGAAAGTCATATTTAGCACCCATGTTTGGTTTTCAAACTCTGTATGGAGGAGGAATAGAAAAATACATCGAGAAAGTTAAAATCCAAAAAATTTGAATCAAAAGGTAACAATATCTAAAATACAACATATAAATCTCAAAAGTCAAATTCAAACCAAAAGATGTGATTACAAACACATCTCCTGTCTCTAATTGAAGCTAAATATCCATAGTTGGCCTCACATAGATTCGAGGTCCTTTGGGATGCGATAGGCCAGTAGATTGGAATAGGGGAATTCAACAAACTCTATGGTGATACCCACTTTCTCACACAAGTACCCAATTTTTGTAGTAAACCGATGACTCTGTAAGGGGTTCTAAGGAATAGGGAGCACATTGTGGGGAGGTAGGTCCATTTTAATTTTCATGCATATAGCCTTCATGGTATGATATATATACTTCATTTGTAGACCTAATACTTGTGTGGCTAAGATAATTCCTTCATATTCTGTAAAATCTAAGGTCCTCTTATTTTGAAAAACCTAATTTGAGTGTCTTGACTTCGATAAAGAGTTCCTCTAACTTGGTTTGTCCTTCATTATCTCCTCCACCCATTTCATTTCCCCCCTTGATATAAAAATTGTTATTCCAAATCTATTTTTCCCTCTTCTTTAATTCCTTCTTCCTCACCTCTTAAAAACATGATAACACTACTTTGTTTTAGTTTTATCTATCCTTAGAGTGAAACAACATGTTTGTGAAACTATGGATTACTTTTTTTTTTTACCATAATTTACATTCCTAGACTTGTTTTACTCTATTTTTACCATTTATCATTTGTTTTACTATGTTTTTGTTATGGACACCTAAGTTTGTACCCCTTTTTTCATTATTGAGTGAGGTTGGATTGTTACTTCTCACTCAATAATGTTGTTTTTCCTTTTTATTTACCTTTTTCCATTTTTGAGTGAGATAAGGATTATTACTATTCACTCATAAATGTTGTTTTACCATTTTTTTCTTCTTTTACCATTGATTTGTTTTATTACCATCCTTTTTTACATGTATCCTTAGTTTGACTTGGTGTGTTTACCTTTCTTACTTAAGGTTAGTTTGTTTAAGTTTTTCAAAATTTAGCAGCGTTGGCTTTTCGATTACCTGATTTACTCTTGTTTTTTGACTTGGTCATTTGGTATAACATACCACTTATCACCCTAGATTTCCAAAATTTTCAAGTATATACTATCCTCATAGCACTAGTTATCTTGGCTTTTCTTGCATTTGTTTATTTTTTCTCTTTAGTTTTGTATTCTTAGGTTTGTCAAAATTAGTCCCTACACCCTACATAATCAAAACTAACAACATAGTAGACAACCATTCTACGAGAAAGGTAAGTCAAGGTATGCATTACATTTTCTTTTTAGTTATTAACTTTTAATTATTTTTGCTTTAAAATACTACAACTTTTTTTTAGCATCAAAATTATATGTCCTATTCTTTACCAAAGCACCATCCCCTATTGCACCTTAGTGACATATGATGAGATTTGAGTGAGGCATATGTATACACATAATATTTTCAACTTTTATCAAATACTAATACTATACATCTTTCAAGAACCCATCGAGACTCAATCTCATTGAGTGCATGCCTTAAAGGGTGCACTGGGAAAGAGGTGGGTAGACCTTTTGGTGCTTGACAAGATTATTGTCCCTTATTGATACATTATTGCCAATCCAACCAGATCTTAAAACCATTCCCTAATTTATTACTCTTCCCTTGCACATTCCTCTAGTTTTTCCCTCTTTCCATCCCTCTTTTCCTCACCTTGACCCCCTTTAGCTAGTTGATTGTACTAATTTGATTGGATCAACCTTGTATAGAATTAGCCTCTAATTACTATATAAAGTTGACAGGGTAGACCCTATACTATTTAGGTTATTTTTCACTTGAAATTTCATCAACACTTTAGTTGACCTAGATTGGCACCAAGTGATTTATCTCTAAAAAACATACAGGGTCAACTGAGTTAACCCCATACAACTAACATATTCAAAAGGATTTAGGGTGAGATCTACCTATAAATACAAGTTCATTTCATCATTATTTCATATGAAATCAAGAGTTAATATTCACTCATGTTTCTTTACAATATGCTCTTCCACCATTTTACTTGAAGATTCTTTTCTTAAGGTTTCTACTTGGAGAATCTAGTCTTGTGAATAAGTCTTGGATGCTCTAGCCTTTCTTAGTTATCCTTAGAAACCACAACAACCTACTTTGAATCCCCATTAGCCAAAGGAGAGAATGAGTCTTGATGGGTTCACATTTTGGTAAGTATATTCTAGATTTGTTCTCTTCTCTTTAGTAGATAGAAGTAGCATAATTATTCACTCAAATAATATTACTCTTCATATTCCATGTATTATGGTCTTTCTCATACTTAGCTTAATTGAGATTCTCTTATACATGTTTTGATTACTTTACTAACTCTCTTTATTATGACATAAGATTTAGGGTGCACTAGATTAGATTTACTTTCTTATTATTAAAATAGAGTGAACATTAAACGTATGACTCTTTTAGGGTTTTTACATGATTGTGTTAGACTGTAGGCTTTAGAACCCTTCCTAGCATGGTGTGTTGTGACAAGTGATCCCCTAATCAAGTTTAGCAGATCCTCATATTGATCATGCCTCGATTTAAAAAATGTATCCCCAATTGGAAGTTTAGGTATGATCTATCTTCTTCGAGCTAGGATTGATTTATAAACATGATGAATTTTTGATTACATACACCTTCTACTAATCATTCATTTTTGTTTTTTAGCCTATCGATACAAACTTTGCAACAAAAAGGGGGAAAATGTAGACACTAGAAAATTGCACCAATAATTTTATATGTTACAACACACCCTTTTAATATCTTGGCCCCCTTTGGGTTATAAATTTTCTTAACCCCCCTTAAAAACCTATTTACCCCTACCCACATTTACCTAAATTAATTAATTAATTAATATAATAAAATTTTATTTACACCTCACCCTAACCAAGCCCATGACTAACTTGGTGACACTTTGCCTTAAGACCATTTCCTACCCTAGCATTTAAGTCCTAATCTCCTAGACTATTTCTACCCACATAACCACCCCCCTTAAATGAAATTGAACAATTTTTTATTGTATTAAATACTAAAATCAAGTGCAAAACTGTTAGGTTGTGGAGCTAAAAGCTTCAACTATGCAGACATGGAGAGGTTGCTGAGTTCCAGAAGTACCAGCATCAACAGTGTAACCAACGTCAGTCATGATGAATGCAAAAGGCAAATGGCATTAGCAGGGAGTCAGCTGACGTCAGTCAGCACCAATCAGACAGGGACCAACGTCAGTCGCCTGTGTGTTATAGAACTATTCGTTGCACGAATAGTTAGTTAGTTGAATTGAGTGTTTGCATGTAAAGGCTATTTCGAGTCTTGAGCTGCGTGGATAATTATTCTAAACTAAGAGTCTAAGTTATTATTTAAGTCTGGGATCTATTTATAGACCCATTGGCATGTATTGTAATCATGAGCTAAAAAGGAAGGCAAGGAAGATCCTTCCATTATAAGATCATTGAGTTGAAAGTTGTTGCAAGCTCATAGGAGATCTACATGTGTAAGTAAGGTATGTTGAATTACAGGTTTCAGGTTCATCGGAGATCTACTTGAAGTACTTTAGATTGCTTGGTACTGGGAGGGTTATTATTGACTGGTTGGAGAGGTGAACACCAATTCTGTGTGTGAATTGTGTGTTGGAACCATTTTTGGTAGGAGAGTGAACTTTTGAAGAATAATTACTGTACACTTGAGGTGTGGAAGCCTCTGAAAGGTGGGAGAAGAAGTGGCATCTTCTTTATTGTATTATTTTTTGTACGAGTATCAATACAAGATTGTGTATTGTCTCTCATATTCTGTGTTATTTGTGAATTTTAGTTACTTGTACTTTTGGATAATTTTGCATGTTTAATTGCTTGTATTTGGTAATCATATTGTGCTCTTTTTGAGGAGCAAGATCCTAACAAGTGGGATGAGAATAGGTGTGTTGTTCTTGGATTCCCCAATAGCTGGTATCAGAGCTTTTGGTTGGGATACTAATAGATTATATCAGATCTAGTTAGTGTGTGTTGATTACAGGTTACTCATAGGGGTTTCTGTTTGAGTGGAAGTAGAGCAATGGCAGAAAAAAGTAAGCTATGAATGGAGAAGTTTAATGGAAAGAACTATCAATTATGGAGGATGTAGATTGAATATTATCTGTATCAGAAAGATTTGTACTTACCATTGGGTGGGGTTGATTGCAAGCCTCAGGATATGAAGGATGAAGAATGGGAGGTTCTTGATCGAAAGTCTCTGGGATCTATAAGGTTGAGTCTTGCATTGTCTATGATTTCCAACTTATCACACGCTAAGACAATAGTAGAGTTGATGGAATCTTTGGCAAATTTATATGAAAAACCCTCAACTTTGAATAAGGTATTTCTTATGAAGCAATTATTTAATTTGCAAATGTTGGAAGGTGGATCTGTACATAGTCATCTTAGTGATTTCCATGGTTTGGTAAACTAGTTAAATTTAGTCAATATTGTTTTTGATGATGAAATTAAAGCTCTCTTAATCTTATGCTCATTACCTAAAAGTTGGGAGAGTTTGGTAATGGCAATTAGCAATACTGCGTCTGCTTCAAAAATCTTAAAAGTGGATGATGTTGTGAGTGTAATCTTGAATGAAGAGATTCGTAAGAAAAGCATAGGTGAATCATCAGGAAATGCTTTGAGTGTGGAAAGTAGGGGAAGGCAAAGAGAGAAGATTAAGTGTGGGAGATCAAGGTCAAAGATAGGTAGGAGATCCAAGTCTAGGTATGGCAGAATAACCTGCTGGAAATGTGGAAAGCAAGGGCACTTAAAGAGAGATTGCAAGTCGGTTAAAGATCAGCATGAAGGACATGAAGAAGAAGTAGATGTTGCAGATTTCATTGCACATGATGCTTTGGTATGTTCTTTGGATAAATTAGAATCTTGGGTTTTAGATTCTAGTGCCTCTTTTCATGCATCCCCAAATAGGGATTTTTTCACGAGTCTGTCCAGAGAGACTTTGGAGAAATTTATTTAGGGGATGGTAAGCCTTGTCAAATGGTTGGCAAATGGAAAGTGAAGCTGAAATTGTAGACAGGTAACACATGGGTGTTAAAGGAGGTCATGCATGTCCCAATTTTAGAGTAGAATTTGATTTCTGTAAGAAGTTTGGGTGATGAGGGTTGCACAGTAACTCTCACAGTGGACTCTTGGAAGGTTACCAAGAGTTCACTTGTTGTAGAAAGAGGTAAGAAAGTAGGTACGTTTTATCTATCTACTTGTATTACTGATTCTCTTTCTAGGTTATCTACTTCAGCTGTAGATTTGAAGATGTGGCTTAATAGGCTTGGTCACATGAATAAGAACGAGATGCATGTTCTTGAGTCAAAAGGTATGCTTTTAGATTTGAAAAGCATGAATCAAGATTTATGTATGTAGAAGAAGAAGGTAATGTTTCTTGAGGAATCTGATGTTGTGACAAGAGCAAGAAAGCCTTGGTTTTCAAGGAGAAGGTGACGAATAGAGATCAACAAAAGGGGCTGAAGAATTTTAAGCAGAGTAAGGGTGATTTGGACAAGGGTTTGATCCAAAAAGAGCTAACGGGTAAAAGTCATTTCTCACAAGAAAAACATAGAGATTGATGTTAGCTAGAAAACCAGCGTTGACATCCAGATAGGGACCAATGTCGGCTATGTGTAGCCCTACATCAGTGACTTAGGGATAGATACACACTAACATCGGTTAGGGGGAATCGACGTCGATGATGAGGCAGTCACATGGAACTGACGTTAGTCGGGTGCAGACTAAGATGTGACCGACATCGGTCATTGAGACAAATTTTGGGTGGACAGCAAGTTATCAAGGAGTCTCAAGCACCCATATGGAGGACTTAAAGGGTAAGTGAGCCTCAAATTTTTCATTTCCCTTCTTTACACTACTTGTTGCTCACTGATGGTAAAGAACCAGGAAGTTATTAAAGAAGCAGAGCAGGTAGATCTAGGAAACAGTGGGAGCTTGGCATGGATGAAGGATGTGATTTCTTGGAGAAGAACCAAACAGGAGTTTTGGGTGGAGTTGCCAGCTGGAAGGAAGCACTAAGAGACGAATGGATGTTCAGGATGAAGAAGAGTGGGAATGGACACATGAGATGGAAGGCCAGGGTATATGGTCTTAAATAAGCTACAGGATAATAGAGGTTTGACCATTGTGTTTCTCTTTACCAGGTTGGATAATAATAGCTACATTATCCTATAACTGTATGATGTGCTTATTGCAGGGTTATATATATAGGGAGTTACTGAACTAAAGGTAAAGCTAGTTCAGAAGTATGTCATGAGGAATCTGGGAGTAGCAAGATTCTTTGGCATGAGTGTAAACTAGGGACATGGAAGGTCACAGGTTGACTTTGTTTCAGGATGATTGTGTGAGATCAGTTAGCACGTCGATGGTTGGATAGTTCACAAAATAGTGTCTTGATTCACATAATGAGGTTAAGTGCATGGTATGTACTAGACTTGAGTTTTTCCAAGCAGTGGGAGTTGTCACAAGTTTGGAGCCAATTGGGAAAGAAGCATTAGAGGGCAGTTTAGTGGATTCTTAGAGGGACCAGTAGCAGGTGCACATGCTATGCAGGGTCAAATTATTTTCTACATGGGTTTATAGATGTGGATGTGGCAAGTGATTTGGATGATAGAGGTGCACCACAAGATTTGTGGTGGTTGGTCTTCAAGAGTGATCTTAAAGAGGGATACAAAACCAAGGGAACAAACTAGATGATGTACAGGTATAGGTACAGTTATAGCTATTTATCTCCAAGTGGGAGATTGTTAAGTTGTGGAGCTAAAAGCTTCAACTATGCAAACATGGAGAGGTTGCTGAGTTCTAAAAGTACCAGCATTGGCAATGTAACTGACATTGGTCATGATGAATGCAAAAGGCAACTGGCATCGGCAGGGAGTCGACCAACGTCGGTCAGCACCAATCAAATAGGGACCGACATCGGTTGCCTGTGTATTTTAGAACTATTCGTTGCACGAACAGTTAGTTAGTTAAACTGAGTGTTTACATGTAAAGGCTATTTCGAGTCTTGAGTTGCATGGATAATTATTCTAAACTAAGAGTCTAAGTTATTGTTTAAGTTTGGGATCTATTTATAGACCCATTGGCATGTATTGTAATCATGAGTTGAAAAGGAAGGCAAGGAAGATCCTTCCATTGTAAGATCATTGAGTTGCAAGTTGTTGCAAGCTCATAGGAGATCTACATGTGTAAGTAAGGTCTGTTGAATTTTAGGTTGCAGGTTCATGGGAGATCTACTTGAAGTACTTTAGAGTGCTTGGTTTTGGCAGGGTTATTACTGACTGGTTAGAGAGGTGAACACCAATTCTGTGTGTGAATTGTGTGTTGGGACCATTTTTTGTAGGAGAGTGAACTTTTAAAGAATAATTACTGTACACTTGAGGTGTCGAAGCCTCTGAAAGGTGGGAGAAGAAGTGGCATCTTCTTTATTGTATTTTTTTCTATACGAGTAGTAATACAAGATTGTGTATTATCTCGCATATTCTGTGCTATTTGTGAATTCTAGTTACTTGTACTTTTGGATAATTCTGCATGTTTAATTGCTTGTATTTGGTAATCATATTGTGCTCTTTTTGAGGAGCAAGATCCTAACAAGTAGGATTAGAACAAGTTTGTTGTTCTTGGATTCCCCAACAAAAACACTTTTTTTGACAAATAGGATCTATTCTATCTTGACTGACATCAGTCATCCCTCAACTGACATTGATTGACAAGGACCATAATCGATTACTTAAAGACTACCCATGACCTTTCTTTAGAAGGTTGAATTGTTTGGTGTAAGAACTAAACTCTTGTTTAAACCAGAGTTGAACCAAACCTATCTAGTGAAGCAGAAAACTAGTCCAGAGACCAAGAAGTGCTTCATCACCTCAATACCAAGGAATCGAGCACTATTACTCTACCCATTCTATTCCATGATTCCAACCAACTCTCATTCAACTTCAAGTCATCCTCAATCCAATAACTCCATAATAACTAAGTATTCTATGCTTTTTGTATGTTTAGTATATTAGTTTAGTTATTTATTTCTTCCACCCCTTCCAATCTCTCCCCACACTCCCTTTTGTGTTAGAGTTTTGTAATTCCAACACCCATTTTTCACCAAATTCCCACTAACCATTCCCAACCTTTTGAGTATTAAACCTTCATGTTTGATATCACTGAGTCTTAATTTTTCCTTTACAACCATCAAAAAACCTTCAAACAACCTAAAAACCCTTTATAGCTAGCCAATGAACTCACTTTTAATGAAAAGCCAAAATGATGAAAATTCATAGTGATCGACATTAGTTAACTAGTAACCGGCATCAGTTAACCAATAACCAACATTGGTCTCTATATAATTGCATATTTTCAAAATATCAAGTTAAAAACACCTATAAATCTCAATCAAAAACCTTATTTCTCAACCCTTGTCACAATATAGAGCTAGAAATGATAATCTAAATCACACTTTAGTACTTTAGCATTTCTTGCGTATAAGTTAATGTCACTTTGTTAAAGCAATCAATTTCTTGAAAACCATTTTATTATTTTTTTTTAAAATACTTTTCATTCCTTTATGTAATCACTTCTTATTATCATTATTTGGAACTTAATTTGTTAAAATTATTAGATTGATAGCCTTCGAAAGGAGTCTTGTACTTCTTGGATCTAGCACTTGCTGGGCAATCCACCCTCCAACCTTACTAATCAATCTAGTTTCTAGTCTTATTCTTATTATAGGTCATTCCTCCCCAACCAAATGTTAGAGGAAAAATCACTAAGGGGGTGTGAATCACTGACCCCAAATAATCTAACTTCAGTTTTGATCTTTACAAACACTTAATCAATTACCACAAACATTCATGAAGCATACACATCATTCATATCAATGATCAAGAGAGACAATGCAAGATCAATAACATAACACGTGACATACATGGGAAACCCTCTTAGGGAATAAAACTCACTGGAACCTACAATTATACTACTATCTTATAATAATAAGAACCAATTTAGACCAACTATAATTGATCAAGGAACTACAATATCTATTAGTGAGACTACAATACCATAAGGTATTGTCACACTTATCTAACTGAGTTACAAAAGCAAATAAAATTTTAAAAAGTTTTACTTTACAAGGATGTTACAACTACCTTAGATGTTGAGCTACCACAATAACACCTATCAACACATCTACCTTTGAACTGATGTCTTCAACACTTGATGATGGACCTCTAATTATCACTCTTCACCTTTGCTCATACTCAATCAACAAGAGCTCTATTTTTCCAATAAAAGTATGGCCTACAGGTCACAAAAATAGTCCTCAATTTATTCTACACTTCAACTCATCCATAATTCACTCTATGACTCTTCTCCATAACTCACACACATAACCCTCTCTTAAATCTCTCCTAAGTTTCATGCTCAAAGTCTAGACATCACTATCTTTGATTTCACTATTTATAGAGCATTTATGATCATCATCATCTTGGTCAAACATTATGCATGCCTTAAACCTTAAGGTAACTATCTCATTAAGACATATCTCAATATTATCTTCATAGATTGGCCATAACATAAATAGGTCACCCTTAAGTAGGTACACCTTTTAATATGGCCCTTGTAGCCCTTATAGGTTTCATGTGAACACATTCACTCCTTTATCACTTCATCAAACCAAAAAAGAAAAAAAAAACCACTACCAAAATCATGGATCCATTTTATATGATCTATAGGTCCCCCTTAAGTGCCAACAACCAACATAAATCCCTTTTACTTAAGCATAATTCACTCAAACAACATTATGTGCACATATTCATTATGAATGAACACACAATAACCTTATACACCTTTGTCAATAATATATACAAATGATCAAAAATTCATAATGCACACATAGAATCCTCATGGAGTCTAAAACACTCCCCAAAAGCTAATTCACCATGAAATTTTGAAATGTCATCTACATAAGCTCAATTACTCTTATTGAGTCACTTGTAGAATAAGCACAAACACATAATCAACTTTGAACATTAATATCTTTGACTGTACACACTTCTAGATCTTAGAATTAGATTCATTAAATGTGCCATGGAGTCCTCTTCATCTTTAATTTTTATAACATGAGCAAATTTATCCTGGATCAAAACTTATAGTCCAAAAACCACATACTAGTTTTTCTTTTGTTAAATTCAAATATTTAAATGTAAATAGTCAAAATTAAACTTCAATCACTTTGGTTGCTTATCATGTCCTCACTTCTTAGATCAATTACATGCAGTTGATCTTGTTTTAACTTTAATACATATGTATTAATTCTCAAACATTAAACATCTAACAATTGACCTCATCTTGTGCAATCTAGAAACTTTGACTCAACGTGCTTCATCAATCTTCTATACATAGCTAAGTCTCTAAAAATTCTAAACATATGTCACTTTGACCTCTTGAATTTAATACACACCATTTATCTCTATCTATAAAATCACCCACTCACCATTAATATCTATCTATATAATCACCCACTCACCATTGATCCTTGGAAGAAGCTCAATCTTTATCTCTGCTCTATGTTAAACATCATGCACTTGTCTTCATCTTGTTACTTCTTGACATCTTCTAGAAAATGTGCTCCATCGATCTTACTTTAAATTTAACTTGTGAATAAATGACTAAGTATGTGAATGTTACTTATCTTTTTTCTAAGGCTAACTTTGTATAGTCATATCTTTTGCTATACTTGGATGTATGATCTCAAGTTTGGACCATATGATCTCCCCACATAAAATAATTTATCCATATAATAATCTGATCCTAGAACCCACACACATGTGAGATATGCCATCATCAACATGCTCACTTATAAATATCTTCCATAGAGCAAACTACGCCTAGAACTACCTAGAAGGCTAACTTTTCCCATGTATATCTTTTAATGTGCTTCATTGCATGATCTAAAATTTAGTGTAAATAAAATAGGCTCAAAAATGAACAAAACCATAAGATCACCTTCTCTTGAAATTTTAACATATGTGAGATGTTCTATCATCAAAATTATTACTAGACTCTTTCTTACCTCATGAAAATTTGGCCAAGTATGGGAAAACACTGTCAAAAAGCCTAGGAACCCAACTTTTCACATACATATCTTTTATCATGCTTAGTCACATGATTTGAGAATTAGCACATAAAAACTAAGAAAAAAAATGAAAAAACCCTTGTGATAATTTTGTCCTAACACCTCTACTCATGTGAATGTTGACCTCATCAACATGCTTACTCAGTTGTGCTTGAGCCCTTTTGTAAATTTGGCTAAGTATGGGAACATAGTGAATTATATCTGAGTAGCTAACTTTGCATCTTCACATCTTTGATTTCACTTCATCACATGACTTTAGATATGGACCATAACAACTAAGGACTAATGTTATCATAACCATATGACCAACTCCCCTTGACTCATTCTCATGTGGCAATGGTGATGTCATCTACCTATTCAAATTTTCTACCACTAGACTCAAAGTGTCTAAATGAAAAATATGATCAACAAAAAGAATTCCAATTATTAACATAAGCACTCAAATCATATAAAACATATTAGGGACCTTTTTCACATTCTCAATACTCCATACTCATCCCTGAACATCTCTAACAATGCTAAAATAGAAGATCAGTAATGTATAATTCAATCACACTAAGACAAGCACATTGTACACTTTATTATTGTCATATAGACTATCAAGGCACTTCATCCACTCACTAGGACACCTCTATGACATCACTAAAAACTATCCAATAATCTCCCCCTTTGTTATTAATTTCAACAATGATCATATATAGCAATATACGGCTCACCTTTTCTCTCTTCAAGCACTCCCATAATATGAACTTTCTCCCCCTTTCACACAATCACAAAGTGAGCACCAACTGATCCTGAGGACTTGAAAAGACCATAAATATGAAATGGCCATCTTATAAATATGATACAAACTCCCCCTTAACTTGAGCCTATCTCTTCTTACCTTGACAACTTCCTCTTACTCCATGTGAACACTCTCTTTAACCAAGCACTACAACCAATGAAGAAAGAACACATAAAAACTAATGGAATCTCATAAAACTCACCAAGAAACATTTGAGAGGGATTCATCCTAAGATCTCTAATCCATTTCACCTTTTAAGCATATTCAGATCTCCACACACCCTAGAGATCCAATAGACATGCTTACTAGCATTCTCTCTCAAGCTAACACAAACACCATCAATAGAACTTCATGTCACTCAAAAAATATAAAACATGCTTTCAACTAATTTGAGAATCTCTTTGAAACAAAAATACCTTGCTCTTTTAGAAAAACTAAGTAAACAACACTCTTCTTCAAATTAAGCCTATCTAACCTCCTTGTAGCCCTACTTGAAACTTGTAGAACCCAAAAATTTATGTAAACACATCTTTAAGACCTAAATCTTCATATATATATATATATATATATATATATATATATATATATATATATATATATATATATATATATAACACTCTCATATTCCCCCTCAATCACACCAATTTTCATCACCAATCACATCCTCTATAATAAACTTCCTTAACAAACTAACTACCCAATCAGGCCTCTAACATGACAAAAATTTGAATATCTTCAGAACCACAAACCTTTAATTCTCTTTGAAGCTTGATTTTACCACCCATTTGTCCCATTAAAATATTAATAAGTCTCATACCTCAATTTATAAGGTAAACATTTTTTCTAGCATAGCCCAAAACCCTAGAATCTCAAAACAAATAGGGTCAACAAACCTCATTTGGTCAATGCACACCTCTCAAACTTCTTGCACACTTGGAGACACCCATCACACACTTCTAGACCAATATTTTAACCACCATAACTTTGGGAACATAGACATCCTATAATCCATTTTAGGCTTGCTTGCCCTTAAGCAAAAAACTAAGAAAATTGAGAGCACTCAAAAATATTCAATTGGCATAAACATACCTTCAGACCACAAAAGTACTCAGATCAAATCACAATGAAATTTATAGACCTTTCTGAGCATCAAAGTCTTCTTGGCATTCCATCAATCTCATTAAGCAACCAGAAGCCATCCATTCTAATCCTATATAATAGCTCCTTCATAAACCTCTAGAGCAAACTCATGAACTTGTTGCTCCCCCTTAACCAAAGACCTTCTCTAATTGTCATTATCATCTTGAGCCCAAAAAATTGCTTCTCCATTGAAAGGAGTCTCTTAAGAAGCATAGTAAAATACCTCCTCTACACCATAATGCTTTACCATTATGTGAAACTAGGAATCCATACCTCCTCATATTCCTTCTCCTCCTTAGTCATTTGATTCTTATAGTTCTTCTTCTTAGTCTTAAGAGAAGTAACTTCCTCACTAAAACATTCTCCTTTTCTTCTATGATTGTATTGATAATACATGGAAACAACATAGATTCATGACATACCTTTTCATTTGAAGAATATTCTTTACAGTTTGGAACCTCATCATTAGGCATAGATAAATGATGTTCTTTGCATGATCCACGCTCAAAAATAGTAGGGTGTTCACTTGTATCTATACATACCTCAAGACTATATTTAACCAGCACCTTGGTCTTTTGTTTGAGCTTGGTCTCTTCACTCACAACATGATTAGAAAATGAGAGCCTTTAGTACTCTTTAACTTCTAAATCATTCTCCACCATAGAAAACAAATTGCTTGGACCTACAGTCTCATCATGGCTCACACTTTTCACCTTTGGATTCCATGTGTTAACATGCATTCTTCCTTGCACTCTAGGAGCCTGATTAAACTTATTCTAAATTATAGACCTTTTTATTCACAATTGTAGCACACCATACCTTTTACAAGAGACATATCTTTCCTTACCTTATCTGGACAAAAATTTAGAATATGTCCAATGTCATGATAATTAAATCACTTAACTCTATTCACATTTTTTGACTAATCACCCCCATCATAATCCCATGCAAACTCATTTCTAACCAGTCTCTTGCATTCTCTAGCCCTATAACTAAATTGATTACATGTGTAATAGTAACCATTCAATCTTGCATACCTCATGGTATTTGGCTATCTGATATTATTTGTTTTCATTATACCAACACCTTCAGTCCTTATCTAATGATTTTTATTCAAAGTATGATTTTCCTTGTTCATATTAGTCTTCATCTTATCTTGAGTTACATTCTTTTATTCTTCTTTATATCCAAGATAATTCTATCACTAGCATGATTTTGACAATGCAGAATGTTGTCTAGATCACATGAGCTCTTTTCAAATCTAAAAAATGACCTCACCTTAATAGATGTCTTGTCTAACTTAGATTTTAAAAACTTATTTTTAAAAACATACCTTAAACATTTATCTTGTTTAGCTTTTAGGCTTGTAGACAAAATTTCCAATTGACAATTAGGATTCTTGATAATATCTTCATGGTCCTTGGTGTGTTCATTCATTCTTGCCTCATACACATTGAATTATTCCTAATATTCCTTGAGTTTATATTTCATCTTATATATCTTATTCTCAATCTTTAGTTCTTCAAGAGCATTCATCAATACAGTCCACCTCGTCTTCATCATTACCTAAATCACTCTAAGTAAACACCTTCTGATGTGAGTAAATTCCTTCCTCAGCCATGAATAGAGCTTCATCTTTAGTAAGACCATCATCTTCATGATCATAATCTAAGTTACTATCTTCACTCTCATTTGATGAGCTGCAATATTCTTTGGTGTAAAGACTCTTCTTGGTCTTGAAGGACTTCTTATTGTTATAATTTTTGAATCCTTTCTTCTTTTATGTCTTCTTGTCTTTATCTTGGCCTTCACCATTATCTTCAGCACAATTATTCTCTTGCCTATGAAGACACTTACTATCAAAATGTCCTATCTCTCCATAATTAAAACATTTGAAGGGTAGTTTACCCTTATACTTCCATGAGCTTGTGTTCATCTTCCTAGTAATCAAAGCAATTAGTTCATCCTCATCAGTTTCATATATGTCATCCTCTTTGGATTTATTACTTTGTAACTTCTTCTTAGGTTTCATCTCTATCTTGAATGTTCATTCCTTATTTCATGGTATATCATCATTTATTCTCATCTCATATGCAATAAGAGTGGCATGAAATTGATCCTTTTTCAACTGATTAAGATCATGACTTCATTTTATAGAAGATACTTTTGGATCAAACTTGAGAGATAGAGACCTTAATACCTTTTAGACTATAATATCCTCTTCAATATTCTCTCCAAATCCTCTGATGATGTTCAAAATCTCATCAACTCTCTATAGAAATGATGTTATAGAATCTTCTTCCTTCATCTTGGGGCTTTCAAATTGCCTTCTGTGAGTCTGCAACTTAGCAAGATTGAATTTTAAAATGATCTACATTTTTTCCCATATATCTTTATTATAATTACAATGGATTGCATTGGTGCATTCAATTATGAAAGACCACAAGTGGTAGCATTCATTACCTTGGAATTGTTCTCAAACAACTTCTTATTTGCAGCACTAGAAGGAGGATGAATAGGAGAAACATAACCATCTAGAACATATTTCCATCTACCAAACCCTAGGGACATTATGCATGTTTTCATACTTGCACTCCAAAGAGCATAATTAAATCAATTGAACATTGGTTCTTGCTTAGTAGAGAAACCTCCTTGATGACTACCCATATTGTACCTTAGATCACCTTCAAGATATTAAGCCTTTACCAAAGGATCTACTCTGATACTAATTGATATAGGTACAATCACTAAGACAAAGGTTGAATTAGTGAGCCCAAATAATCTTAATTTAATTCTAATCTTTAAAAACACTTAATCAGCTACCACAAGTATTCATGAAGCATACACATCATTCATAGCAATGAGCAAGAGAGACAATTCAAGATCAATCACATAACAATGACATACATGGGAAACCCTCTTGGGGAATAAAAACCACTAGAATTTGAAATTATAATACTATATTATAATAATAAAACCCAATTTAGACCAATTGTAATTGATCAAGGAAATACAATCCATATTTAGTGAGATTATAATACCACAAGGTGTTGCCACACCTATCTAGCTGATATATAATAACAATTAGACTTTTGGTAATTTTTACCTTGAAAGGAGGTTACAACCACCTTAGATGTAAATTTTCCACAACAATACCTATGAACACATCCACCTTTGAATTTATGTCTTCAACACTTGATGATGGACCTTTGTTTATCACTCTTCACCTTCGCTCATACTCAATCAATAAGAGCTCTATTCTACCAACAAAATTATGACCTACAAGTCATAAAAATAATCCCCAATATATTTTAATCTTTAACTCATTCATAGGTAACTCTAATAATCCTTCACTCTATAACTCAAACACACAAGCCTCTCTCAAATCTCTCCCAAGTCTCACACTCAAAGTTTAGAAATCACCATCTTTGATTTCACTATCTATAGAGAATTTATGATCATCACCATCTTGGTTAGAAATTAGGCATTCCTTAACCCTTAAGTAAATTATCTCATTGAGATATATATCAATAAAATCTTCATAGGTCAGCCATATCATTTATGGGTCATCCTTAAGTAGCTACACCTTTTAATAAGGCCCTTGTAGCCCTTATAGGTCTCATGTGAAACCATTCACTCCTTTATCACTTCATCAAACAAAAAAAGAACAAAAAACAAATACCAAAATCATGGTACATTCCATATGATCTATATGTCCCTATTAAGTTCTAACAACCAACATATAACCCTTATTCTTAAGCACAATTCACTCAAACAACATTATGTGCACATGGTCATTATGAACTAACACATAGTCAATTTATACAACTTTTTTCATAATATATATGAATTATCAAACCTTTATAATGCAAAAATAACATCCTCATGGAATCTACAACACTCCCTAATAGCTAATTTACCATGAAATATCAAAACAACATCTACATAAGCTCAATTACTCTTATCAAGTCACTTGTAGAATAAACATGAACATGTAGTCAAATTTGAACCTTAATATCTTTGATTGTACACACTTATATATCTTAAAATTATATTCATTATATTCATCATGGAGTCCTCTTCATCTTTACTTTTTACAGCATGAGTAAATTCATCTTAGATCAAAATTTATGGTCCAAAAACCATAGACTAGTTTTTCCTTTATTAAATTCAAATATTTAAATATAAATGGTCACAGTTAAACTTCGACCACTTTGATTTCATCTCATGTCCTCATTTATCAAATAAATTACACATCATTGATCTTTTTTGAACTTTAATTCATAGGTACCAATTCTCAAACATTAAACATTTGATAGTTGACCTCATCTCATGTAATCTAGAAACTTTAACTCAACATGCTCCATCGATCTTTTTTACATAGCTTAGTCTTTAACAATGATAAATAGTTGTCACTTTGACCTATTAAATTTAATACACACCATTTATCTCTATCTATATGATCATCCACTCACTATTTATCCTTAGAATAAGCTCTATATTTATCTCTGATTAGCATTAAACATCATGCACTTGTCCTCATCTTGTTGCTACCTAACATCTTAGACAAAATGAACTTTGTCTATCTTGCTCAAACTCTAACTTGTGTATAAATGAATAAGTATGGGAACCTTATTTATCTACCTATAATTCCAAATTTTCATAGCCATATCTTTTGTTTGTTTGGATGCATGATCTCAAATTTAGATCATATAATCTCCCCACATAGGAGAATCCATCCATATAATAGTTTTCTCTTGGAACCCACACACGTGAAAGATATGAAATCATCAACATGCTCACTCGTAAATATCTTCCACAGAGCCAACTATGCCTAAAACTACATGGAAATCCAATTTTACTCATGCATATCTTTTGATGCGCTTTATCACATGAACTAAAATTTAACATAAATAAACTAGGCTCAAAACTAAACAAACCCATATGATCAGCTTCTCCTGAAATGTCCACATGTGTGAGATATGATACCATCAAAATGTTTACTTGGATCTTTCTTACCTCATGCAAATTTGGCTAAGTATAGGAAAATAGTGTCAAAATTTTTGGAAGCCCAACTTTGCACATGCATATCTTTTATCACACTTAGTCACATGATCTGAAAATTAGCACATAAAAACTAGGCACAAAAATGAATAAAACCATATGATAATTTTTTCCTAACACCTCAAATCATGTGAATTTTGACCTCATCAAAATGATTACTCGACTCTACTTGAGCCCTTTTACAAATTTGGCTAAGTATGGGAACATAGTGAATTTTATCTGAGTAGCTAACTTTGCATCCTCATATCATTGATTGTACTTCATTGCATGAATTGAGATATGGAACATAAGAACTAGAGACTAATGTGATCACAACCATATGACCAACTCACCTTGACTCATTCATACATGGCACTAGTGATGTGATCAAACTACCTACTTAGATTTTCTACCACTAGACTCAAAGTGTTTAGATAAAAACTATGATTAACTAGAAGAATTCAACTTATACACACAATAATTCAAAGCATAGAAAACATATATGGGATATTTTCCACATTCTCAATGCTCATTACTCATCCCTAAACATATCTAACCATGTCAAAATAGAATATCAACCAAACATACTTCAAGCACACTAGGACAAACACATTACACACTTTGTGAATGTCACATAGACTATCAAGGCACTTCATCCACTCACCAAGACACCTCCATGATATAACCATGACATCACTAACAACTCTCCAACACTAAAGAGGATTAATTCACGTCATCTAGATCAAGGGAGAACACAACCACATTTAGTTTCATTCACCTTCCCCCTTTCTTCTAGTTTTACTTATTTTTAAAAATAAATGAAAATGATCTAGAAATATAGTGAAACACAAACAACCTTTCAAAAGTGTATTCATGTAATAGGGGATAATCAACAAGCTAAATTCCAAGCCTCTCCCATCGAAGTATTAGGTACTTTATTTGGGAATCTAATTATTGTTTTTATTGATACTAGAGCTAATAAATGCTTTATTTCTCATAGAATGCTAAGTAAATTATCTATGAAAGCTATTTTTATGTAAAATGCATAGTCATTAAAGTATGGGAGTGAGTCCAATGTCAAGATTGATAGTGTATACACATAATATTTCCAAACTTTTATTTATTATTAACACTTTGTATCTTGTAGGAACCTGTCAAGTCTCAATCTCTCTGAGTACATGCCTTAAGAGGTGCACCAAGAAAGGGGTGGGTACACCACTAGCACTTCATAAGATTGTTATTCCTTTTTCCACTTTCCATATACACACTTGTCTCCTAGAACAATTTACCCTAAGCTTATTCTTCTTATTCGTACCTATTCTAGTCTTTTCCTCTTTCCATTCCTCCTTTTCTTTCCATGACACCCTTTTGGATAGTCAGTTATACTAGGTCAACTGGGTCAACCCAATACAGTTTAGGGTATTTTTTACTTTCTTGGCTTGTTAGCCTTTTGGCTAACCTAGCTCTAACCTAGTGATTTGTCCCTAAAAACACACTAGATCGATTGGGTCAATCCTATACAATTGACATTCTTGGGAAGATTTAGGGAAAGATCCACTTATATATACAAGTTCATTTCCTGCCATTTCATAAGATAATAATTAATAGTGAAGAAGTGCAAGTGAACATTTGCTTATTGACCATTTTAATTGAGGAATAAATCTTAGGTTTCCATACTTTCATTGGAGATATGTATCTTATCTTATGGAGAAGTCTTTTGGATGCTTAGATAGGCTATGTATCTTAGATCTGATTTATCTTAGTTATCCTTATATACCACAACAATCTCTTGTGAAGCACTTTAGCCAAGGGTGAGATTGAGGCTTGGTGGGTTCATCTTCAAAGGTAAGTATTCTTAACTTTATTTCTCCTTTTTAAGAGTAGATAGATAATGAATTTGTATTCTTATCCCATGTATTAGGATTCCATATACATTGACGTGATTATATGTCTTCTAATACATGTTTATTAAAGTTTGTTTTATTGTTTCTAACCCCCACTTTGTGCCACAAGCTTTGGTGTGCACTAGATTAGATTTAATTTCTTATTATTAGAATAGAGTGAATGTTTTAAACATTAGGACTCCATTAGGGTTGTTTTGAAATCATGTTATACTATAGGCTTTATAACCCTTCCTATCATGATATGTTATGACAAGTGATCCCCTAATCAGGTCTAGCAGATCCTCATATTGGTCATGCTCCTGCTTAACAAGTGTATCCCCAATTGAAAGAGTAGGTATGTTCTATATTCTCTAAGCCACGATTAATTTATAAATATGATGCATTTATGATTTCATACATTTTAGTGAACCTGACATGAAACTAACCATTGGAGGATTTATTTCACTCTTTTCATTATTTTAAGTCATGCTTTTGATCATCATTTTATTATCATATAGTTTTGACATACTAGATCAATTTTGTCGACCCAACTATTTTTCTTTATGCACAGTTTTCTAGGAATAACAAATTAGATCAACCCAATAGACCTAATACACGTTTCTATCCTTTGAAATACCTAGTTCAACCTACTAGGTTGACCCAGTTGACCCCGTATAGTTTTAGCACTTTTTTGGTAGGTTTCTGTATAGCTTGATCAATCCTGTTAACCCAATTTAGAGTTTTTTCATGCATACTTCAAAGTTATTCATCATAAATATTTATTCATTACATCTTTGATCCACCAAGGTTCCTTTATATTTCTCTATTTTTTCCTTTTATGTCTTTCCTTTCATAATTTGTAGTCTTTAAAACTACCCTTGCATAGTCAATTGGATCAACACTACCAACCCAATTCTATGTACTGTTTAAAATAACTTGATCAATATTGTCAACCCAATTCATTTTCATACCTTTCTTCTATAGCACATGTTTGACCCTATCGATCCTATTCTATATTTTGTTCATATAGTGTTAACACTATACCTTGTTTCAAATTTGGAATTAACATCATATCTACTAGTAATTAGTTCACACATTTCTTTTGTTATTGTTTGCATGCTTAGAGTAGTTCACATAGTCTAATTAGGGGATTTTTAATTAATCACTTAGTTTCACTATTTCTATTTTATGCAGACATGGCCAAATCATAAAGACATAAACATGCACCTTAACATCTTGTCTATCCTAATACAACCTACTTTAACATGCACTTTAACCAAGGGGGAAGCTGATATGATGCTTTGGTCAAGTATAAAACATGGTTAATGGTATATTCTAGCTAATCACTTAACACCCTTATCACTTTGGTGTGTGAAGTGAGGGAGTAGGCCCCAATACCAAGCCTGTATCATTACCATTATAGCCCCTTTTAGTATAAACTACCTGAAACCATCCTTAGATTGATAAATAGTACCTTGCTTATAGCCAACTTCCAATCACATTGAAAATCATTCTTAATAATTTAAAAAACATTCAGGTTGACCAATTAGTTATCTTTACTTTTCAAGTTGTTTGCTTGCTCTTTGTCCAATTGTGTGCACAAAATATTGCATTAGCCAATGTTAGTGCACGATTTTGCTTTGTGTGTTTCAATTAGATTGGCCAACGTTGATATAATTGGTTGTTTATTTCCTTTCCGTACTCACTACCTTTCATTACTTATAAACTTATCTTGTTTCATTTTCACAATATGATTAAGTCTTCTCAAATTCCTTATCTACTATATTGGATTAGCCTGATTGACCCAATAGCTTTTTGACTTTTGTGCACTATATTAAATTGACCCAATCGACCCTGTAGAGTTTTATAATCCCTATTTATGTACTGGATCAACCTAGTTGACCATGTATAATTTTATAGTCCCTATTAATGTATTGGATCGACCCAGTTGACCTTGTACTATTTTATTCACCTTTTTGTCCTTTTCTTTCTCATCTCTCTTCTTTTCCCTTCATCATGGGCTCTCTATTGGATAATGACACTAAGTTATAGTCAACAGACATGATGAACTTTACCAATCCTAATAGGGTCTCCATAGACATAACAAGACTCTTCTTTTGGATGCTAGTAATGTTCCTATTGTTACTTACAAAATGAACTATGGGACCCCTCCACATACCTCTTCATATCATAATCTTCTTTTCTCATTAGAAAACCAAATTGAGCTAGAGTATACTTCTAAGATTCTTTTCATTATTTCCAAATTTTCTTAACATAGAGGAAAGGATCTTTCTACCATTTATAACCTCATAATTAGTGATCAAGTTAAAGAGCCTCATTCACCTACTCATACATTCTAAATATGATTTGGAGGTGCCACTTTATTTGGTTCTCAAACTCTTCCTTCAATTTCTACTCCTTATGCCATGACATCTTCTCTAACCTCTTCTACCTCCATGTCTAGTATCTCAACTAACATGGTAGGTTCTACATCTAGTGGGCCTCTCATAAGATCCACTATCCTTAATACTTCCACTAGTTCATTATTTTCTACCCAATTTAATCATGCTTCTAGTGATTCTTCCTCTCAACCATTCACTAGTCCATCTTTTGCTTCAGAAGAAAATTTTGCCACTAGTGCCTCAAATTCTCATAGTTCTTCTCAATATCATATCAACACTAATAGTGGTACCCAAGCCACTAACACCAACACAAATACAAATTCTAATGTTTCTAATGTTAATCAAACACACCAAATTTTATTGCAAAATCTCAATAAAATGAATACCTTTCAAGCACATAACTCAAATCAAATGATGAAAATACAAAACCACCTTATTAATCTTCAATCTCATCTGAAACCAATGTCTTGGGGCAAACATAAACAAAATGTTCCCCCTCTACCTCTTAAATATTCTAAATCTAATCTCATTCCTTAAACTCATTTAGTCAATAAAACCATTAAGCATATAAAAAATGAACCTCTCACTACTCAAATTGCCAACATTGATATAGGAGGTATAATACCTACAATTTCTTATAATGGGTCAACTGATCCTACCCTTCATCTTAAAACATTTAGAAATATTTACAAGGATTGGTTCAAATTAAAAACCTTTACCACTATCAAGCTCCTAGCCAAAACTCTCATGGGTGATGCCTTGGAATGGTACAATCAACTTAGAGCTCATTTGATTCCTAGTTTGGATGACTTAGTAAATGATTTAGTTTAAGAATTATAAACTAATGATCTTCCTAAAAAAACTTTGGCTCACTTCATTGATTAAAAACAACATGAGAATGAAATTTCCCATGAATTTTTTAAGAGATGGAAGACTTTGTCAAACAAATGTGAACATAACATGATAGATGACAATCTTTTTCATCTATTTACAAATGCCCTCTTTCCTAAGTTACAATATCGAGTATGCACTCTCTCTCTACGTACCTTAGAGAAGGATATTGACCAAGCTAAAATAAAATATTTCTTAATGCATAAATTTGAGCCACCCCAACCTTCTATGGGTATTTATTTATTACTTAAAAATAAAAATTGCAATATCACCAATGATGGTACTACTGATTTGTATGACACCATTCAAAATGTTCAAGTTGTCATTCTTAACACTTAATCAAAACCAGCTCCTTCTTCTCAAAAATCTAATAATCCTCATTTATCTTCACCCAATAACATCAATTTTCACAAAATTCTATCCTCAATTGAATTGCTTAAGTGTCTACCCAAGCCTCTTCCACAAGAGCTTTAACCTACCCATCTTATCAAATCCTAGTATGATCCTAACAAATTTTGTTGGTTTATGCTAGTTGGGGTCATTCTCATGAGACCTATAGAAAACTTTGTAAGTTATCTATGGATTTTCTTCTTAGACCTATTTTTTATCATGATTCCATTATCCATAAGTGTCAATAAGCCTATGAGATTTCTTGTAAGGACTATAAATCAAATGATAAAACTCAAGCCTTGAATCAAGAAAATGTTTATTTGGATATCTATGAAGATCCTTTACCTAATCATAAACCTATCCAATAAAATCAAGACAAAACCACCCCTTCAACCAATAACATAGAATTTTTTGTTGAACCAACTTCCAAAGAAAATGTGGTTATCATGACTAATATGTAAAGGGTGGTGGCTTTCATTGATTCCCAACCTATCTATACTCATTCCTATAAGACATATCATATTATCCAGGATTCTTCTCCAACTCATTTAAATGAGTTGGGGAAAGAAGATCTTATCATTTTTGAAGATCTAGTTTATGATTCTCCCTTGGATAAAACATCCCATTCTATTTCTACCACTCTTCCATCACCTTCCAATGCTAATGATAATAAAGATTCTACTAACACTTCTTCAAATTCTCAAAATTAACTTAAACCAACTAGTTCATCATCTTCACATGATTTACCACTTTTTTCTAAACCTCCTTCTTCTTCTTATCAATAAAAATTTCAATGTACTTCAGCTCCTCCCTCGAAGGACCTCTTCAACCATTACACACCTATATCTACTAACCTTTTTATGGGATATGATGAGTGTGATCCCATTGCAGAGCTCACGGATCTCCCATCTCAAATTCCATTCCTTAAGCTTATGAGGACTTCCCCATGTCATAGAAACTACCTCATGTAGCTCTTATTTGAGATGAATGTCCCTCATCCTCCCCTTACAAGATGGGAGGCAAATTTATCTGGTTCTAAAGATATTATCTTACAATAATGTGAAGAGATGTCTATAAATGATGATGAAACTATAAACACTTCTCTTTCTCTATGATTTCCCATATATTATATGATTCTCAATGAGATTTTGCTTCATGTAGATGATCCTCCCTTATTTATTAGCATCCAAATCGGTGATATCAAAGTTAAGCATGAAATTGTTGATGAGGGTTTCAACACCTATGTCACTTATCTTGATTTTATTAAGACTCTTAGATATTTCAAATATAATCTTCAATCTACATGCATCACATGCCAATGATATAATAAAAGGTCAATGCCTCCTCTAGGTTTCAGGTGGCTTCCCATTACCATCCCACCTATCATTATTCATATGAAAGTGATGATTTTTAATTTTCCCCTTTCTTATAACATATTGCTTAGTAGGTCATGGACTCATCACATGAGAGCTATCACTTCCTCTGCCTACCAATGCATTAAATTCCCTCACAATGGATCCATTTATAGGATTCAAGGTGAAACTAACCCTTAGAATTTTAAACAATTCCAAGATCATGGTGTCATAAAGATTCTTACTGTTAAAACTTTACCTAGTGTTCCATTTTGTGAGTCTCAACATCTCAACTTTCATGTTTATTCAACTCACAATTACAATGGGAATCCTAAGCTCATTGGTTACATTCCTCCTAATCTTTTATATTTCAATGATGATGAGCCTGATGAGATTAACTTAAATATAAAAAATTCCAATCTCTCACCTCATCTCATCTTGTAACTTCCTACTTCCTTGTAGCCTCATTCTCATAAGCCTTCTTTTAATGACATTACCATAATCTTGACCAAGACTAGGCATTTTATTCACCATGATTCATTAGATGACAAGGTTATTCCTACCTATGTAATTAATCTTCACACCCTAGATTATTATGATGGTTATTCCTTAGATGATATGTTATTAGGTGGTCTTGTCCAACCTCGTGATACTAAGATTGTCCATTATCATTCTTCTTTACTTGAGTCTTTTTGTGCATCTCATCATTTTCCTTCACTCGTAGTTCCTAATTTTTAAATTTTCCCCTTTATTTTAGGGTAGAGATGGAACTGACACCTCTAGTTTTTGAAGAGCCATATAGGACTATGCTCATGGATTGTGTTATGATCATGTCTTACTATTTTTCTAGCTACCCTAACCTTCATAGTTGGTTTACCCCTAAGGTTAGTGTAACTCTCTTTAGACCTTATATAGATCCCATTCCTCCCTTAGTAGATCCATCTATAGTTGAACCTCTTCCCACTACTACTATAATTGATCATTTTTCTACTCTTACTATTATTGAGCTTACCCCTATTTTTGATAATATTGCTCCTTCCTTTGAGCTTAGTTCCTTTCCTTCCTCATCACCCTCCCTTGGTGATGGCTTACTTCCTTTTCCTAAGATGGATCCTCTACCCACCAAATGGGTCTATGAGTGTTCACCATCTTATTCCACTCTTTTTTTACCTCCTTTTATGAGTGCTTCTACTAAAACCACTCATAAGCATATCGTTTACTTCTATGGGACAGATAACCATTCTTCCACCCATTGTCACAAGTTGTGATAATACATTGATACCTTGCATCCTTCTTCCCCATCATCATACAAATCCATACCTCCCCCAAAGGTATTTCTTAAATATTTTCCCAAGTATGGAAAGGTTTATTTCCTATGGCATTTATGCAACACCCATTATATTGATCATTATTGAATCCTGCAACATCTCAAATATCACTTTATAACTATTCTTGGATCTTCTACCACTCCTTCCACAAGTTGTTCCCACAAGAAGTCTACTCCTTCTTCTCCTATGGCTCCACCTCTAGTGGTTCCATCACCTCCTATGTTCCCTTCACTACCTTTTATGCCTCTACTTGTGGACCTTCCCTCACTTGTGGATCCTTCTCCACTCGTGAGTACTTCACCCATGGATCCTTATTTTCTGGTGATTCCTTAACCTCTCATAGATAATTTTCACATGCATTCTCCTCATGATATACTACCTAATTTTCTTCCTCAGCATGATCCTTTGATCATTCCTACTTTTTCATTTGAAGAGATCAAAAAAGAAGTATTTGCCTAGTATTCATTGAAGATTGTTAAAACCTTAGTAGTAGTTTGATTACGGCTTCATAGAGACTTATCTAATGTATTGGATAATGAGTATGGATATATTTACTAGTATTCATGAGCACATGCATGGTTATTTCACATTTATATTATATTGGGTGTGTGCTCTAATCTTATTTCTATCTGTTATATCATGATTTCTTACTTATTGTACTATATCTTGCTTATCTTTTATATTTTACATATGATTGTGTTTTTCATTACTTTCCCTTCCCTTTTTCCTAGAGTTTTTCTCAAAACTCTCTTGCTTGTATCTTTTTTATTATTTTTCTTTCTTATCCTTATTTTTCATAGATAATTTGGCATGGTGATTTGGTTATACATACCCTATTACCCTTGGTTATTATTTCTCTTCACCATGTGATTAGTTAACAAATAATATATCTCATTACTATCTCCTTTTACCAATCCACTTTGGATCTCCTTTTTCCCTTCATTTTTCTGCAAACTAAGCATATACATGGTTGAGACTTGAGATCACATATTAGTTCATTATCAAGCCTGAGTGTCTTAGTTAATCTTTGTCTTTGGTTACTTAGTTTCCTTTAGCCTTATCCTAAATCTCATTCATGTGTATCACTATCTCTCTCATGATTGGTAATTCCAAATCCATATATAGGAGGAATCTTAAAAATCCTTCAAAAGAATGTTAAAATCCAAATCATTTAAAATAAAAGGCAATGATATCAAAAGGAAAAATTATTCTTGAAAGTCTAATCACACTAAAAGATGTGACTCAAAACACATCTCCTTCTTCTAGTTGAAGCTAAAACTCCAAAGTTTGCCTCATGGTAGAGCTAATGTCATTTGGGGTATGGTAGGCCATTAGATTAGAAGAGAAGAAACAAAAAAATCTTTTAGTGTTATCTACTTTCTCATGCAAGTACCCAATCTTTGCAGTAGACCGATAGCTCTGTAAGGGGTCCTCAAGAATGGGGAACATGTCATGGGAAGATAGGTCCATTTTATTTTTCTTTTATGAATCTACCTTCATGAGTTGATCTTAGTAATGCACTTATTTTCCTATAAAGCTTTATGTTTATAGAGAATAGGTTTCCTTTGCACATAGATGACCACTAGTCACTTAGTGCCTTCTCATGTCCTTGATATGCCTCTTTCCTCCTAAGGTCTTCTCATAAGACACATAAGTATTGATTTTTACACTCCTTTTTCATTCCTTATATCCCTTATATAACGTCTTGAGAAATAATATTTTATTTATCAATCACTCACCTTGAGATTTCATTTGTGAGTTGCATTGTAAGACTTCAGATAGAAATGAAACATCCTCACAAATTACCATATTTTCCTTCCTATTAATAACCCATTGCCTTGATTACTTGATTTTGCTATTTATTCCACCCCATTGGTGTTCTCTTTATCGAGTTACAATGTAAGACCATGGATAGGACACAACCCTCACAAAATTTTCTAATACCCAAGTCACCATCCAAATTACATGCATCAAGTTTGAGATAAGGTTTGATCGATTATGAAGTTAGACATCATTTTACATTCTTCCCATCTTGATTTAGTATGTTTTATGCTTACTTCATTTTTCTTTCACCTTTTTATCTTCTTATTTTTTTATTAAGTGTAAGATTACAACCATTTCTTGAATTTTTCATACTTCCCTACTTGAATTAGTGTGATCAATTTAAGACCAATCTTTTACAATTTTGTTTTTCTTTCATACTTTCTAGCATGATTTAATACTTTCAATTTTTATACAATTTATCCCCTTTGACATTCCTTATATTTTATTACTTTATTTGTCATACTTCCCAATGTAATGTTAGTATAATTTAACTTATTTTAATTTGGTGCAAAAATCTTTCACATTCATTTGAAAATAAATATCTTTTTACCATCTTGTTTTGCCTTTTTATTGGTTCTTTATACTTAGTCATTTCTTATTATTACACATTTTTCAACTTGAAATAATGTGTAGTACATTTTTTTGATTGATTATATTTTTCCAAGTCCTTTTGCCTATTTCCTTTTAACCATGCATGTGTTTTTCATACTGCTAGAAAAGAAACCACATCTCACATATTTCCTATAGAATATACAACAAAGATAAATACATGTGATAGAAAGAAATATATCTAAAGCATCCACAACCTCAACTATAATGAATAAACAAAATCAACCATAATGACAACATGTACATCCAACAACAATATGCCAAAATGATCCATCACACACACACACATATTTGTATAAATTCTATGATATATATATATATATATATATATATATATATATATATATATATATATATATATATATATATATATATGTATGTATGTATGTATGTATGTATGTATGTATGTGTGTGTGTATGTATGTATGTATCATGAATTTTATACAACAAATACAACCATATTCAATGCTCCCACTCTATGGTTGGGTCCCATCCTCTCTATTTCATGGCCTAGCCTCATTGCTTATTGAGGTATTAGTCTAACTCCTTTGAATGGTATGATTTAAGCAGGCCATTTAGGATATCAATCTTCATACTTTTCCTTATAGGTGTGATACCCAAATATATAACTCTACCAATTGGGTCTAGTTCTCTGTCATCTATGCTATTATAGCTAGGTGTATAGCTCTCTAATCTTCTAGAGCCTACCATGATTATAGTTCTCATATACCCATCATTACTAATGGATGCATCCTATCTATATGCACCCATATCTATATCACCACCTCTCTAGCAAATCTGAACCAATTCACCTAAGCTAAGGTAGATGGTACACTTAGATCCTCTAGTGTCATGAGGTCATATGGCTATAAACTCTCATCTAGGATGTCATGGAGTGTTCCCCTCACCAAGGACCCCCATTTATCCTCCTCATCCTCACCTACACTTTCAAAATCCCAAAAGATGGATATTAGATCATTATTATATCTCAAAATATCTATCTTTCTTTACAAACAAAATATAATCAATAATTTTACCATATTTTTTTACTTATCTATGTCTTGAATACTATGGTCTCACCATATGCATGACTACCTAGCACAATCTCCCCATTTACATAGCCTCCTAGAACCTCCTCTATAGGCTACCTCCTCAACTCAAACCCAACTATCATGACTTGTGTCAGTCTTAGCCTAGATCTGAGTGGTCTCTCTATCATCTCCTCTAGCTCATCTATGAGGTCATATGGGATAGTAATAGTCTCCACTCTCTCCTCTACCTCATACCTCCATCCACATCATGTTCTTATTGGTCATTACTCATCTCATTGTGCAACTAGAAGTGATACATTTACTATCTCTACCTTTGCATCCTTATCCTCTTGCTTAGCTCCTCATCATGCCTGACTAGTCCATGGTTATTCTCAATGTGGCCCTAGTCCTCTCCTCCCCCATAGATCTCTCACATATTAAGCCCACTACTCAAGAATTAGTATTAGTGTCAGTAGATGAGGTAGTCCAATCTTCCTTGGCACCCATGCTACTAAATGCGTCTCTCTCTACTAAGAATAGTGTCTGACCACCTCTATCCTATCCATCACTGGTGTAACTATGTCCCAACTCACCCATGTAGCTGTTATGTGCTCATATGGTTACCACATGATGTCTATACATCTCATTGATTATATCACTATGATGTAGGGCATATCCCATGCTACCTAGACCTCCCTTTATCTTTATACTTGAGGTAATCTATCATTGACCACATGGGGTAACCTAGTTGGTTGATATCTAGGAAACCTCTCATATATCTAAGTTGTTAGAAATATGATCGATCCCATGGTCTTCTACCCTCTAAATATAATCTCATACATATCATGTACTAGCTAGACCTAGATGATAGATCTTAGGTTATATATAACTCACTCCTCTAAGATCATCCTGATCAAGGCTACCATGAATAGTGGTACCTTGCTATTTGACTTGTGACAAAGCACTTGTTGTGTCACAAGGCTTATGATATCCTTTTATATATTCAAAATCTTTGATTTATAGACATCAAATATACTAACTCTCCTACTTGGTAATATCATCTATGAGCCTATAGCCCAAATGGCTAAGGCTCTTTTCTCCACTAGACTATCTGGTATCCCTACAATCACATGTGTTCCTACTATAAGTAGCCCCAAGATGGCATGGATATCCTATAGCATGATATCCACCTCTATTTTATCCCCATCCACCTCCCATCTTAAGGCCTTAGTTAATCATTTCCAAAAACAAGGGAACATGACTAATAGGTCAACACAAAGGGGGATCTAGCATGTCTCTACTATCCTACCTAGACCTATGAATCTTATTCTAGCCTTATCTCCATTTGAAAACCTATCTAACAAGTCTAGTAACTATGTTTCATCCACAAGTCTCCAAAATCTTTGTTGTCCCTACATGCAAGAAACAACAAAGGATGTATTAGTTCATCTATGTCATGTATAGTCAAAATACATTATTTCTACATTTTTACATCTAAAACAAACCTAAATTACTTTATTTTATTCATTTTAGCTTAATTTTAGCCTTCTCAATCCCTTTTGACCTTACTTGGTCATTTTGGACCATTTTAGCCTTTTCATATCCTTCTAGCTTTTTAGTTAAACTAGTTTAACCAAAATTTTCCTATCTTTTTGCTTGGTTAAATTAAAATCTAAGTCAAACCCCCTATTTTCCCCTCCCTAATGTTGAGTTTCCATTTTAGACCTTTTGAACCACCTAACAACTCCAAACTAGATCATCAACCTGCAGATTGTACAAGGTCAACCCATACCTACTAGGTTAACACTATGGATTCTACTTATTTTCTAACCTACAGGGTCAACTAGGTTGACCCAGTGCATTTCCCCTACTAACCCCTTATATTTTCTTGAAAAAGTGTTATTTTCTTATTTTTTACCTAAATCCTCTAAAACCATTTCCTACCTTCCTATTTGCTACCCTTAGAATCTAATTTTTCCTCATTTTGACATCTAAGAATGCTTAAAACTCAAATTTTATAAAAATTCACTTAAATCAATGAAAATTTCAAAAATTGGTTTGATATTCTTAGTTGCATACCTATAGTGCACATGTTTTTGATAAACTAAGGCAAAAAACCAAGGGTTGAACCCTATGTAGTCAAAAAAGACAAGAAGGCAAACAAACAAAAAATGCCTTCAGAGAGACGACGGCACAATCAAGAATAACAGATAAAAACAAAACACAAGCCATGGGAAGACCAGAGTCAGAGAGGTCCCCCCTCACATAACTATTAATTTGATAAGATCATTGAGTTTCTCATTCTCCACATTGTTAGCATACCCAGTATTACCCACCACTTCCAGCATAGACATGTTCAGTAGAATTGTATTACGAAGCCCTTTAGTGAAGACCTTCTCTAGCTTCTAAATGCGGTACTTTAGGGCCCCAATTTCAATTTTCCAATCAGTATCATTATCAGTGCCCTCACCATCTTCCTCGACATACATTTTCCCCTTATTGTCAATAGTTCCCATAGTGTCAGCACCTTGCTCCTCAATAACCTTAAAATCCCTAGTAGCCTGCTTCCCTCCAGTGTCCTCCAAAATTTCCTAGATTTCCAGCTCCTTAGACTCTTCCTCCTAGTTGCTTCTTCTGAAGCACTTTTTGAATAATCAATCAGTCTAGCCTTTGGGGTTGGTTTACCAGAAATCCACCCTGGCCTTCACACTCCAAAGGGGAATCCTTATTAATTTTGGAAGGCTTGTGAGATTTGCCACCTTGGCCCCCCGTGGCCCTACCCAGATTCCTATGGTCCCCTTCCATAGTCTCTTTAATATTTTATTCCTCTTCTCAACCTTTTTCTTCTTGCCCTTATTGCTTGCAAAGGAGCTAGGGGTATCAATAGGGGTCTTTTCAGGGTCATCAATACACCTCATTCCTGACAAGTCATCTCCTTTTGAATGATCTCCCTAATGTTTAAGGGAATATGAACACCTTGTCGCCACATGCTTCAACTTGAAAATTTTTGTCCAATGTTGGCACAAGCATCAGTGACCCTATTACCTTCTCTATAGGTATGGGAAATCTCAACTTCGAAAAACTTTTGTAAAAGAAATTGGATATCAGTAATGATGTCTTTTAGCTTGATTCCCACATTTGAAGCTTTATCAACGGCATTTATGACCATCTTAGAGTCTCCTTGTATATTCAAGTTCCTTATTCCTAGGGATATATCTAAATTTAATCCCCATAGTAAAGCCATTGCTTCAACATAGTTGTTGCTCTGGCATCTAACTCCACCATCCTATAGTGCACATGTTATCACCTCTAGAGACTCTCCTTATTTAGCATGTCGTCTCCTCACCATCCTAGCTTATTTTGTCTCTAAAGCTCTTTTTCCTTTCTCTCACAAATCAAAATAACAAATTACTTGCCTTTTCCCTTATTTAACAACACTTTTTAAAACTCAAACTTTCAATCATTAGCCTATAGATTCCTTGTTTTACTTTTATCTTTGTTTCTACTCATTTATTTTTCAAACCATAAAATGCATTAGATTCATGATGACATATAGATTATTTTACACTACCATATTCCTATATTTCCAAAAATTAATATTTTTGGCTATTTTTTGCACTAACTTTTACAATTTTATCTAGTGTTCTCTACATTGGACATCTTTACATTTCTTGTGGTCTACTTCTATATCTACGACACTAAGGTAAGTTAAAGGTATGTGTTTTTCAATTCAGTCTTTGCATTTATCTTATTTGTTGCTTATTTCACTTTAATTAGCATCAACATTATGTGTTATCATGTTCTATCCTGAAGCACCCTCTCATGTTGCATTTACGTGACACATGATGAGCTTTAAGTGGGGTATGTGTATACACATAATATTTTCAAACTTTTATTCATTACTGACACTTTGTATCTTATAGGAACCTATCAAGTCTCAATCTCTCTAAGTGCATGCCTTAAGGGGTGAAACAAGATAGGCATGGGTAGACCATTAGTGTTTTTTAAGATTGTTGTTCCTTTTTCCACTTTCCATCTACATACTTGTCTCTTAAAACCATTTACCCTGCACTTATTATTCTCAGTCCTACCTATTCCAGTCTTTTCCTCTTTCCATTATTCCTTTTCTTTCCTTAAAACCCTTTTAGATAGTCACCTCTACTAGGTTTACCCAGTATGATTTAGGGGTATTTTTCACTTTCTTGGATTGTTAGCCTTTAAGGTGACCTAGCTCAGACCTAGTGATTTCTCCCCAAAAAAACACTATTTTGACTGGGTCGACCCTGTACAGCTGATGTTCCTAGGAATATTTAGGGTAAGATCCACCTATATATACAAGTTAATTTCCCACCATTTCATAAGAGAAGAATTAATATTAAATAAGTGCAAGTTAATATCTACTTATTGACCATTTTATGTGAGGAATAAATCTTAGGGTTCCATACTTTCTTTGGAGATACGAATCTTGTCTTGTGGAAAATTATGTTAGATCCTTAGATAGGTTGTGTATCCTAGAGATTATTTATCTTAGTTATCCTTACATACCATAACAATCTCTTTTAAATCACCTTGGCCAAGGGAGAGTTGAGGCTTGGTGGGTTTGTCTTCAAAGGTAAGTATTCCTAACTTTATTTCGCCTTTTTCAGAGTAGATAGATAATGCATTTGTATTCTTCTCCCATGTAATAGGATTTCATAGACATTGACATGAGTATATGTCTTCTAATACATGTTTTGTTTAGTTTGCTTTATTATTTCTAACCCCCACTTTATGCCATAAGCTTTGGTGTACACTAGATTAGAATTACTTTTTTTTTGTTAGAATAGAGTGAATGTTTTAAACATTAGGACTCCATTAGGGTTGTTGTGTGATTATGTTAGACTATAGGATTTGTAACCCTTCATATCATGATATGTTATGATAAATGATCCCCTAATCAGGTCTAGTAGATCCCCATATTGGTCATGTTTGTGCTTAACAAGTGTATCCCCAATTGGAAGTATAGGTATGCTCCATCTTCTTTGAGCTAGGATTGATTTATAGACATGATGCATTTTCAATTACATATATAAAAATGTTTGTTTGAGTCAAAAATCAAATTACTAGAATTCACCATGGTTTTTTATCTTTATGCAGCACCACTAGGGTCATATGATGTGATCTTAGGAGTGAATTGGCTTTCTATACGCAAATCCAAAGTTGATTATTTCCTAAAAATGGTTAAATGTTTGGATGATTTGGGAAACAAAACCCAAATCCAAATAATTCAAAGGGAGTTAAATCTCAATAAAATTTTAATCCTTTAGGTGAAAAAATCACAATGAAAGGGATTTTAAACATTACTAGTCAAAATGGATGAAAATTTTAAAGCTAAGGTACCTATTTTGAAAGGTTATCCTTCTTTTCAAGAGTTTATGGATGTTTTTGAAGAATATTTACCAAGGTTTCCTCATAAAATATAATTTTATATCACCATTTATATCATTTTATGGTCAAAACCGTGATCTAAACTACCCTATAAAATTACAACTGACCTAGTTGAGGTAAAGCCACAACTCTAGGAGATATTTTCCAATGTTTTGATTTGACCAAGTGTTTCTCCATGGGGTTAAACTATAGTCTTTGTGAATAATAATTTTGAAACCCTTCATCTTTACTTTGACTACTGCATGTTTAATACATCAATGATCAATAACATGTATCTTTGACCTTGAATTGATGATTTTTTTTATCAAATGTGTGGTGTAACAGTCTTTTCAAAGATTAAGCTTCATGTAGGGTACCATCAATTGATAATTAGAGAGGAACATGTTTTGAAATAGATTTCAATACTTGTTATGGGAATTATGAGTTCACAATACTTCCTTTTGGATTAATGAATACACTTGTAGCATTCATAAATCCCATGAATAGTGTGTTCAGATATTATTTTCACTAATTTTATGACATTCTCATCTATTCCAAAAGTGAATAAGATTATGTTGAGAACTTGAATTTAGTTTTATAGTGGTTACAAAATCATAAACTTTATAGAATGTTTTCCAAGTGTGATTTATTTCAAAGAAGAGTATACTACTCGGGACACATCATCTTCATAGAGGGAATTTTAGTGGATCTATCTAAGATTAGAGCCATTATGGTTTGGATAGCAACCAAAAAAATTCATGAGGTGTGTAGTTTCATGTGTTTAGCAAGCTAATATAGGAACTTTGTACCAAAAATTCTCCAAGATAGTTAATCCAATTACCACTATTTAGTGGAAAGAGTAGCATTTTATAGGGTTAGATAAGTGTAGAGAAGCCTTTTAGGTTTTGAAACAAAGGCTTACTTCTACACTAGTGTTATGGATTATGGATATGAATGGCCATTTTTTAGTTATAATAGACACATTAAGAGATGGTTTGGGAAGAATTCATATGCAAGATGGTTTTATTTTGGCATATGAGTTGAGGAAACTGAGGCCTTATGAATAAAATTATGTTCCTCATGACATTGAACTTACTACCATTATTTATGATTTGAAATTTTTGAGGTTTTATTTTTTGGGTAATCCTTTTGAGCTTAAGACTGATAACTTGGGTCTTAAGTATATATTCACCAAAACTAACCTTAATGCTTGTTAGAGGCAATGGTTAGAGTTTCTATCAAATTATAATTTTATTATAAACTCAATTAAGGGAGAAGATAATAGAGTGGCATATGCTCTTTCATAAAATATAAATATCAGTATTGGTAACAATAAGGAGTACCTTTTGAGAATAGGTAACAAAATTCTCTCTTAGATATGAATTATACAAGCAGGTTCATCAAGATTTAGTTTAAAACTCTCAAGATCATAGATACCAAAGTTTTTGATTTGAAAATAATGGGATTTTGAGGTATAATGGTAGAATATATGTACATAACAAAGAAAATTTGATAAGTATTGTGCCAAAGGAATTTCACAATTATCCATATTAATAATATCCCAGAGTGACTAAACTACTAACAAAGCTAAAACCATTATATTTGTAGAAAGGAATTAAAATATATAAAACTAATTTTGTATCTAGATGTTAGGAGTGTTAGGGAGACATGGCTAAACAAATGCATCTAGATGGGTAGTTTGACCCAAATTCCATACTAAAATGGAAGTGGAAAATTATTAGCATGGAATTTGTCCATAGTTTCCCTATATCTAACAACTGTCATGACATGATCATCATAGTTGTGGAAAACCTTACCAAGGTAGCTCACTTCATTCCTAGTAATTTAATAGATGATGCACTAATGTTTTATAAGAGGTTTGTGAAAGAATTTTATAGATTAGATCGGTTTCCAAAAAATATAATTTCATACAAGGACCCTGAGATGACTTCTAGGTTTTAGTAAACTCTAAATTCAGCTTTGGGAACACATCTAAACTTTAGTATAACCTACCATCAATAAATGAATGGGTAAATAGACTGAATAGATCAGATCTTAGAGGATATTTTGAGAATGTATTATATGGAATATAAATATAAGTGGTAAAAATACCCACCATTGATTGAGTTTGCTTACAAACACTCATACTAATCAATTATTAAAATGTCTCCTTTCAAGGAATTATATGGTAGTAGAACACCAATCAAATGAGATAAAATGGAAGATAGAGTGGTATTTAGACCTAATATGCTTGATAAAATAGAAGTTTTAGTAAAATTAATAAGGTGGATACTGTCTAAATCCAATGATAGGAAAAAAAGTTATGCTAGTCTGAAAAGAATAAGAAGATAGTTCTTAGCTAGAAACAAAGATTTTATATGGGTAAAACCCCAAAAGAGTGAAATAAAATTTGAAAAATTAGAAAATTTATCACCTATATGTGTGGGACCCTTTGAGGTTCTATAATTTTTTGAGAATGGTATTTGATGTTAGGTTGTCATTAATGACAAAGAGAGCATGAGATTCATAGTGCATTAATGACAAATCGATCAAATTGATAGCTTGGAGAATATATAGCACATGTACAAATTAGTAAGGATAAATAAGAGGTTGTGAGGCATCCATAGATGTCTTGATGAAGTTCTAATATGTAACTTGGTCATTTGGAAATAGAAACATGCATCTTCTATCTTAAGAGAAGCTAGACCATCACTACAAATCGTGAAGGAATGAATGGACCAACAAGTTTATGCATTTATTTCAAGTACTCAAAAAGTCAATCAATGTCAAAGGATTTCATGTAGATGTTATCTATAGTGCCAAGAAGTTACCCTAAATATTTGGACTTTTGAAGTATTTTTTATTACAAGTTATAAACCTTAAAATTTTCTCTTATATACTATGATGGGCTAGATACCATAAAGTTTATCTACATTGAATTTTGAGGTCATTAATCAGTAGATCTAACAATGAGCATTCATCATCCAGATCTTGATCCAACAGTGTGTGTGAAGTCAAATTGTCAAAGATAAATGTGATTGTGATAAGTATCTCAATATCTATGATTTGATATAATATCAATGACACATGAGTGCTTGTACCAATGGAGATCGATGGATCTCATTGAGTTAAAAAGTCAATGTGTGTAAAAGGCATGCAAAGCTACCAAGTAGCATGATCATGAAAGAGAGGATCTTAGATAAATAGTGAGCATTGAAAGATAAATACCAAGGTTATATAAGGATATTAAAGGTGTTTATTTATTCAAAGTTTCTAGGGATAATGATATGAGGTTAAACTAATTGATGTTTAGTGTTTGCATAGTGACCATTAGAATTCAAATATTTAAACTAATGAGGGAAAACCAGTCTATAGTTTTTATTATATAACTTTTGATATATTTATAATTTCATGGTGATGTAAAAAAAAATTAAGAGGAATTCAATAGGAATCCATAAAATCTATTTATACAGTTTGAATGTTAGTATAATAAAATATATTTAGCTCCAAAGTTGACTGTGTGTTTGACCATGGTCTACAAGTGCCCTGAGAAAGATAATTGACTTATTCTTGATAGTATTTTTATGTTTAAAGATAATATAAATATCTAATAGTGTTATATAATAAATGAGAACCATGTGTGTGGATTTTTGAGGTTTAACAAACCCATATTTAGTGTGAAAAATTGCTTAGAAATTGAATGTGTTTTTGTAGATTGAGTGACCATGTTACAAGAGTGAGTTGAAGGTGTTCTAAGTAGAATTGAAGAATAAAATGAGCATGGAGATGATATATAAGTATATAAGGTTTATAATAATACATTGGATATCATATTATGCCCCTGATCAATTATGGAGAGTCAAAATAGCTTGAATGTATTCTGAATCTATGTGACCAGTCTGAGTGGTCATCTTTAGAGAGTTGGTTTAAAGTTGTTTAGTCTATGTGATGTTGACAAATGCATTTAGTGATGTTTTTTAGGTCATGAAATATATATAAATATGATTTTTTCATATGGATATGTGAAATATTTGAGCTATAGCTTTATATGTTTGAGACTTTTTTTTTTGTGTTTGAAGGCCTAAAGAGTAAGGAGACCTAATTGGTAGGTTTAAGTGCTGATTTGGTGTTCCAGGTAGCATGAACCCATATAGGAGTAATCAAGGGGATATTTTAAATATTTTTATATTTTCAAATTATTGGTAAAGGATGAAGGTACTCCAAGTAGTCTCACATGTAACGTGTGAGTATGTAGGCCTACTTGTTTTAGGTCTCCCCAAGACCTAATGGTGGTTTGGGGCTAACAAATTAATGACCAAATTTTGAAGAGTGTGGTTATCACATATAATGTGTGTATGGACTTATATTAGGTGTGGTTCTAATATGTAAATTATTTTATCTAACCAAGATGGGTTAAATGAATAGAGTGTTATAAGTACAAGGTCTATTTGGCCTAATTATGCTAGTTGTGTATGTGTGGATAGAAGCAAAGAAGAAAAAATTTGAAAGAGAAGGTATAGGTTAGTTAGAACCATTATAGTGTGAAAAATATTATACATGTTTATTTGATCAATTTTATGTAGGATTAAACATAGGTCGTTAGACTTAATGAGCTTGAAAGAAGCAGTTTGAGCAAGATAGCCCTAGAGGGTGCTCGAGAGAGATTAGAGGTGAAGAGTACAAAAAAGTTGATAATCATTAGTTGATGATTATAAATAGGTGTTAAAGGTGATATTTTTAGGTATTTGATTAGTTATTTGGTTTTATAGGGGTTTTATTCCTCCTTGCAAGTTAAATCTTACTAAAGGTCTAGTTGTGGGTGCTCAGTTAGACAAGGGTAGTAGCTCCTTATGGGATTGGTGTCTCACTAAACTAAAGTATGAGTGTTCCTAGATCAGTTGGTATTGGTACAAATGTTAGATATTGTTATTATAGGACTATATTCCATCTTGTAGGTTTCAGTGGGTTTTATCTCCCAAGAGGGTGTCCCACGTATATGATGTGTTCATGTGATATATGCTCTTATGTATGCTTTGAATGTATTTGCTTTCATGTTTATGCTTCTTGATCAAATTGTTGTATGTTGATTGTTTAAGAGTTGGGAATTGAACTGGATTATCTTGTATCATTTATTCACCCCCCCCCCCACTCTAGTGATTTTACCTCTAATTATTGGTATCAAAATGGGACCTTATGTTCAAGTTTAACCACTTGAAGGTGATCCAAGGTACAAAGATGGCTAAGCAGCTAAGCAAATAAAATATTGAGTTGATATTAATGGTCAAAAGTCTTGAAGAATAGACTACATATTGAGACTAGGAAGATTAATTCAAATTCTAAGGATGATGAACATAAGATTAGGCCTGAGGAGCTTAACGAACATTTCATGAAACATAGTGAAAACATAAGTCATATTCAAACCAAGTTTGAGAGATTAAGTGAAATAGTCAAAGAAGACAAGATAAACATGAAGGATCTTATTGATCAATTAAATGTTACAAAGACTAATTTGAGTTCAAAATAGGAAGAATGTAAACATCTCAAAACTCAGTTAGAAGAGACAAATGCCAAGTTGAGTTCAAAATAAGGTGAGAATGATGAGTTGAAGTCTAAACTTGATTATATAAAGATTATTGAAGAACAAGCATGTATATTAAAGGATGACATGTCTAAATAATCTAAGATGGATAAGGAGACTATTCAAGTTCTTAAAATTTAGTTAGAGGCTACAAGTTTAAGTATGATAGCTAAAGAGGATGAGAGCATTCAATTAAAGACCAAGTTAGATTCATTGAAAGATAAGCATGAGAAATTTGTTATCAAGATAAATGATATTTCAAAATATTAAGAGAGGTTAGCTCAAGAAAATAAAGATACAAGCACCAATATCAACAAGAAAAGATCCATCAACCAACCATATGCCATGAGGTATGAAAAATATTTTAATAGTCATTGTTATGCTTGTCACAAGTTTGATCATAAGGGAAGAAAATGTAGAAGGGAGAGTAGCTTGTTAGCTAGAGATATGGATAATGTAGTCTATTATGATTATCATGGCATGGGACATATTACTATATTCTTCCCTAGAATACATGAGAAAAGACTAACCCAAGTATGGATACTTAAGATAGTTAAGCTTGAGCATAATGAACCTAAGAGACAAGATGGTATGTTTGATGAGCTAGAAGGTAAAAAAAAGATTATAATAATCATCAAGCTAAAGGTATGAATAATGTTATTTTTTATATTTGTCATCAAGTTGGTCATATTTAAATATCTTGTATAATCAAGCTCTCAAGTCATATGAAGGTGGATGGACATCCTAGTGTGCTCAAGAAAGGTCAATGCTTGGTATGAAATCCTAAAGAAGTGAAGACCAAAAAAACTAATTTAGTTGAGCTAAAAGATCAAGGTGGACTACCTACTAAAATAAAAGAGGAATAAAATATGAATAATATTTATGAATGTCAAGAGAATGTATCATATACCCAAATAGAAAAGGAGAATTAAAATTCAATTCACATCAAGTTTAATGAAAATACCAAAGTGTTAATTGAGGCTAGTTTTGAGGTATGTATGGATCCAAGAGAACATATTATTGTTGTTTAGCAAGTTTGATGCAAAGAAAATTAGTTGTCAATTGCCATTGATGAGCTTATTTATTTAGTTAAAAAGGTATGTCATGAATCTTTGTTGTCTCCATGTATTGTCAATTCATTCTTAAAAAAGGAGAATATTGTAGTGGATGATCATGTTTATTTTCTCAAGCCTAAGAAGAAGAAGAAGAAGAAGAACTATTAGTATTAGATGACCAAGGAGGATAAGTAATATGAGGCATAGTTTCACATTGTTCTAGGACATTGTGGGTCAGGGTGTCTCTATCTAAGCTTCAAGGAGACACTTGAAAAGTAAGGGGAAGCATGGTGGATGCTAGTTAAACTTTGATTGTTTATGTCATGGACTAAGGGGGAGCTAACTTAGTTATTTTGAGTGGTTTAAAGAAGATATGCATGATTTAAGGGGGAGAATATATAAATATGTTTTAGTCATGATATCAATGTGAAGGTGTTTGATACAGTTTTGAAATCAAGAAAGATCAACATGATGACTTGATCAAACCAAGTCATGTATTTTGACAAGGTATTGAATCTTCACACATGAGAAAAGAGAGCTTTTGAGTTATGTAGGTAGACGGGTCCAAAGATCATAAAATCCCAAGTTTATATTAGTGTATGTCAAATAATAAATAACATAAGATGAAGCATGATGTTAGGGGGAGATTTTTAAGCTCTGTCAGTAATTTATCAAGTCGAAGAGTAGTCCAAGTTTAGATTGGTGCATTTCAAAGGAGGATCAATTCTTTCATATGCTTGAAAGTATGTATGTATATTGATCGTCTTAAATAGTATTTGAATGCACACATGATTTTGAGGAATGATTATTGGCATGTTAAGGAAAATATCCCTTATCATTAATGTCAAAGGGAGAAATATCAAAATGAAGGAGTTCAAATGAATTCATTATTCAAATGAAGTCATTTTGAGGGTGTTTTTCCATCAATGACAAAAGGGAGATTATTCATCATGGTATTTTATGTTAGGTCATCATTGATGTCAAAGAGAGCATGATATTTATAGTGAATTAATGATAAAGTGATTAGACTGATAGCTTAGAGAATATATGGCATATGTGCAGATCATTAAGGACAAAGAAGAGGCTATGAGGCATCTATAGATGTCTTGATGAAGTTTGGGTATATCACTTGATCATTTAAAAAGAAAAATATAGAAACATACATATTATAGCTTAAGATAAGTTATACCATCTTTGCACATCATGCAAATATGAGTGAACCAACAAGTTTGTGCATTTTTTCTAGGTACTCAAAAGGTCAATTGAGGTCAAAGGATTTCATGAAGATGTTGTTTATAGTGCCAAGAAGGTACCCTAAAGATTTAGACTCTTGAAGTGTTTTCTATCTCAAGTTATAAACCTTCAGAGGTGTTCTTATAGACTGTGATGGGATAGAGACATCAAGTTTAACTACATTGAAATCTAAGGTCATTGGTCAGTAGATATAATGGTGAGTGTTCATCATATAGATCTTGATCTAATGGTATACATGAAGTAAAATTATCAAAGGTGAATTCACTTATGATAATTTTTTAATCTAGATGATTTTAAAGATGATCAATGGCATGTGAGTGCTTGTACAAATGGATATCTATGAAATGCATTAAGTTAAAATTTTAATATGTATAAAAGGCACACAGAGCAGCCAAAATGCACAATCATAGAAGAGAGGATCTTAGATCAATGATGAGTGTTATAAGATAAAGACCAAGATGATCTAAGGATATCAATGATGTGTATCTCTTTAAAGTTACTAAGGAGCATGAGATGAGGTTAACATGTTTGATGCTTAGTATTTGCATAGTGACTATTAGAATTTGAATATTCAAATTAATGAGAGAAAACTAGTCTATAGCTTTTGTACTATAACTTTTGATATATGAATAATTTCATGGTGATGTAAAAATAAAAATTGAGTAAGACTTAAGGACACATCCATATAATCTATTTAGAATGTTTGAATGTTAGTATAGTAAAATATATTTATATCCAAAGTTGATTGTGTGTTTTATCATGGTCTACAAATGACTTGAGAAGGATAATTGAGTTATTCTTAATAGTATTTTTATGTTTCAAGATGAGATAAATATTTGAGAGTGTTTTAGACTCAATGAGGACCATGTGTTTAGATTTTATATTTTTGACCAATCCATATTTATTGTGAACAATTACTTAGAAATTGATTGGGTTTTGCTAGATTTAGTGACCATGTTATAGGAGTGAGTTGAAGGTGTTCTGAGTAGAATTGAAGAACAAAATGGGCATGGGGATGTTCTATAAGTCTCTAAGGTTTATGAGAAGACATTGGATGTCATAGTATTCCCCTGATCAATTGTGGAGAGTCAAAATATCTTGATTGTATTCTAACTATATGTGATCAGTCTAAGTGGTCATCTTTAGAGAGTTGGTTTGAAGTTATTTAGCCTATGTGATGTTGAAAAATAAATTTAGTGATGTTGTTTAGGTCATGTAATATCTATACATATTATTTTTTCATACGTATATGTGAAATATCTGAGCTATAGCTTCAAAATTTTGAGACTATGTTTGAAGGCCTAAAGAGCAAGGATACCTAATTATTAGGTTTAAGTGTTGAGTTGGTGTTTCAGGCAGCATGGACACATATAGAAAGATAAGATTATTCTCCAAGTATAAACCCTCATCTATAACTCATCAAGTAGAATGGTAGAATAACATATTATAAAAAATCACAAATGAATAATTAACTCCTTATCTCTCTAAGAAATGATGAAATGAATGTGTATATATAGTTGAATCTAACCCTAAAACTTTTTAAAATTTTAGCTAATAGGGTCAGCCTAATTGACTCTATATCATTATTTAATATAAACAAGTTAGGTTTTAGTCTAGGTCAGCCAGAGCTAACCTAGACCCATAACGTGCTCTTAACTATTTGAATATAGGGTTGATGGGGCTAACACTATATGGCAAACCATCAAAAAGGGTTTTAGGCTTAAGAAGGGGATATTGAAGGTATTTAATGCTTATAAGAATGTGTAAGAGAGGATATAAGGCTTAGGGAAGCATATAGGATATGGTTGGATTAGTAGTAAGTTTTAGTATAGGGGGAAAAAATCATATGAATCACCAATGGTCTACCCATCCCTTTCTTGATGCACCCTTTAAGGCATGCACTCAGAGAGATTGAGACTTAATAGGTTCCTACAAGAGAGAAAGCATAAATAATTGATAAAGTTTGAAAATATTATGTGTATACATATTCCCCACTTGAATCTCATCACATGTCACTCAAGTACAATAGGGGATGGTACTTTGAGGAAATAACATAGCAACACACAATGTTGAAGCTAAATAAATTGTAGTATTTTAAAGCATAAAATAACTGAAAGTAAATGACTAAAAGGGAAATAACTAAAAATAAAATTAATGTATGTATACATTGACTTACCTTCATTTTTGGATAGTTGTCTGTTGTTTTTTTTATTTTTTATTGTTAAGGGCATAGAGACTACTTTGGACAAACCCAAGGATGCAAAACTAAAGAGTAAAAACAAACAAACATAGGAAAGCCAAGATAATTGATGCAGTGTAGGCATGACATACTTATAAATTTGGTAAGTTTGAGTAACAAATGATAAGTTATGACCAAATGACCAAGCTAAAAAATTTTAGAGTAAATCAAGTAACCAAAAATCCAAGGCTATTAAATGACCAAAAAATTCAAACAAGTAAATCTTAAATAAGAAAGGCAAATCAACCAAGTCAAACCGAGGATACATGTCAAAAATGGTAATCAAACATCAATGTGAAAGCAATAATAATACTTTCTTAAACAAATATTGGAAATAAATGGTAAAATAATATTGATGAGTGATTAGTAACAATCCTCACTCAATCATCAATGGAAAAAGTGCATAAAAATGGAAAACAACATTGGGGAGTGAGAAGTAACAATCCAACCTTACTCAATAATGGAAAAAGTACATGAAAAATAGAAATGGATGAATTTTTATAAAAAAAGAAGGTACAACAATATAAAGTGGTAAAACAAACCAAGGTAATCCTATAAATGTAAAGCCATGGCATAAAGAAAGTAATCCAAAGTTAATTAGCCATATTGTTTTGTTCTAAAGGTAGATAAAAATAAAAATAAAAGTAGTGCTAGCATGTTTGTAAGATGTTCAGAAGAGGGAATATATAATTTGGAAAATAGTTTTAGAATAAAACTTATCTTCCAAGGGGGAATTAAATGGGTAGTGGGTAAAATGAAGGAACAATCAAGGTATAAATACTCTTTATCAAAGTCAATACACTTAAATTTTATCAAAATAAGAGGAATTTCAACATTAAGGAATATGAATAACTTATCCTAACCACACAAATCTTAGGTCATCAAATGAATTATTAATATCATATTATGAAGGCTATATGCATGAAAATTAAACTGTACCTACCTTCCCACAACATGTTCCCCATTCTTCAGGACTCCTTATAGAGTTTGCGATCTACTACAAAGATTAGGTACTTACATGATAAAGTAGGTAGCACCATAGATTATTTTTAAGTCTCCTATCCCAATATATTGGCCTACCACACCCTAATGGACCTCAACTCTATCATGAGGCAAACTATGGATTTTGAGCTGCAATTAGAGATAGGAGATGTGCTATTAATCATGACTTTTGGTGTGATTTTGAATTTTGACTTTACATGTTGGATTTTAATCATTACCTTTTATTTCAAATGATTTGGGTTTTATATTTTGATGGATTTTTATATTCCTCCTCCATATGTATTTAGAGAACCAAATATGGGTGCTAAATATGACTATTATTTGAAACCTTTAGACTTGGTTGCTAAGAAAGAGAACTTAGAGAGCATGGTATCTACGAGTCATGTTTATTCATGTCAAATAAAAGTGTTATCTTGAATTAGACCTTATTTTATCCAAATTGGAATGAAAGGAAAGGAAATCAAAGGGAATGGAACATGAAATAATTTAAATTACTTCAAATCACAAAAAATGTGACAAAGGTGAAGAGGGGATATAATGATAGGTAAGTATGATTATTCATCATAATAATGTTGGAATTGTAGGTAACATGCTAACATAGTTTGTTGTGCAAGGTTTATCTAAAAAGAAATAAAAACTAAAGATGAAAATAAGGGATCATAAACTTGTAAACATTTCTTGACATTATAGAGAAGGAACACTAAATTAATTAAATATGGTGATTTTATGAGGAGTGTCTAGTCCTATCCATGGTATTACACTATAATTCATAAAATATAACCCAAGAAAGTAAACAAAGCATGGAAAAAAAAAATATGAGAAAGATGGTATTTGTGAAGAAGGTCTAGTCCTATCCAAGGTCTTACACTACAACTCATAAAACAAAAAAACCAAGAGGGTGAGAAATAATTGGAATGTAATGAAATAATAAGATCAAACTAAGTCATGAGGAAGATCAGGTCTTATCCAAGGGTTTACAATACAACTCATAAGAAAGAGAAACCAAATGACCAAGATAAGGAACTAAGGTTTGTGGAGAGAAAAATTGTTGCATAGGGTGAGACCCATGTAGATATCTTGAAAAAAGTGTTAGTAGGATACCATATAGAAATCATGATAAGAAGGGAATTATCTAATCAAATTACTTTTTCAAGAATTGTGCATTGGTGGGCTCTTTGAAAATATGGCCTTCATTAGTTTAGAGGTGATAGGTGTTAGGACCAAGTATGTATTTTATTAAATAATGGGCCCACCATTTATGGGCATATTTTCCTTCTTTATCATGGGTATAGTCTAATTTAAGTACTAGATCACCAATGTTGAAAGTTCATAATTTAACTTTTTTGTTATGTTGTTTGGCAATACGAGCCTTATATTGGTGGTTGTGCTATATAGGGGTAAGGTGGTGTTCATCAAGAATATCAAGAGCATGATAGATATATTCTCATAATTCCTCATCTAGTTTGATACCATGAAGAGATATATGGAGAGAGGGAAGATCAACTTCTAATGGGAGTGAATATTTGAAACCATAAACTAACAAGAATGGTGTTGCCCCAATGGTAGTGTGTATGCTAGTGTGATAGGCCCAAATAATGGGATATAAATGAATATGAAAATCCATGTGAGTTTTATATATTGTATTTTGGATGATTTTATTGAAAATTTTGTTAATTTTAGCACACAGTTGTTTCACATCTTTATTTTTGAAATTACCACCATTATTAGAAATGATAGTATGAGAAACTCTAAAATGATAAATGATTTGATTAAGTATGAATTTATAAATATTGGTTTATATGGCATTGATCATAGGTATGGATTCTACCCATTTGGTAAAATATTAAGTATCCATGATGATTAAGACATGCCCATCCTATGATCTAGGTAGTTTACCTATGAGATTTAATCCCCACATTTAGAATGTCCAAGGAGATTCCATAGTTTGGAGCTCAAGTGGTGGAAATGGATCAAATCATCATGAAATTTGTAAGGAATACACTTTTTAGTGAAATTTATAACATCATTTTCAAGATTAAGTCAAAAATATCCCATATGTAGGTGTTTATGTGTTGTAGTATGCCTATTATAGTGAGCACCACAAATGCCCTGATGTTCTTGTTTAAGGAAAGGAGGAACCTCTTCTCTCATTAAATAATGGATAAAGGTAGATTTAGCATTGTGATAATAAATAAATTATATTTAAAGGCATATTTGAAAGCTTGTTTGTGAATTTAAGTCTTTTCACAGGAATCTGTATTCAGGAGATAGGTTTGATGCTCAAGGAATTGGACAATGTATTTATACCATGGGCTATGTTGAATGGTGATAGCCTCAATATGATAGATAAATGAATATTGTGGTTGGATGGAAGATGGGGAATTTTTTATTTCAATAAAAAATTTAGAATCAGTAAGAACTTTGTGTGGATGAAATAAGGATGTTGATGAAGCAAGTGAATTAGCAATAGAGTTTTGATCTCAATGGATGGGCTCGATGGTAAAAGAAGTGAATTATTTGGCAAGGGGATGATAAGAAATAATATTTTCACTTTTACATTTATAATCACCATTAACCTATTGGTATATGAGTTTTTAGTCACCTAAAGCATGAAGATATGTGATGTCTAAGTCAAGTGCAGCTCTCATGCCTAGGATTAATGCTTCATATTCTACCATGTTAATAGGAACATTAAAAATAGGTATAAATTCCAAAGGGATAATTTTACCATGAGGAATAGTTAGTATACATAATATTATATCTCCTTGGAGATATTTTTTTCCATCAAAATGAAGGGTCCAAGTGTATTTGTCTAAATCAATGTTAATTTCAGGAAGTTCTTAGATGACTAATTTATATTTAGTAGTATCAAGAATGAGAGAGTAATATTATTGATTACTTGATTCTAAATTAGAAGTGAAGTTATAAAAGTAATCTTTAACATAGATAACTTGATTAATACCTTAAATATATAGGATGTTATCATCAAGGAGACTATCTTCAAGGTGATTGGCAGTGGGTATGGGTGTATTTTTAGTTGGTCAGCAATGACTTGTACTTTGACATCTTTTTGTGTGATAATGTGAAGGTCAAATTCCATTAAAAGAACCATCCACTTACCAATTTTGTCTCTAGGGATAAATGCTTTAGATGAAAAGTGACGGAGTGGATCATAATTAATTATAACATAAGTTGTTTGATAAAGCATGTAATGATGGAGATTTTCAACTACAAAATATATAGTGAAGCAATCATGTTCTACTTTGTTAAATGTTTTCATAATCAATGAGACATTGACTGATATAATAGATATCATACTCTCTTCTAGTATCATCTTCTTGGGCAAGCATTGCCCCAACTGATATGGATGTGGAAAAGTGTACAAAATTAAAGGATGGTCATTGGATGGTGAATGAAGGGTGGGTAGGTGGAGAAATTATTCTTTCATAATGTCAATTTATTTCTGAAAAAGATCAATCCATTTGAAATCATTACCTTCTTGAAGAAGGGAATTAATAGAATAAATGCAATAAGCCATTTTGGGAATAAATCATTATATTTCCAAAAGATTGTCAAGGTAAGTACAAATGTATGGAATGGAATGAGGAATAAACATAATGATAATAACATTTATCTTAGTAGGATAAACATAAATACTATGAAGATAGACTAAGAACCCTATAATTTAGTAGATGTGATACCAAAGACACATTTGTAGGGGTTAAATCTAACTTTATATTTGATGAGTCGATCAAAGATGATAACAAGATTAAAAAGATGAGTTTTTCAGCTTTTAGATTTGGTAATGAGATAATCCAAATATGTTTCAACAATCCTATGAATAATGTCAAGAAAAATATGGGTCATATCCTACTGATAGGTAGCTCCAGTGTTTTTAAGGCCGAAGGGATTTTTAACATAGCAATAAGTGCCCCATTATGTGGTGAAAGCTATCTTATGTTGATCTTTGGGGGTGATATGAATTTTATTATAGCTTAAAAAACCATCCATGAGGGATAACATTTCATATCCAGTAGTGGAATCAATGATGGCATTTATCGAAGTTAATGGGAAGTTGTCCTTGGGACAAGTAAGATTGAGGTTATAAAAATCAATGTAAATACAAATGACCATGGTGAACTTTTTATAAATAGGGACAATATTTGAGACACATTCAGAATATTCCACTAGTTTGAGAAATTTGGCATCTAAAAGTTTAATAATTTATTTATGGCATAAGTTGAAAATTTCAAGGGGAAATTTCCACTATTTTTTTGAATGGGTTTAGCATCAAGATAGGTGATGATGTTGTGCACCATGATACTAGGATCAATGTTAGGCATATCTTATTATGACCAAGTGAAATTCTCATGATGTTTATCAAAGAATAAACTAAATTTATCATCTTTATTTGGTGTGATTTATCTAGAGACTATTATAGGTTGAGGGCATGAGGGGGTGCCATATTTCATTATTGTAGTTTCGTCGATAAGCATAGCATTTCCATATTAAAAATGATATGGCACATTAGGAAGAGAGGAAATGGGATTTATTTTAGGATATATGCTAGCGATGAAGTTGTTAAAATGAGGGGTCTTTTTATTTAAATTCCTAGGTTTGTGATGTTGTCAAGGAAGTTGAGGTTCTCGGGCATGGAACAATTCAAGGATGGATTATCACTATGTAACGTAGGTATAAATACATAATGTTCTAGATCTACTTCAAGATAAATAATTTTATCACCATGGTGGTCAAATTTAAAATGATCTGGTGTACATCTATGGACTTGACATCAAGGGTGATCTCAAGAGTAGGTGAAACTATAAAGGAAGGTTAATCAGAGTCAATTATTTTATTATTATAATCATTTAGAAGAAAAGGATTGGGTATAATAATTAATGTAGTAGAGTAGAGAAGGTTTTGTAAGTTCTAAAGATGTGAGGGGCAAGATTTGTTCAAACACCTAAGGACTATTGATAAGTGGAGAATTGATTGGAGGTACATGACTTTTGGGTTTTAACTTAAAATCCATGGAAATGGTATGAACATCATGGTTAAAATCATTTATTTGAGGTAAAGTTTTCTAATAATTTTGAACATCTAAGTCTTGTGATTGATTTTGGGTCATGATGTAGATATCAACACAATTTGGAGAAATTTTACATGTTTATGACTTGAAAGGAACTTCAAAAGGTGAGATGCCTAAATTGCTAAATTTACACAATGACAATTAAAGGATCTTAAAACTATTTGGCAGCTCCATAATAATCACATGTGAAATCATATTTTATAAAAGATGCTTCATGGGAATTGCATGGAGGAGGAAAATTAGTTATCTCATCGATGAGAGGGATGGTGTGATCATGTCTAATAAGAAAGGAGGTAGCCACTCTAAGGTGTAAGGAGGTATCTTAATATTATTTCATGTATTTTTTAAGTCATTGTGCTCATCATCGTTAGAATTAGAAAAAATGACATGTAAATCAAGATTCATATTGACAAATTCAAGTAAAGGGGCACTATTAATCTTTGGAATAGTGGGAATATGATACTAATATTTAGGATTAGGGAGATAAATACTCTATGGGTTAGGATCAACCTCATGTTTATACCTTTTACCATTATGAATGAACTTGATACATTGGCTATCGAAAGAGGTAATAACCATCATGCGATGATTTCATGGGTATTCTAAGAGTATATTATAAGATAATGGTAAATCATGGACCATGATCTTAGTTTTTATAGTCTTGGGTCTAATAGTAAGAGGGAGCCAAATAAAACCAAGTGGCTTTTGATTATTCTTATTGAATCTATGACATGTCAAACAAGTTTGTTTGAGATTATATTTATTATAGATGAGTTTTTGAATGAGACAAAGAGATGTCACATTAATGCTTGACCCTTCTTCTACTAATACATTCTGAATGATGATGGTATTAATGGCTATTTTAATAAATAGTTGTGGATCATCATCTTGAAGGAAAATTTCATCATTGATCATGTCTCCTTCTATGAACTCTATAGAGGGTTTCAAAGAAAGGAAAATGAATTCAATGGTATGTACTTATCTTAGTTGAGGTTCATGAGAAGAAGGTTCCTCTACTAAAGGAGATGGATCTTCAATTTATTAAAGCTATTATATTAGGAACTTACGATGATAACAAGAAGTGTAAACTAACTCCATGAGGGGAATTTTTTAAAGCATAGAGTTGAGTTCTTTGAGGAAGTTCTAATGGGTTATGGAAGAAGAAGAATCAACATGAGGCTTATAAGGTAAAATAGGCTTAGGAGGAAGAGAAGTGATTGGAAGTTCAAAGGGAGGAGGGTAGATCCTCATTGGTTTTCAAAGATAAGTGAGTAGTAGTAGTAGTAGTAGTAGTAGTAGTAGTAGTAGTAGTAGTAGTAGTAGTAGTAGTAGTAGTAGTAGTAGTAGTAGTAGTAGTATCTTTGAGAAGTTACTCTTCTAAAGATAATTTCTCAAGTTTGGTGATAGGATCTTTGTGGGTTGGTTTAAATTGATAATTGACCTTAGTTGCATTTACATATTGGGAATTATTGTAATAATGGTCATAACTAACATTAATCACATAAATATCCTTGTTTGCTTTTTGAGGGTTAGATAGAGAAATATTTGGGGTTGTGAGAAGAAGCTTTGAACTCCAGTTTATTTTGAGAAGCATTAATGTAATCTTGGTGATGGATTTAAATCATGGAATCATGATTGAATGAATATCCAAGCATAAAATAAATGCAATTTTTTTTAATCCATCAACATGTTTCATGGGAATGACATATATCGGCATGAAACAAAAAAAAAATGATTAATATAATACCATTTATGGGGATTATTGGGGTACATGAATGGTTTAGAGGGTGATAAAAATTATTTCATTTACTAAGAAATTAATGGTGTATGAGAAGGTTGGGGATTGTCAGCTTTGGATACTTTTGGTCTAGGTTGAGGAGGATTTCTAGTTACTGTATTGGTTGAATGTTGAAAATATCCCTTAATAATTTTAGCATTAAGTTCCACGCTAAAATATTAAATCACTCCCTAAACACTAAATATGATCCACCAATCTCATATGTTTGAGTGATTTGAACCTTGTTACAATAAAAATATGAGGGATCATAAAAGGTGCTCCCAAAGTGAGGATCCTCTTAGGAAGTAAAGGTAGGAAGAAAAGAGCATCCCATATAGTGTCTAAATAGATTCAATTTGTCTAAAAATATTTTAATAGGGGATTTCATGATGATTTAATAAATAATTTGAGATCAAGAAAAAAAAATGAAAAACAAATCCAAAGTTAGCTAGATAGAGACTAGTGTTGGCCAATAGGTATATAGTCAATTGGGTCAATAGAGTATATGAAAAAAAATCATAGAATAGGAAAATAAAAGGACATAATCAAGCTAGTTGATTGTGTGTTGAAAGGGATAAAATTGAAATAGGCTAAAGAGATAGACAGTCATATGGGCTGATAGTGTACTTCTAAATAGGGATTAGGCTAAGAAATAAGAAGACATATCTAGACAAATTGACTATGTACTTCTTAGACAAGGTACTAAAGAGGAAGATAAAAAAACACAATCAAAGAGGTTGATTATGCACTATAAGTAGATATGTTGAATAGTTTATAGGAGACTGTGTTGATAGAAATGATAATGTTTTAAAATAGAGAAAGTTTTCATAAATCAATATCTAAATAAATGAAATTAACAACACAAGCAATTGGATCAGTGTGGTTAATCTAATTGGAACACATAGCATAAACCTTGCACCAATGCTAGATAATGCAAGTTTTACAATACAAAATATAATGATAAAAGAGCAAGGAATAAATTGAAACAAAATTCTAACTAATTAGTCATTCTTAAGTGTTATTAAGTTATAATGATGTTTAATTTTAAGGTTATTGGGAAGTTGGTTGTAATAAGGAACTAAAAAATAATCTAAGGATGGTTTCAGAAAGTGTAGGCTGAAAGGGATATGTATTGGTTCATTATCCCACATTGATAATGGTGTTATGTGTTTTCCCCATATATACCATCAACCATGTGTTTATACATGGGCATAAAATCAAGTCAGCTTCCCTCTTGATGTTGAAATCCAAGTAGGTAGACCTTGGGAAGACAAATGTTTAATGATTTGCATATGTAAAGTGATTTTCAATTGTGTGAAAAAGATAAAAAATACTGTGACTAATTTTCTAATTTAAAAAACCACATAATTAATCTATGTTTATTACCTTAATCATGTAACTAAAAATAAAGGTGAATTAATTACTAGTAAAAAGAGGTTAATTCTTTGAATTATGAAGAGGACAAAGTCAGTTTAGGTGACATTATATGCAAACACTGAAGAATAGAATTGACTCAGTCATTATTTTTCTATAGAAGAAATATCTGGAAGGACACCATCGAACAAATTGATGATGTCTTCTAGAGAGAAGATAGGATATATAATTGTGTCAATTTGGTCAACCTAGTTGGCTATAGTGCTATAATTTTATAGACTACAAAGTTGTCAAAAATAGTATTGAAAGAGAAGAACTAAAATGATAGAGAGAATAAAAATGAACATTGGTGGGTTGAAAGATGTTTATATTAAAAACTTTTATGCTGTGATGGTGATTCAAAAAAAATTCTAATAGATTTAGCTAGTTCAATGGAGTTTGAAAAACCTGTGTGCTAAAAAAGAATTTGTAAACAAAGTTGACTAATTCGATTTGCAAACTTGTATACTAAAAGAGGATAGTTACAAACATATTTAATGGGTTTGAATATGTATTTAAATCTAGAAATAAAGCATAAGACTTTGCTAAATTGATCGATCCAATCACATATTTTTGGAAAAGACCTGCATAAATATAACATAATCATTTTGGAGTGATTATGTATTAAAACTACATATATATTTTTAGAACTATACCAATAAGTTTAATATAGTACTACAAAAATAGAAATATATAGTATAATGATAGAATGAAAATATGAAAGAACACCAAAATGTATACAAATGGAAATGAAACTGATCTATTAATCAATCTTAGCTCAAAGAAGATAAATCTTACTTCCACTTTTGATTATTAATACATTAGATATTTAGGTTCATGATGAAGATGGATTTTTTAGACCTAACCAAGGGATATCTTACCATAATAGCATCACTATAGAGGGTTCCAAAGCCTCTATTCAAGAAACAAAATGAAATAACGCTAGCTAGGTCCTATGTTTACATATTCACAAAGTATATATAAAGAAAAGTAAAATCTAGTCTAGTACTCACCAAAGCTTGTGGCATAAAGTGGGGGTAATAAACATAAAAAGTAAACTTGTAATAGGAGAATCCTAATTAAGTTATGTATAAGTAATACCCTAATGTATGAAGATATCAATATATTCAAAAACCATTATTTATGCTACCTCTATCTACTAAAATACAAGATTAAAGTTATAGATACTTACCTTAAAGATGAACCCATCGAGATTCAATCTCTCCCTTGGCCAAATTTGCTTTGCAAGAGATTGTTCTAGTTTTTAAAGATCACAAATGAATTAACAAATATCCAATACTTTTACACAAGATAAGATTCTTCTCTAAGTACAAACCCTAATATATAACTCCTCAATTAGAATGGTAAAAGATTAGATTATAAAGAAGTGCAAATTAATAATTAACTCCTTGTCTCTCTAAGAAATGGTGAAATGAATGTGTATATAGAGCTGAATCTAACCCTAAACCTTTATAAAAGTTTAGCTAATTGAGTTGGCCCAATCGACTATGTATCATTATTTGATAAAAATAAGTTAGGTCTCAATCAAGGTCAGCTAGAGCTGACCCAGACCTATAATGTGCTCTTAACTATTTGAATATAGGGTTGATGGGGCCTAAAATGTACTACAAAATATCAAAAATGGTTATAGGCTTATTAAAGTGATAATTAAGGTAGTGAATGCTTGGAGGAATGTGTATACACATAAGTTTTTTAAACTTTATCAATTACTGATGCTTTCTCTCTTGCAGGAACCTATCGAGTCTCAATCTCTTTGAGTGCATGCCTTAAAGGGTACACTAGGAAAGGGGTGGGTAGACCATTGGTGATTCACAAAATTGTTTTCCATTTACTACCACTTGTTATCTACACCAATATCTCTTAAAAACATTCCCCTAAGATTTGCCTCTTCTTTTACACCCTCTTATAGTTATTTTATACCTTCACTAGTCCTTCCCTAGCCTAAAATCATTGTTAACAGTTTATAATACACTTTTGACCCAATCAACCTCGTACTCTAATTGATTAAACTCATTGAGGGTCTAGGTCAGCCCTTAGTGGACCTAGACAAGGACCTAATTTGTTTTTGTCAATAATAATACATAGTCGATGCCTACCCTATCAACTAAAATTTTGGAAATAACTAGGGTTAGATAGTACTATATAAACACACTCATTTCATCATTTATTAAGGAAGAGAATAATAAGAAATATATATTGAACATCTACTTATATACCATTATACTTGAGGATCATAGCTTAGGGTTTCATACTTTCTTTGGTGATACAAATCTTATCTTGTGGAAAAGTCTTTTAGATGCATTGATAAGTTATGTAGCCTAAAGCTGACTTATCCTTGTTGTATTTATATACCACAACAACCTCTTTTGAATCACATTCAACAAGGAAGATATTGAGGCTCAATAGGTTCATCTTCAAAGCTAAGTATTACTAACTTTGTTTTTCCTTTGTAAGAGTAGATAGATTAGCATGTGTACTTATCTCTAATGCATTAGGATTTTGTATACATTAACATGAGTATATGTCTTCTATGCATGTTTAATTTTAATGTTTATTACCCCTAATTTGTTCCAAAAAATTTAGTGAGCACTAAATTAGACTTTAAATTTATTTGTCATTTACTTTTGTGAACATGAACATATAGGACCTAGTTTGGGTTATTACATAATTTTACTTGACTAAAGGCTTTAGAACCCTCCCTAGTGATATTATTGTGGTAAGAGATTCCTTGAATAGGCCTACCAGATCCATCTTGGTCATGATCTCGAGTATAGAGTTTATCAATAATCAAAAGTGTAAGTAGGATTTATCTTCTCCAAGCTAGGATTGATTTATAGATCAATTGTATTTCTATTTGCATATATTCTGGTGAATTTGATATGAATCTAATCCTTATAATTTTTATTTCATGCCATCATTTTTATATTCATTTATATTTTTCCATATTTACAGTATTGTATTGAACTTATTGGTATAGTTCTAACTTTTTGTTTATAGGTTTAACACATAGTCACTTCAAAATGACTTGTTCTGTTTGTGTGGGTATTCATCAATTATAGGTTACCAGATTGAATAGTTCGATGCAGTATTCTTCTTGAATTATAGATCAGCATACATAGTCAAATAGGTTGACTCAATATATTATTTTTATTTTTATAATATAGTTCAACAAACATTATTAAATAGGTCAGCTCTATTTGTTATACTTCTTCAGCATAGAGGGTTTTGCCTAACTTAGTCAACCAAGTGGACCCAATTTGTAGAATTTAAAAGTGGAAACTAAGCACTACAGCATAAAAATTTATAATATAAATCATATCTAATCCCACCAAGGTTCCTTTCTTATATTTATCTATCATTTCATTTCTTCTTTTAGTTCTATTTTTCACAAGTTAGCAGTCTTCAAAACTACAACCCTACAGCTAACTAGGTCGACCTAGTTGACTTAGTTTTGTAGTCTACCTTATGTTTGAGAGAAATAGTTGACCTATTTTACTCTATCATTAAATACCTTGATTATTCATAATATTATTGACCCATTCAAATTTTTTATGTACTATTTGCATACAATGTCACCTAAATCAATTATGTATTATTATCAATCAAGGAATCAATAACTATTTACTAGTAATTAATTCACATTTCCTTTTTAGAGTAACTGACATAGTCTAATTAGGTGGTTTCCAAATTGTCATTTTAGCTACATTATTTTACACTTTTACACACACTACCAAACTATTTAACATTCAAAAATAATTAAACATTTGTCTTCGCAAGGCCAACCTACTTGCATTTCATCACCAAGGGGGAAGTTGACTTGGTTTTTTGTCCAAGTCTAAACACATAGTTAATGGTATATATTGGAAAATCACCCAACGCCCTTATTAATACCATATTGTTAAGTGAGGGGGTAGGCCTCAATACCCAAGATACTGCCATTGCCAATATAGACCCCTTTTAGCCCAAACATCTTGAAACCAATTTTAGATCACTTTCTAGTTCCTTATTTCAGCCAACTTTTCTATCACACTAAAATTAAACTTTTTAATAATATAATAACACTTAGGGCAACCAATTAGTTGGAATTTAATTTTAAGTTGATTGCTTACTCTTTGATCATTGTGTGTTGTATTATTAAACTTACATTAGCCATCATTGGGTTCAAGGTTTGTGTTGTGTTCCCCAATTGGATCAATTACATTGATCTATTGTTTGTGTTTACTTTCATTCTTGCTTCAAATTATCTTGTAAAATTTTCCATATTTCTAGACATTATTGTCTTGGTCGATGCAGTCTCTTATAAATCATGTTTTCACCTTTCTGTTAGTAGTACATAGTCAAACTACATGGTTGTGTCTTATTATCCCCTTGTTTAGTTATCTATTTAGTAGTACACTGTCAACTAGAATGACTATGTATCCTTCTCAGCTTGTTTAGCTTTCCTATATACAATACATAGTTGACATGAATGATTATGTATTATTATATCTCGATTTGCTTCCTTGGGTTATAGAACATAGTCAATTAATTCAACTCTATATCCTATTTTATGAATTTGTATTTACATCATCATCATCCTTCTTATCCTTTCCCTTTCATCATGAACTTCTTATTTGAAGAAAACACAAAGTTGAACTTAAAAAATATGATGAACTCTACTAATTCCAATAGTTTTTCCCATAAACAGTTGGTGGATTCTACGTTAGACAAAAGTAATGTGCATGTGGCCACTCTTACTACAAATTATGAGACTCCTCATGCCTCTTCCATTTGTAACCCTCTTTTCTCCTTAGGAGATTAACTTGAATTAGATTATACTGTGGAAATGATTTTCTTCATTAATGAATTTCCTCAATATTGAAGAAAATATCCTTCCACTATTTACAACCTTATGATGAGGGGTCAAGAAGAAGAACCCCATTCACCTTTTCCCACATTCTCACATAGATTTTCTGGTGATATCTTCTTTTCTTCTTAACATTTTCATTCTCTTTTGACTCCTTCTCATTCTATGAACTCTTCTTCCTTGATTTCTTGTACCTCCATGCTAATAATTTCTACTAACATGATAGGTTCCACATCTAGTGGGCCTTTTTCAAGACCCACCCTTCTTAATCACTACACTAGTGCATCATTTGATACCAATGCTAATCATGCCACTAGAGATTATTTTTCTTCACTAGTGCATATTTCACAACACATGATAATCATGCCACTAGTGCCTCCTTTTCTACCAATGATTTCCAATCCACTAGTGTCATACATGACACTACTCATAGTGGTACCCAAGCCATTAATACTAATGTTAATGTTTCGCATATTGTGCATGCTAATCAAAACACCACTTAAACCCATCAACTTTTATTACAAACTCTTAACCAAATTAACACTTTCCATGCTAATAATGATAACCAAATGATGCAAATGTAGAATCACCTTATACACCTCCAAAATCAACCTCAACAGGTTTTATGGGGAGTGGACAATCAAAATGCCCCCACCCACTTTACGTATTCCCATAGAAACTTCATTCCCTAACCACCTCTTGTTAAAAAAATTATTAAACATCTTCAAAATAAACATATTACACCTCAAATGACCAACATAAAAATAGGAAGTATCACCCCTACCATTAGTTATAATGGGTCAGTTGATCCTACTTTACATTTTAAAATGTTTATCAATATCTACAAATATTAGGTCAAGTTAAACACTTTTGTTTTCTACAAATATCTTAGCAAAAACCCTCTCCAAAAATGCTTTAGATTAGTATAATCAAATCTAGTCCCATTCTATCACTAGTTTGGAAGATCTAGTTAATGCTCTAGTATAATAATTTCAAACTAGTGACCTCCCTGAGAATACCTTGGCTCATTATAGCAATTTGAAGGAACTTAAGATCAGAACCACACAAGTTTTCATCAAATGATAGAAGACCTTATATAATAAGTGTGAACATAACATGGTAGATGATAACCTATTTCATCTAGTTTAGGGAATCTAGGGTTAAAAGGGATAGAGATAGCCTATGACACAAGGATGGTAAACCATCTCTATAGTAGGCTAATTAATTTTCAACTCAAATAAACAATTTTCTAAATTTGTATATTGATATATGATATAAATATAAAGTAAAACTATGTTATATATTGAAATGATAATGAAAATGAGATACTTAGTTGATTTTGATGTGAATAAATATCTGATTTTAGAACAAGGGAATATACTAGATCTAAATTTTAGATTAGTCATCTGATTCTAGAAATTATACCTTTGTGGCCTCCAACACTTGTGTCACCCTAGGATATTTTCCTCAATGCTTATGTCTAAATTATATGTAGGTGTCTTATATGTACTACTTTTTATATTTAGATGTGACCACTTAAGATATTCTATGTTTTATGTCACCTTCACTCTGGTGTGCTCAAATCTGGATCATGGGCAACAACTCTTTGTCAAATAGTAAAACTCTAGTTATTCATCTTCATATTTGTTATGGAAAAAATGGGTAAATGACTCCTGGTGTCAAGATAAACCCAAAGACCATTCTAGCAGTGGGTACTACCTAGATAGCCACTAATATAAATAGGACCTCATACTCATGTAGTTCTCACTTATGTTTGGGCTTGTGTGTGCATAAGGATTCAATGTGTGATAAGCAAGTACATAGTGACATAGCTTGTAACTTGGTAAATATAGACCACAAGATGCTCCTAAAATAATTTAGACCTATATATGTGTCTTAATTATGATTGATATGGAAATATGAGAAAATGGGGAAGATTTTCTCACTTGAATTGTTGATTTAATGTTTTTGTATTTTATCATGTAAGTTATTTAGTCTATGCTAGGTTAGGAATAAATGAGGGTTGGTATTGTGTGTGTGTGTGTGTGTGTGTGTGTGTGTGTGTGTGTGTGTGTGTGTGTGTGTGTGTGTGTGTGTGTGTGTGTGTGTGTGTGTGTGTGTGTGTGTGTGTGTGTGTGCGCGCGTGCGTGTGCGCTTGTATTTTTGTATGTATGTATGTATGTATGTATCAATCTATTTGGAGAATATAAAATATTAAATCACTTGGGACAACCATAGGGATATGTTTCATTTATAAATTTATATCAATTTAGGGCATTAGACACTTGCATTGGCATGAGTAGGACACAACTGTCTAGGTAGCTGGAAAATAATCACATGTCCAAAATTTATAGAAACAAAAGACAATTAAGTTTATAAAATTTTGAGGATAATATAAGGTCTATGTCATCATAATAGTAATGGTTAAACTAGGAGATAAGTAATTTGGCACAGAGAGATAGTGTATGAGAGCCTTTTAATAGTGGGAAGGGTTTAGAAGATAAAGGTACTATTATGACATTAATATGTACCCTTGGAGAGAGTTATTTAGGTTCACTCCAACTAAGCCATAATATGGGAACAACCCTAGGCTATGGGTAACCTATGATGGGGTTGAACCTCTGGAAATGACTGACTTCCTATTGATAAATCACCTAAACTAATGTTATAATAGGGAAATGGGTTAGAAATTGGAAAAGGGATCTTAAGAAGGTTAAAAAAAGGTAATGCATCAAATAAAAATGGGAAACTCCCATAATCTTGAACCCACACTAGATCTATATAAGATAATGCTAGCTCACATAACCTCACAATCCAGTTGATTGCATAAGTATTTCATGGAATAGGTTTAGGTGAAACACTAATCCAGACCTATAATAGCTTTAAAACACCCTAAAATAGGTCAAAAATGAGGAAAATGGATGAGGAATATTGTCCTTCACAATGTTATCATGCACAACTCACCTAGCACATATCTAAGGAAAGAGATAGGTAAAGAAAGTCTTTCATTACATCAAGAGGCAGTTATTACAAATGCTCAACAAGGTTTAGCCTAATCAAAATGAGCATATTTAGAAATGTCTTGGAGAGTCCCCTTCTCTTCAAGATCAAAGATTCCTTGTGATAGTTTATAATGAGAGAGAGAGAACTTAAAAATGGGAAAGAATGGGTGATATAGAGAAAGGGAGAAGAGAGAAGAGGGAACATGCCATCCTAGATCATTAAATGAGCTACCACCATATTTCAATGAATGCTCCACCATATTTTTATCAAATTAGGTTTAATACATCATGGATAAAATAGCCTTCATTTTATGTAATAGTCTTCAAGCTCTTCTCATTATTTTAGAAACATGCACTTAAAAGATAAGAATCTATTTTGTAGATGAGTCATGATCTTGACATTGGAAAATATCTTTAAAGTATTTGAAAAAGAATTAAATTCTCCATTATACTCTCCAATCCACAAATCCATTTGCTTTGATCTTTTATGCCATCTCCCACTTGCTTTCATTATGAGGACAAATTCCTCATACCCATGGAACTAACAAAGCCATGCCATGTTTTCTTTAAGTGGTGGTAGGTACCTACTTTTTCAAGGCTATGACCATGCTAGAAGATAAGACACTCTTTCATATCTTATTTATATATGCACATACTCCATCTTGAATATAGATTTATTATAGATTGAAAAACAATCTCATTTATTGCTTTTCCTATAGATATCTAGAACCTACAAGCCACATAGCTTCATTTTTGAAGTATATTAGGTTTGAACAAACATGTTCTACCTCTAAACCTTGTGGAAGTTAAGGACTCATTATCCATATAGATATTATTTAAAGAGAAATGATCATAGTCACAAAATAATAACATGACCCCAAAAAATGGACCTCATAAGTTCTAAATATTCAAAGCAAAGGTCAAGATTATGTTTTAGTGGTGATAAAACTTCATTATAACCATCCCAAATATATGAATATGTCCCATGTTTAATGGTACTTGACTGAGCTCTCATTATGACACAACCCTTTAAAACATTGCTCTAGTTCAACCTGAACCAGGTTCAATCTCTACTCAAATTCTCTTGGCTTCAAATTTTGATATCGACCATCGATAATCTGAGCCTTTGAGATTAAGACACTTGGAAAATGCACACTTATCCTCAAGATACACTGGAAATTTCATCTACTATCATACTTGCACTATATGGTGGCCTTGCATTTAATCTGATCTCATTGACTTTTTTACCTTATGCACAACATCGATCTTATTTTATATGGTTAAAATGTGAACCATAGATCTTATGCTAGTTTAATGTGCTTAAGACACTTGTCGCATGCACAGTTTCTCTTAGGATCTGCTAACCTTTTAACCCACTGCTCACTATAAAAAAATTTTGTGGGAGTGAAGGTACTTTGAATCTACCTAGACCCACTGATTTTAGCTTCATCTGCATGCCATTAGATCTAGATCCTACTCTTGAGATTATGCCACTTTTCACTTACACATTCACCCTAGAGATTCTTTGAAATATTTTAAATCCAATGGCTATTTCCTAAGGCTTTAACTTGACATCCCCATGCATGTCTCCACTCTACTTGTTTAACTTTGAATGTTTATATTTTGAGATAGATAACTCATCAAGACATGAAATTTGTAGAGGATGATCTTGGCACTAAATACATTGATCCCTTGTGATCCTTCAGATGTAGGATTCTTGAGCATACTTATAATATTCACAAGTAAACAAACCTATTTTTTTTGCATGATATGTAAGATGGTCAGTTCATTTAAACTTGTGTTAGGAACTGTTGTTTGATCTTTCAAAAACCTAATGAGTCTCTGAGGCCTATGCAAACTCATTCCATGATCATGACCACATTAATCACCATGAGAACCTACTTCCTCAAAATTTGACAAACTACACTTTAAGTTTAATCAAAGTGTTTCAAAAGATTTGCAAGCTACATGTGATATTTGGATCACCCATTCCATTTAGAACTCTATTCAACTCATCCATTTAGGAAAAATCATTTTATAGAGGCCAAAATTAGCCAAAATCTTTGGTGACTCATAGGGAAACATGCTTGCTATGCTTATGAACCCAGACTAGTTACCTTGCCTGATCCCTTAGACATGAAGTCACAAGTTTTTGCTCTTAGCTGACATGAAATGATGTAAGGTTGCCCCTCTAGACAACTTCCTCTTTAAGCAATATGAACAACAACAATAATAATTACAAAGTTACTTTGGAAAAGAAAACACACAACAAGAAAATAATGTGCACAAGGTACTTAGAGGAAAAGAAGAAAACTATTTTAATATGTATAGGGTTGTAACTTACAAGTATCTTCCTTCTGGATCAAATGGAAAATATTTATCATCGCTCACTTATGATGTAATAGGATGGAAATCACCTTTATTTTAAGATCTCATGATAGGTGAGCTAACATTCCCAATTGTTGACTCTTTTGGCATGATCTCAAGAGGATGAAATGGGACAAACATGTCTCTAATGTAGCCATATTGGTTCATTTCTTCAAGGCTTACTCCGAATTGGACTATAGGAGCACCTACAACCTCCTCATTTGATGGTTCCTTTGAATATAAAGTTTAATTGTCTAAGATTAGGTAGAAAATCTCTAAGTCATCTTAAAAGGTAGCTTCCTCTTGGTCGATTAGGATAATGCCAACCTTAACACCATTCTTGTTCTACTCACCTTGAAAGGAGCCATATGGTAGGTCATCAACCCATTTAAGGTTTTAAATGTCATGTTCTTATGGATTTGGATCTAACCATTCTCCTTAATTCTTAAAGACATTAATATTGCCTTCAATATTCAGTTCATCTTGAGACTAGTCAGCTTCTTCAACCTGACTTGCAAGTTAATTTTCATGCTCTGGAGGGGGAATATGATGGTTTAGAACCTTTATTTGGTCCATGAAGTCATGGTACATTTATTTCCATAATTCATGATGATCCTCATTTTTCTCTATTTATTCCTCATCTTCATCCTTACCAATACCAAATGGAAGTTCTTAGAATAAATCAAGATCTCGTTTAATCTTAGCTACAACCTAAATACACACCCCTTCAAATACGAATGCATCAATACTACCTTCAAGCTCTAATTCATCAGTTTTAAATCCATGCCAAGAATTTTGATCAAAACTTGACTTTTCCTCTCTTGAATGAAGTGTACTCCCTATCATTATCTCTTCATCATAGACACTTGAATTGTCATCTTCAGGCTCACCTATGACTACAAGTTCCTCCTCTATTCTTTATAAAATAGGCTCTTTATCTAAGAGGGAGATTGTGGGAGGGTGAAGAAGTTCACCTTGCTTGTAGATTAAGAGAGTGTACTTCCAACTAGGGACCTTGAAGGCTCTTTTATGTGGTTCTTGGGGAAAGGAGAGAGAGTCTTGAATCTTTTATTGGGAAATCTCATTAAGATGAGCTAACACCTCTTTTTTTGAACTAGCTCTTAGACTACCTCAAGTAGTACTTCCTCTCTCTTCTTTGTGCCCTCCTTAATTGATTTACATGAAGGGAAATAATAAGGCTTGGCCACCTTCTCCTTTTACTGAAAGGGTGTGGGAGAGGGTGGTTTCACAAGAGAGGATATGACATAGTCAGGGTCATTGGAATAGGAAAGATCCAAGATGGGATGGCTTCATGTTCCTCAGTTTAATGACCATTACTGATTGGCCTGAATCTTGATAGAGATGAGATTTGAAAATGTGGGATAAGGGGTTAGGTTTGAACATGAATATGAGTAAGAGAAGGTAGTTGGGGTCTAGGGTTGGCTACTCTCTATCTTAATAATAACTAATAGTCATTTTCTCTTCTAGATTGGTGTTACCTAACCAAGCATTCTTCCATAAACCTCAACTCTTGCTCCTGAACATAAGCTTGGAATTTAAGATTTTGTTTTTGCCTACAATAATCTTCTTCCCTATCAACCTCTCTTAATTATTTTTCAAGATCGAGCCTTATCTCCCTAATGCTCTTTTTTGGTTGACTAAAGAGGCAAATTCGAACAAGGCTAATACATTAAATCTTGAGGGCCACTTGGGGTGAAGCCATGAACATTGATAGATTAATATGAAGGATAAGGAATGAAATAACATGTATTTTAATCAAATTAGTGATGATACATACTAAATGATGGTGATTAGGCACCTAGGCTGCTTATACCAACTGATGTTTATAGTGGAGTCACCATTTATGTTTACAAATGTGCCTTCAAAGGCTGATTGCACTAAGAGGCAACACCAAAAACCTTTTATTGAGATGAAAAATGAATTAAATTCCCACCAAGCATGCTAAAAACTATTATTACATTAATATACACCCTTGGAGAGAGTTCTTTAGGCTCCCTTTGACTAAGCCATAATATGGGAACAACCCTAGGCTATGGCTAACCTATGATGTGGTTAGACCTCTATAAAAGGTTGGTTTCCTCTTGATGAATCACCTAAACTAATGTTCTCGTACAAAAAATGGTTAAAAATGGGAAAAGGGATCCTAATAAGGCTAAAAAAATGTGATGCACCAAATAAAAATGGGAAACTACCATAAGCTTGGACCCATACTAGATCTACATAAGAAAATGCTAGCTCACACAACCTCACAATATAGTTGATTGCATAAGTATTTCATGGACTAGGTTAAGGAAGAACACTAATCTAGAACTAAAATATCTTAAAAACACCCTAAAGGAGGTTAAAAAGGAGGACAATGGATGAGGAAGATTCTCCTTCACAATGTCATCATGCACAACCCAATCAACACAAATCCAATGTGAGATATAGGTAAATAAAGTCTTTTATTACATCAAGAGGTATTTCTTAAAAATACTTGATAAGGTTAACCTAATCAAGATGATCATAATTTTCAATATAACAAAGTCCACTATTTTTCAATATCAAAGAGTCCTTGTGAGAGTCTTGAATGTGTGTGTGTGTGTGTGTGTGTGTGTGTGTGTGTGTGTGTGTGTGTGTGTGTGTGTGTGTGTGTGTGTGTGTGAGAGAGAGAGAGAGAGAGAGAGTTTACAAATGGGAAAGAATGGGTGATAGAGAGAAAAATAGAAGGGAGAAGAGGGAGAAAACCATCCCAAACCATTAAATGATATTTCACCATCTTTTAATGAATTATATACCATATTTTTATCAAATTAGGGTTAATACATCATATACAAAATATCCTTTATTTTCTCCAATAGTCTTCAAACTCCTCAGTGGTTGAGAAACATGCACTTAGAAGACAATAATCTATTTTGTAGATGATGAGTTATGATTTTTACATTAGATAAAATATTTAAAGGATTTTAAAAAGAATTAATGTTTCACTACACTCTCTAATCCCCAAATCCCTTTGCTTTGATCTTCTTCACCATCTCTCACTTGCTTTCATTATAAGGGCAAAGTCCTCATACCCATGAACTTGACTAAGCCATGCCATGTCTACTTTAATTAGTGGTAGGTACCTACTTTGTCAAGGCTATCACCATGTTATAATATAATAAAATATTCTATATCTTTTTTATACATTCACATACTCCATCTTAAATATATATTTACTATAGATTGAAAACCAATCTCATTTATTGATTTTCCTATAGCTATCATGTCAATGAGAACGTACAAGCCACATAATTTCCTTTTTTAACTATATTAGGTTTGAAAAAACCTATTCTACCTAGAAAACTTGTGGAATCCAAGGACTCAATATATATAAATCTTTTTTAAAGAGCAATGATCGTAGTCATGAAACAATACCATGACCCTAAAAAATGGTCCTCGTAAGTTCTAAATCTTCTAACCAAAAGTTAAGACTATGCTTTAATGGTGATAAAAATTCACCATAACCATCTTAAATATATGAATATGTCCTATGTTTAATGGTGCTTGACTGAGTCCCATGGTGACAACCTTTTAAAACATTACTCTAGTTTGACTTGAACCACGTTTGACCTCTACTCAAAGTCTCCTAGCTTCAACTTCTGATATCGACCATCAATCTTGATCCAAGCCTTCAATATTAAGACACTTGGTAATTTCACATTTATCCTCAAGGTAAATTGTCAATTTTATCTACTTTTATGCTTGCACCATGTGGTGGCCTCATGTTTAATCTGAGCTCCTTGAATTTTTGACCTTATGCACATCATCAATATTATTTTGTATGGTTTGAATGTGATCTATAGATATTTTTATAGTTTAAAATGCTTAAGACACTTATCATCTTTGTATTTTCTCTTAAGATATGTTGACCTTTTGACCCACTACTCATCATCAGATCTACTTTGTATGAGTGAACATGCTTTATTGATCTTCTTGGACCCATAGACTTGAGCTTGGTTTGCATGCCATTAGATCTAGATTTTTATCCTAATATTATGCCACTTGTCACTTGTGCATTCTCCTTGGAGATCCCTTGAATTATTTGAAACCCAATGGTTTTTTCTTGAGTATTTAACTTGATGTCGTAATGCATGTCTCTACTCTAATTGTTCAACTTTGAATGCTTATGAGATAGATAGCTCATCAAGACATGAAATTTGTAGATGATGATCTTGGAAATAAATAAATTGATCCCATGTGATCCTTTGGCCATAGAAGGCTTCCTAATCATACTTATAAAATGTATAATTAAACCAACCTATTTATTTCTACTTGATATGTAAGATGGTCTAGTTTAATTAGACTTGTGTTAGGAACTATTACTTGATCTTTCAAAGCTTTGATGAGTATCTGAGGCCTGTGCACACTCATTCGATGATCCTGACTACATTGATCACCATGAGTTTCCTCAAAATTTGACAAACTACACTTTAAGTTTACTTTAAGTGTAAACACTTAGCAAGCTACATGTGATATGTAGACCACTCATTCCATCCATAACTCTATTCAACTCATCCATTCAGGTAGAAGATTTATATGTAGGCCAAAATTGGCCAATAGGTAAATTCATGATATGTATTTACCAAGTTTACAAGACTGAGGTGCTATATAATTTAGAAATAATTTCTACACTTCCTATCCTATTTCACATAACATTACTCTTTTGATTAATCAACCAATTAATTCATATAAGTTAAGATAATAAATCATGAATTAAGTCATGCACACATAATTATATATAAATAAACAAAAATTATAATAGAATTATACAAGCCACATCATCATCCCCCTCAACCAACCACATTTAAAACATTTAAACCTCATAAACAAACTTATCAAAACCTCTTTAAGACATTCTACCCTCAAAAAAACCTATTTAAGACATTAAAACACATAAACCACTCATTTTAATAACTAATTGAAAAACTCATTAATCATTTGACCATTTCCTCCTTCTCATTCATAAATTCTCAACCAATCCATTGAATGCATTTGACCCATGGATTGAATATCTACCATCCAAATTGGAAAATTAAAAAATATATCTAGATTAAATCTAACTATCCATTTTCCCTCCAAAACATCTATAAATTGATGTCCCTTCCTCCATTATGGGATCATCTAACATTTTTATCAATATTATCATCATATGTGAGAATCGTAATAATATTAATTCCACTTGAGATTAAATCAATCAATTAATCTATCATCAAGTTGCTACAATTTTATTGCATATAAAATTTCATTTGAGAAACCACATATCAAGCTATAAAGAGAAAATCTAAGTGAATGAAATAGTAGATTTCATTTTTGGTAAGTGAAGTTATGTCTTGTTTTACTCTTTCAATATCTATTTTAGGTTTATGTTAGATTTAGAGAAAGATTGAATTTTTATTCTTGATTTCTTGTTAAGTTATGAATTTTTTCATTCAACATTCTATCAGGCCTATTGGGACACTTGTTCCCTTGAATTTTATAAAACATTATCACTTTATATTAGAGAGTATTTCATTTGTTTTTTTGACTTGTATGCTTTATAATAGTTATAGTATAAGTTGTTTATTGTTGAAGGAAAAATATAATCAATTCTTATCATTTTTCACCTTAATTGGTCATTTTATGTGAAATGGTGAATTTTCACTATGAAATGATAATTTCATCTCGATAGTAATGAATTCCCTCTACTAATCAATGATTTCACCCTGTCGAGTGTTTTCTATTTGCATGTAGGTTATTTATGTGCAAGTTTGAGCAACAATGAATCTACACTAAGAAATAATGAATTTGCATTGAGAATTGATAAGTCTATTCAAGTTTATTCTATATGATTATTATGTTTTTTTTTATAAGGTAAGGTGAAAAACCAAGGGCTAAACCCTTCATAGAGGAAAAAGACAAGAAGGCAATCAAACAAAATATGCCTTCAGAGAGACGACGGCACTAGCTGAGAACCAACAGACACAAAAACAAGAAAAATAAGAAATAGAAAGACCAGAGTCAAAGGGGACTCTCCTTATATAATCATTAATTTGAGAAGATCATTAAGTTTCTCAGTATTCTCTGCATTATTAGCAGGCCCAGTATTACCCACTTCTTTCAGCATAGACATGTTCAGGAGAATTGTATTTTAGAGTCCCTTAGTGAAATTCTACTCCAACTTCTAAATACGATCCTTCAGGGCCCCAATTTCATATTTCCAATCAGTCTCATTCTCTATTTCCTCGCCAGCTTCCTTGTCAAACATTTTCCCCTTATTTTTAGTAGTTTCCATCGTGTTAGCACCATGCTCCTCAGTAACCTCAAAATCCCTAGTCTCCTACTTCCCTCCTATGTCCTCAGAAATTTCCTATATTTCTAGCTCCTTAGACTCTTCCTCTTGGGTTGCTTCCTTTGAAGTTCTTTCCAAATAATCAATAATTCTAGCCTCCAGGGCTAGTTTAACAGCAATCCTCCCTGACCTATGAACTCTAGAGGAGAAGCCTTCCTTATTAACTTTGGAAGACTTATAATATTTGCCACCTTGGCCCCTCGTGGCCCGACCTAGATTTTTGTGGGTCCCCTCTGTGGTCTCCCTAATATTCTCTTCCTCCTCATCAACCTTCCTCTTCTTACCCTTCTTGCTCATAAAGGAGTTGGGGGTGTCAATAGGGGTCTCTTATGGGGTGGAAAAAGAAACATCTTTTGTTTTGGTAGGAGCAGGGGAAAAACAGGACTCATCAATAGCATCACTAGACACTGGATTGGAAGGAATGTCACCACTATCAATTCTGATAGTCTTGGATGGCTCAAGGGCTTGGTGAAAGTTATACAAGTAGAAAATGAGGCCCTGGTGTAGGGGAATAGGGTTCATGTCCAACTTTTTAGACATTTTAGCTCTCACCCTAAGGACAGAGTGTTCTAAGGAGGAGAGTAGGTAAAAAGGAAAACTAATAATAGAATTGTGCATGAAGTGATTTAATAAAGGAAGATGGTAATTGTAAAACTTGGTAAATCAACCTTCGAGCATGAAGTACTTCATGAGAATGAAGTACACTCCATCCCATGGCTTAGGTAGTTTAGCATGCTTGAATCCTCCTTGATAAGGGATGAGTTCTTCTCCCTCTCCCAAGAATAGTTTATGGCTTGAAAGATCCATAATTTTTGTTTTCCTTTGAAGCTTTGTCCCTTGCATAGTCATTCTAGTGGCCATAGCAATCACTTTTTTAGATATTTCAAAACTGATTCCACCAACCATGACCTACCTATTTAACCAAGATCTCACAAATTGCTCAGACAAGTTTTCATCGAAACCATTAAGCCTTTCTAGATATGGGCTAATACCCCCTTATTTACAATAATGCCAAACTAGTGGATTATCTTTGAATTCATAGTAGGATATTGGTTCAGTTCAAATTTGGTCTCCTCCCATCTTGGCTTTGTAGACCCAACCCATGGAATTCCTAATTCAGTCTTCAAATCTGAAATGGTTACTAACCCTTGCTTCTGCTTATGCATAATGAAGATGTGATGGCTCATTATTTGAAATACCCTACAGAGATGATGTTGTCTGCTCCCATGCTTGGAAATCATTTCCCATTGATCTTCATAATGATGCCTATGCACCTTAACCTCTTGATACAATAAATCATGAATGATTGTCAAAAAATAACAAAAGTTATCAAGTTATGAGATCCACAATGGCCTCCTCTATATGGACCACCTCCAAGAGCTATCCTTGTCATAGATCCACCTCATCCTTGACAAGTCATCTCCTTCTGAATAATATCCCTAATGTTTAAGGGAATATGAACACCTTGTCGCCACACCCTCCAACCTAAAAATTGTTGAACAAGATTGGCACAGGCATCAGCAACACTATTTCCCTCTTTGTAAATATGAGAAATCTCCACTCCGGAGAACTTCTACAAAGAATTTGAATATTTGTAATGATATTTATTAGTTTAATTCCCACATTTGATGCCTTATTAACAGCATATATGACCATTTTAGAGTCTCCTTGTATACTCAAGTTCCTTATTCCTAGGGATAAAGCCAATTTTAACCCCCATAGGAGAGCCATTACTTCAGCATAGTTATTGCTCTGGCTTTTTATTCCACTAGCATAGACAGCAATCATCCATACTTTATCATTCCTTATAATTCCTCCTCCACTAGCTTTACCATTCGACTTTGATGCCCCATCAAAGTTGAGTTTCATCTAGTTAGGCTTTGGGGGAATCCATTTAGTATTTAGTCTCTGTAAGATTTTGGATTTATTATACTCAGGGATCTGGTTTAAAATCTTCCATTTGGCTATAACTTGGTTTTCAATTTGAGATAGGGGTTTTTTCATAGCATGAATTTGGGTTGTGGTGACACTTTCCATAAGGGTATTAACAAAAGAGTGAAACACCTGAGATGCATTTCTAGCAGTGTCACTGAAAATTTTGTGGTTGCACTCTTTTCATAAAATTCAACTCAAACATGGTAGAGTTTGCTTCCATAATTCCATAAGCCAAGGATGTGTGAAGGTTGGATTCCATTATAATGTTGTTATTAAACTTTTCTATTTCATGTTTCTACTAAATATTGAATCTAAACTGATCGAAAATGAATCTACACTGAGTAACTATAGGGGAATCCAAGAACAAATACACTTGTTCTGATCCCAATTGTTAGGATCTTATTCCTCATAAAGAGCACAATATGATTACCAAATATAAGCAATTAAACATGCGAAAATAACTAGAAGCACAAGTAACTAGAATTCACAAATAGCACAGAATATGAGAGACAATACACTATCTTGTATTAACACTTTACAAAAAAGAATACAATAAAGAGCCACCACACTCTTCCACCTTATAGAGGCTTCCCACACCTCAAGTGTACAGTAATTCTTCTTCAAAACACTCTCCTACCAAAAATGGTACCAACAACCAACTCACACATAGAATTGGTGTTCACCTCTCCAACCAGTTAGTAATAACCCTGCCAGTACACCAAGCACTCTATAGTACTTCAAGTTGATCTCCCATGAACCTGCAACCTGCAATTCAACAGACCATACTTACACATGTAGATCTCCTATGAGCTTGTAACAACCTGTAACTCAATGATCTTACAATGGAAGGAACTTCCTTGCCTTCCTTATCAGCCCATACTTTACAATGCATGCCAATGGGTCTATAAATAGATCCCAGACTTAAATAATAACTTAGACTCTTAATTTAGACAATTATACATGCAACTCAAGACTCTAACTGGCCTTTACATGCAAACACTTCATTCACTTAACTAACTATTCATGCAATGAATAGTTCTGGAACACACAGGCGACTGACGCCGGTCCCTACTTGCCTGGTGCTATCGACGTCGGCTGACTTCCTGCCATCACCGGTTGCCTTTTGTACTGGTCATGACCAATGTCGGTCATGCTACCAAAGCCAGTGCTTCTGGTTCTTTAACAACCTTCAGTTTCCATCTATAAAGTTGAAGCTTTTAGCTCCACAACTTAACAATCTCCCACTTGGAGATAAATAGCTACAACCTATACCTGTACCTGTACTCTATCTAGTTTGTTCCCTTGGATTTGTATCCCTCCTCAAGATCACTCTTAAAGACCAACCACCACACACCTTGTGATGCAACTCATGTCATCCAAATCACCTACAACATCCACATCTACAAACCATGTAGAAAATAAATTGAACCTGCATAGCATGTGCACCTGCTGCTGGTCCCTCTAAGAATCCACTGAACTGCCCTTCAGTACTTCTCTCTCGAATTGGCTCCTAACTTGTGACAACTCCCACTGCTTGGTAAAACTCAGGTTTAGTACATACCATGCACTTAACCTCATTATGTGAATCAAGACACCTATTTTGTGAACTGTCTAACCATCAGCGTGCTAACCGATCTCATAAAATCATCCTAAAACAAAGTCAGCATATGACCTTCCATGTCTCTAGAACACACTCATGCCAAAGAATCTTGATGCTCCCAGATTCCTCATGACACACCTCTAAACTAGCTTTACCTTTAGTTCAGCAACTCCCTATATATGTAACCTTGCAACAAGCACATCATACAGTAATAGGATAATGTAGCTAATATTATCCAATCTAGTAAATAGAAACACAATGATCAAACCTCCATTGCACTACAGCTTATACAAGACCATATACCCTGGCCTTCTGTCTCACGTATCCATTTCTGCTCTTCTTCATCCTGAACATCCATTCATCTCTCACTGCTTACTTCTAGTTGTTAACTCCACCCAAAACTCCTGTTTGGTTCTCCTCTAAGGAATCACATCCTCCATCCATGCCAAGCTCCCACTGTTTCCTGAATCTACCTATTCTGCTTCTTTAATAACTTTTTGGTTCTTTACCATAAGTGAGCAACAAGTAGTGTAAAGAAGGGAAATGACAAATTTGAGGCTTACATACCCTTTAAGTCCTCCATATGGGCGCTTGAGACTCCTTGACAGCTTGTTGTCCACCTAAAATTCATCTCAGTGACCGATGTCGATCACATCTCAGTCTACACCCAACCGATGTCAGTTCCCTATGACTACCTCCTTGCCGACGCCAGTTCCCCCTAGTCAATGCTGGTAGTTATCTTCCCTGAGTCACCGATGTCAGGCTGCACATAGCCGACGTCGGTCTCTGTCTGGATGCCAACATCAGTTTTCCTACCGACGTCAGTCTCTATGTTTTTATAGTGAGAACTAACCTTTTCCTGCGAGCTCCTTTTGGATCAAACCCTTGTCTAAATCACCCTTGCTCTGCTCAGAATTCCTCTGCCCCTTGTGCTGAACTCTATTTGTCACCTTCTCCTTGAAAAACAAAGCTTTCTTGTTCTTGTCACCAACATCGAATCTCTCAAGAAACGTCACTTTCTTCTTCTGCATACAAAAATCATGATCCATGCCTTCCAAATCTGAAAGCATATCCTTTAACTCAAGAACATGCATCTCCTTCTTATTCATGTGACCAAGCCTATTAAGCCACATCTTCGAATCTACAGCTAAAGTAGATAACCCAGAAAGAGAATTAGTAATATAAGTAGATAGATAAAGTGTACCTACTTTCTTACCTCTAGCTATAACAAGTGCACCCTTGGTAACCTTCCAAGAGTCTGCTGTGAGAGTTACTGTGCAACCCTCATCACCCAAACTTCTTATAGAAATCAAATTTTACTCCAAAACTGGAACATGCATGACCTCTTTTAACACCCATGTGTTACCTGTCTGCAATTTTAGCTTCACTTTCCCTTTGCCAACCATCTGACAAGGCTTACCATCCCCTAAACAAATTTCTCCAAAGTCTCCCTGGACATACTCATGAAAAAATTCCCTATTTGGGGATGCATGAAAAGAGGCACCAGAATCTAAAACCCAAAATTCTACTTTATCCAAAGAACATACCAGAGCATCCTGTGTAACATAATCCACAACATCTGCTTCTTCTTCATGTCTTTCATGTTGATCTTCACCCGATCTGCAATCTCTCTTTAAGTGCCCTTGCTTTCCACATTTCCAGCAGGTTATTCTACCATACTTGGACTTGGATCTCCTGCCTATCTTCAACCTTGATCTCCCACACTCTATCTTCTCTCTTTGCCTTCCTCTACCTTCAACACTCAAAGCATTCCCTGATGATTCACCTATGCTTTTCCTACGTATCTCTTCATTCAAGATCACACTCACAATATCATCCACTTTTAAGATTTTTGAAGCAGACGCAGTATTAAAAACTGCCATTACCAAACTCTCCCAACTTTCAGGTAATGAACACAAGATTAAGAGAGCCTTAATTTCATTATCAAAAACAATATTAATTGAACTTAACTGGTTTACCAAACCATGGAAATCACTAAGATGACTATGTACAGATCCACCATCCAACATTTGCAAATTAAATAAATGCTTCATAAGAAATACCTTATTTGAAGCTGAGGGTTTTTCATATAAATTTTCCAAAGATTCCATCAACTCTACCATTGTCTTACACTGTGATAAGTTGGAAATCATAGACAATGCAAGACTCAATCTTATAGATCCCAGAGCCTTTCGATCAAGAACCTCCCATTCTTCATCCTTCATATCCCGGGGTTTGCAATCAACCCCACCCCATGGTAAGTACAAATCTTTCTGATACAGATAATCCTCAATTTGCATCCTCCATAATTGGTAGTTCTTGCCATTAAAATTCTCCATTTGTAGCTTACTGTCTTCTGCCATTGCTCTACTCCCACTCAAATAGAAACCCTATGAGTAACTTGTAATATAAAACACACTAACCAGATCTAATTTAATCTATTAGTATCCCAACCAAAAGCTTTGATACTAATTGTAGGGGAATCCAAGAACAAACACACCTATTCTGATCCCACTTATTAAGATATTACTCCTCAAAAAGAGCATAATATGATTACCAAATATAAGCAATTAAACATGTGGAAATAACCAAAAGCACAAGTAACTAGAATTCACAAATAGCACAGAATATGAGAGACAATAGACTATCTTGTATTAACACTTTACAGAAAAGAATACAATAAAGAGCCGCCACACTCTTCCACCTTACAGAGGCTTCCCACACCTCAATTGTATAGTAATTCTTCTTCAAAACACTCTCCTACCAAAAATGGTCCCAACAACCAACTCACACATAGAATTGGTGTTCACCTCTCCAACCAGTCAGTAATAACCCTGCCAGTACACCAAGCACTCTATAGTACTTCAAGTTGATCTCCCATGAACCTGCAACCTGTAATTCAATAGACCATACTTACACATGTAGATCTCCTATGAGCTTGCAACAACCTGCAACTCAATGATCTTACAATGGAAGGAACTTCCTTGCCTTCCTTATCAGCTCATACTTTACAATACATGCCAATGGGTCTATAAATAGATCCCAAACTTAAACAATAACTTAGACTCTTAATTTAGACAATTATCCATGCAACTCAAGACTCTAACTGGCCTTTACATGCAAACACTTCATTCACTTAACTAAGTGTTCATGCAACGAACAGTTTTGGAACATGCAGGTGACCGGCGTCGGTCCCTGCTTGCCTGGTGCTACCGACGTTGGCTGACTTCCTACCATCTCCGGTTGCCTTCTACACTGGTCATGACCAATGTCAGTCATGCTTCTGACATTGATGCTTTTGGTTCTTTAGCAACCTTCAGTTTTTGTCTACAAAGTTGAAGCTTTTAGCTCCACAACCTAACAGTAACAATGAATTTACATTGAGTAATAATGAATCAATATTGAGCATCATTGAATCCATCTAGGTTTAGTTTCTTTATGTTTTCAGTGTTTTACTACCACATTTATGTTTTATATTTCTTTTAAATAATGAATTTTCACTACGCATCAGTGACCACACACTGAGAATTGATGAATTTGCACTAATCTTCCATGAGTCCATTTAGGAATAGCATTTTTGTGTCTTTTTTATATTTTTCTATTTCTACTAAATAATAATTTTTCACCAATTAATGGTCATTTCACTATGTTTTGGTGATTTAATTATGTATATAGTTTTTATTTTTTGTTAGGTTTTTCACTTTTTGTTTTCCCTAAATTGCAAGTTTTGCTTGTCAAAGTCTCTATCTAAACTACTAACTAGATTTTTTATAACATTGCTAGCCAAAGTATCTAAGCTAAGCCATCCTTTTGATAATGTC